>JASVEL010003330.1:0-287282 GCA_032618575.1 Nicotiana noctiflora
CCGTCGATTTGAATTAATCCAACGATCAAAGACCTTTTCTTCATAAGGTTCAAAACGGTGTCGTTTGAGTAACGTGCACCAGAGCCGTCGATCTCCCTTCAATGAACGGTTGAGATTACCTTGGACATATGGCCTATATAAGGCTTATGTCCGAATATTGTTGTCATTTTTGCCAAATTTTTAACCTAGCCGCCCCTCACCCCTTTCTTCTCTCTCTCGTCTTCATCAGGAAACCCTAAACGGCCATGGCGGCCACCACTCCTACGGTGGTCGCCGGCTCCTCTTACCTCTCCCATCTTCTTCTCCTTCTTCTTCATGCCATAGCACACCCAAAAAACCCAGAAAACCCCCCTGTTCTTCGAAGTCCCGGTCACCGGAATCTTCGCCGGTGACCACCAAAGTATGAGAACCCACACGAAACCAATGCCATTCTCTTCTTCTCCATGAGATCTACCCAACCATACTAGCCTCCACCCTCGAATAAGTCCAGAACTTCTCGAATATCCCGAAGAAGGTCGTCGGAACCCTAACTCCGGCGACCCCAAGTTCGAACCCCAATCAAGACCTCACCTTTACCACCTCCAAAACACCCCTCTGCAATCGAAAATCAAAAAAGGCTCCCCCTTTTGAGCCTAAAAAGAAAAGCAGAGAAAAATCGAAGGAAAAGATCTGGAAAAGAATAAGAAAAAGAAAAGAAGGAATAAAAAGAGCCTGAGAGTCTGAAAATGAAAAGGAAAAAGAAAGAGGATAGGAAGCTCGGGGGACCGGCCCCGCAAGCTAAGTCCCCCACCCTTTAGTTTTCTTCTATTAGGATGTCTGTTATTTCTTGCATGTTTTGATCCTGACTTCTATGATTTCTGTGTTTAGCATGTTTTCTTGTTTGCATTCGTGAGTTGTTTGCTGTTTGATTATGTTCCCCGTAGTTCTGAAGTTCACATCTCTTTGTTGCTTTACTTTATTAATTGTTGACCCTGCTATTCTGATTAGTGGTTTCACATGCTAACCTAAGACTCTTCTACTTATTCTTTCATGATAAGCATTTCCTCTCCTTCCGTGTTTTAGTCTGTTGCTTGTTTATCATTACGATCATTTCTTCTGTTTTGAGATCCTGTGTTAGTCATATTGTCTTTGTTTCTGTGCTTTCATATATGTTCCTCCTGTTTTCAATCTCAGCATGTTTTCTTTCTATCCTGTAGATTCTTAGTTTGTGCTTCGCATGTTAGCTATAAGATTCTTATATAATTATGTCTTCTTTTGTTCCTTTAGTGATTAATTATAGGGTTTCTCTGCCTGTTTCTTTTGAGCCTGTTAATAATGGGATTTCTATCTGTTGATTGTCCTGTTTTGATGATTCTCTGCTATAAGTTCAAAAATTTCATCTTTCCCCTATCATTTTAATTGTTGAGTTGTGGGTCACTGATCTATATCTTAAGTTCAAGTTACTGTGGCCATTTTTGTTGCCTTTCGCTTTAATGATCTATGAAAGAATCAGGCTTCTTTTTCATCTTGTCCATCTTTACAATTGTTTGCCACCAATCATGTTAAGTCATAAGAGTCACTTTGAATTCCTTTTGTTTCTTCACCTGGTAGATATTATAGTCTGTTTAGTTCTTACAGTCCAACTTTCTCCCATTGTCATGAATGCATAGTTTGGATAGTAGCTTAACTTCATTCTTTTCTCATCATTACATTAAGTTGTCTTTGAAGTATCCTGGCTGATTTTTCTTATTTCTTTGTCACTGTTTCTCCATGCTCTTCTTGTCATCATCTTCATCTCATTTGTCATGCATTTGTGCTAGGATTAGGAATGTTGTTCTTTGCTTCTTCATGGCTTTCTTGTTCCCCATCCTCACTTTTCACATGTATACATCAAGCTAAGGTTGGTGCTTGAAAGTAAATTCTGATTACCATGTTTATGTTATGTGGCTAAAGTCCATTGGGTTTATGACCAGTTGAATCTGTTGACTGTTTTGTGAAGGTTTAGTTTTTCAGTATGCCATCTAGCATGAAATGATTGTGACTATGCCTGATTGATGTTAATTGACATGTTGCTACATGAGTTTAAGTTATGTGAGTTGATTAGTTGAGGTTCAACACTATCAAACCCCTTTTCTGAGTTTTAATTAATCAATGAACATTATTTAGCTTTATGTGGTTATGTGTGCAATTGTATGTTAAAATGGCTAAGTTTGCAATAGTTACATGTTAAGTGTGAACACTGCTAATGTCTATTATGCTTAGGATTTGGTTATAGCTGTTAGTGTTAGATTCCTTGGAAGTGGTTAGTTCTTAAATAGGATAAAACACTAAAAATGATCAAGATAGGCTACAAGTTTAATAATTGGCTTAAGAATGGTCAACCTTGCAAAGGGTTGACCAATTCTGTGAGCCCTAACACACAGCTCACTGTTTAACAGTGGCTGGTTGTGCAAAGGGCTATGTTTGCAAATGCAGACTAGCCCAGGCTCTATATTGAGCCCTGAACAGCAAAGTGGCCAAACCTGTAAAGGTTTTGGGCCCAGCTGTCCAGTATGTGGCTTTGATAGCCCAAGCTAAGTCTCAACTTGAGACTGGCTAACTTTTAAATAGGTTAAGCATAATAACAAAGCAGGCTATGCCTGCAATTAGCTTTAATTAAGAATAAATTGGTCTTAATTGACTAGAATTAGTTTAAAAGTAGCTAAAATTGAAATAGTTCTTAAGAATAAATCTGGCCAGCCCTTAAATACTAATGCCAGGGCTGGCCATTAGTTAAATAGGTGCAAAATTAGTTGAAGTCTGCCCTAGGCATAGCTGGTAAATCAGCAGTGCCCTTAGGGGCACAATTGGGTATTGAAAAGGTAAAATAGTAACTAGTAAGAACTTAGGAGGGTAATAGGGACATTCATACTCCTGATTTCTGCAATTTTGCAGAGATTTAGGGGTATAATGGTCTCCTAAAAATGGGAAATCTGTAAAAATCTCAAACCCCTAAGGTTATACTAGTAAAAGGCCATAAAAGAGAATCTTTAGAACCTTCCAGCACATGCTGGAAGGGTTTTAGTAACTGAAAATGGGACTAAAGTGTAGAATAGGTAATTTTAGGAGGGGGGAAGTGGGATTAATCCCATACTTCCTCCCCAAGTAATCAGCCCTAAAGGTTAGCTATAAATACACCTTCAAAGAGTTAATAAAGGGGGATTCCACTGTAGAACAAGCTGAGCTAATATTGGGATTCCAGGGATAACGATCTGAGCTAATATTTGGGGTTCCATTAGAGAATAATCTGAAAAACACTTAAGCTGAAATTCATTGAGAGATAAAAGAGCAATAGGATTGTAGGATTTCTGGGTGCTTTCAATCGGGTTCTGCTGGGTTTTCTTAGCCTGCTGTTGCTGGGTTCATTTGCTTGTTAATTTTTGGGTTTCCTTGTTGCTGTGTTGCTGTGTTATTCTACCCATTTGGATCTTCACTCTACTGTTGCATTGCCTTGTTCGAAATCTGCTGATTACTTGCTTCTCCCCTAGAACTCATTGGTTCTTTTTGCTGAATCAGGTACATATTCTGCTCAAATGTAATATTGAAGTATGGATAAAATGAAGTTCAAGGATCGAATCTGAATGTTGATGTTTTCTTTATTTCTGTTTTAATTCAATTGTTAGTGTAGCATAGTGAAGACTTGTAACTTTGAAGTAGTACAGTAGCTGAAGAACAAAAACCAAATAGGAATGATGTAATAGCTAGTAATAGTAGTAGTAGTAAGTAGCATAAATCACTTAGATTAAGTAGGTAAAAGACTCTAAAATATAAGTTAGTTTAAAAAATAGTTTCTGAATCATTAGACCCTTCGCTCACACTGACTCTTCATAAATAGCAATCACCTAGTTAATGGATTTGTACTTAAGCATAAATAAGCTTCAAAAATAGGCAAAAACATTGAATTGATTTGTTTATAACTGGGACAATAGCGTTACAATGAGCCTAAGTCTGGATGAAATCAGTTGTTTAAATCATGCTTAAACCTTTAAATCACTTAGTCATAGATATGTATGTAGTTATTTGCTTATATATAATCAATTGATTTGCGGATTTAGGTTCAGAGCTGTTTAAGTTTGAAAAGGTTGATAATTACATGTTGCAACAGATTAATTAAGATGAATTGTGATGAGAAGAGGCCTAACAAGTAACGAATACAATGTTGTAGTTAAGAAACGGATTTAATAGCTCTTTCAACCTTGTTTGAATACAGATGATAGCTTACTGAACCATTTTCGGTAAGGTAAAAATCTCATAAATAATTAAGAGGTGACTTAGATTAATTAGACATCATGTAAAGGTTCTTAGTTAAGAGTATATATAGAGATAACAATTGTTCGAGTTTTTTTATGAATTATTTCTGTACACTGATTTCTTTTGTTAATAAATAAAGTGGTTGGATTTCATTTAAATTTTGAGTACTTGTTTACTTATGCATTCTGAATCCACACTTCTATTTTTACAAATTGGTTTGGGCCCTATGTGTAACATGGGCCTGAACTATTATACGAAACAGATATGCCCGTTGATTGATAACCAAAAAGCCGCCTGGTCTTTAAGGCCTGGAATTGTCCATTACTGATCCAGTCAAGCAAAAGAAGACCAGGCCCAATAAATTCGACGGGCCTGGATTATTATAGTATTAGTAAAACGAATGAGGTAAAAACAATGTATGGTAAATGTAGTTAGACAAAATAGGACCGGCCTTTAATAATTTGAATTGGGACGAGCCTCGCCCGAATAACACCGGGGCCCCCATTTAGTAATTATATAACACAAATACACCCGGGAAAGCTAATAGCTAATTCCATAGCTTATCCCAAAAGATTTAAAAGCCGATAGACGTTACTTTAGGGCACGATTTTAATATATCTTCCTATGAATGAGTGTGCACTTGGTGCGACTCAAATCCAAATCTCGGTAAAGCTGAAATACACCGAAAGTCATAGGCGTACTGGTTGCGGTATGACTCGAGGCGTGTTTTCGCGATACCGCAAATTCCTAAAAATGATATTTAACGTAAAAGCACATTATGTTGTTAAAATCTATAACTGAGTCAAACAAAAGTCAAGAACGACAGTGGAGCGACCGTGCTAAAACCACGGAATCCGGGAGTGCCTAACACCTTCTCCCGGGTTAACAGAGTTCCTTATTCGGATCTCTGCTTCGCAGACATTTTTAAGAGTCAAAATTCCTCGATTCGGGATTAACCGGTGACTTGGGACACCATTATCATTCCCAAGTGGCGACTCTGATTAATCTCTAATAAATCCCGAACCGATTGTCCTTAAATTGGAAAAACTCCTTCCCTTATGTTATTTTATCCGTCTCGGGTAATTGAACGTCGGGGTATACCCTATAAGTGTATTTATACATCTTTACGCATTGTTGGGGTAGTAAAAAGGGAGGTGTGACAGCTCTGGCGACTCTGCTGGGGATCCAACCCTGAATTTCGGTTTCAGGGTTTAAGAACTCGAGCTCCTTAGAACTGCCGTTCGCGTTTTTTGTTTGACTTCATTATGTGATTTGAATAACATGCTATGTGCTTTATCGCTTTGATATTATGTGGACTGTATATAAAATTGTGCCGAAAACCCTTCTCTCTTCTCCCTCGGGGATGTGCTTACTGGTTGAGACTCCCCTTTCTGTTAAATGTCACCTTAAATTAAGAAAACAGAGGCCGGATAAGTTACAAAGCCGATTGACTCGGCGGGTCACCGGTACGTAGCCCCCTCCTCGATTCGAGTTGTCCGCTTGGGTACACCGTCTAGCAATTCATGAAACCGTAAGATTTTGAACATAGGTCTAGGACGATTATTTGCATCATATTTGACTTAGGGACTCAACACAGGGGTTGGGTCCGTCTAGGACAGGTGACCCGGTATTGAAAAGACCGAGCATGTTATGTGTTGCATTTTATTGTCCTTGGTCGTTATGCGGACCGGCGGAAATCCCGAGATTGGAAAATTTGTTGAAAAAGAAAAAAGAGAGAGAGGAAAATAATGATTTATAGAAAATAGGTACATGGAAAAATTTGAAAATTTGAAAAAAAATAGGTGGAACATCTTTTTGAAATAATTGGTCAAATAATCCTGACCGAACTACGCAGGTTTGATTCTCGCCATTAGGTGGGATACGTAGGCAACCCTTAAACGGGTCCAACCACACTTTTAGAAAAAGACCAAAAAGATTTTCTTTTCAAATAATCGAGGTGATTGCCATTTTTGGAAATGGCCGAATGTTCCGAAAGGACGACGGAAGGTTGTTTTTGCAAAAATGGCTACTTCGAAAGTCATTTTCCTTTTCTTTCATTCAAAAATTGAAAACTTGCATTGAAAAAGATTTTTCCTTTTCTAAATAAAATCACCTTAATAAATGTGCAGGACGAGCACGACGATGAATGAACAATTTTCCCTAAATAAAATCCCTTTGGAGCTGAGATTATGGTGGCAGGACATGGGATCCAATGGTCAAGACTGGGTCAAAAAGTACTTGAAAGGCCTTACGGGGTTACTCGAAATAGTTCCTCGAGGTGATGTAATTAGAGCGTTGGTCTCGTTTTGGGATTCGGCACACAACGTATTTCATTTCCCAGATTTTGAGCTTACCCCTACTTTGGAGGAGATTGCCTTTTACATTGGGAAGACCGAGGTTCCGCTGAAAGGAAAATACCCGGTATCTCCGAGGATGGTGACAGTACATCGTTTCCTCGACTCTTTGAAAATTGCCCGGAATGTTCATAATGAAGATCCGGCCAACGGATTTTGTTCTTTAAGCTTCATCTACAACAGGTTTGGACACATTGGGGGTTTCAACGACCCAACCAACAAGTTATGCTGTAAGTCCAACCGGGCAAAATGGGAAGAACACCGGAGGTTCGCATTTTTGGTGGCATTTCTTGGAGTTGTTGTATTCCCGAGGAAAGATGGTCATATCAATATAAAAGTCGCCGGAGTAGCTACCACACTGATAGTACAAGAAAACTGTACTCTGGCCCCGATGATTGTCGCAGATATCTATCGTGCTCTGACTGCGTGCAAAGCAGGGGCTAGCTTCTTCGAGGGGTGTAACTTGATCTTGCAAATTTGGCTAATCGAGCATCTGTGTCACCACCCTTCATTCTCGAGCTATGGTTCGGCCGATCGGACATGTTTGGAAGAGTTCAATGCGAGGACAAAAGAAGTAAGGTTGCTAGAGGGAGTCCAAGGTTGGATTGGGTATCTTCGATCACTAACTGACGGTCAAATTGATTGGACGTATGACTGGTTACCTCTTAACGAGGTGATATACATGCCAACAGAGGGATCGCCATTTTTGATTATGGGTTCGAAGAGTATACAGCCTTATGCTCCCTACAGAGCTTTGCGACAGTTGGGTCGGTGTCAGATTATTCCAAGAGATGGGGATCTCAGTGTGCAGGCCGTGGAGATTGGTCCATACGGGCAATTCCCGGAGGCAAAAATCCGGCAAATATGGAATGAATGCCAAAATCTGAAGATTGATACTTGTGTGCCGAATAGAGCAAGAGGGGAGATATCACCTGGATACTCCACCTGGTACCGACGAGGGGTCGAACACGAACGTCTTTCAAAGAGACCTCACTTGCAAGACCTGATAGAGCAGTCCGAGGAAAATCTGAAATGGGCGGCCAAGGAAAAGGAATATAAGGCCAAAATCAGTCTGTTGGAAGATAAACTGAGAAATCTTCATTTCGAAAGCGGTTTACAAGCGGCATCCGATGAAGTGGAGAAGAAGCAGTTGAAGAAAGAGAATGAGATGTTGAAAGCTCAAATGGCTCAAATGAAAATTGCATCCGAGACCCCAATTCGCTCGGCTCGGGATGAAAAGTTAATTGAGATTCTCCGGCGAAAGGTAAATGACTATAGCTTCGATTTGGATAAAGCGGAGAAAGAGTTAGTCATGGCTCGAAAGCAAATGGATAAAGATGTTGAGAAGAGAGCCAAATTGGTTCAACAACTGCAAGACAAGCATGATGCTGAAGTAGTCCAGCTTAGAAAGAAATTAATCTCAGCCACGGCCAAGAGCAACAAGATTATCAAAGATCTTGAGGAAGAAAGAGAATATTGCTACACGACCATGGCTAGATTAAAATTGGAGCTACAACAGGTGCAAAAGGACAACCAACAGGTCTTGGACGCTCGCAATCAACAAATAAGCAGGTTATTGCAAGAAAAAGGGGTCATCAGAGAAAAGATTGTTCGCATCGCCCAGTACATCACCCGGAAGACCCAGCTTTGTGAAGATATGACTCGGAGGACTTTCGTATCTGCAGTGAAGTTTTTTGTACAACAAGTCATGGCCGACCTTGATAAGCTTCAAAGGGGTTTAGCATATAGGCCCGCGGCAAGGCCGAACGATGCCTCGCGGGCACTAGGTGCATTAATGTACTCTTAGGTCATGCATCATCTTTTATTTTTCCTTTGCTTAAACATCACTTTGTAATCAAGGTTTTGAATTATCAATGAGAAAACAAAGTGTTGTTACCAATTCTTTTACTTTATGGCATTTCTTTTGTATCCGCTAGGCAAATAAATAGGAGCGTAATTATGAAAAGGCAAGAAAAAGAAAGAAAAAAGAAAAAACGACAAGAAAAAGAAAAAAGAAAAAGAAAGAAAAAAAGAAAAGAAAAAGCAAGAAAAAGAAAAGAAAAAAAGAGAAAGCAAGAAAAGAGAAAAAGCAAAAGAGAAAAGAAAAGAAAAAGAAAGAAAACAAAAGAGCGAAAAAAGAAAAAGATGATTGAAGTGAGCAGCGGCCGGGATGATGCATAACGACTCGAGCAAATGTGTTTGTTTTTAAAGTCGTTACATCTTATTCATGCGCTAACAACTAACGAGTGTTGATGTTTGTGAGTCCAGATTTTCTAGGCAACTGGCATACTGGCTACCCACCCATACAACACCAGGTCCAAAAAGATGACAAAGGCCGTGTCCCAGGAGATCGAGGCAACCATTGTAGACCCTGCTCACGAAGAAGAGATCGTAGATGTGGCAGGGATGAAAGAAGAAATGTACAAGTTAAGGCAGCAGATGGCTGAAATGTACCAAGCTTGGTCAAGAGGTCAACCATTACCAGCCTACCCTGCTAACCCTGCATATGTCCCTCCAGCCAATCCTAACCCGGAGCCACCAACAATGAACTCGTCTTCCACCTACCCCGACTACCCTCACTACTATGCTTCCACCTCCCAAATGCCACCACCTCCAACCAAGCAAGCACCACCTCCTGTACCACAAGTTGCTCCTGTATACGTGGCACCTCCGCCCGCTGTTATCCACAAGTCTTCTAGTGAACCGATGTTCCATATCCAGGATTCTCACTATTACCCTCCGGAGCCGACTTTCAGACAACACGAGTCTCACGCTCCTATGATAGAAGCAAGTGCCGGGCAGGAAGAGATGGCTCGGAAAGTCAAAAGTCTTGAGAATGCTTTCCGCAACATGCAAGGGCTAGGAGGGCAAGTAAGTGTAGCCTACAAAGACCTGTGTTTGTTCCCCGAGGTGCAACTTCCTGCGGGTTTCAAGTTGCCAAAGTTCGACATGTACGACGGACACGGGGATCCGGTAGCTCATCTGAGAGGATACTGTAGCAAGATGAGAGGCGCGGGAGGAAGAGATGAATTGTTGATGGCGTACTTCAGCCAAAGTCTAAGCGGATCAGCCCTGGAATGGTATACCCGACAGGACCACACAAGATGGTTCGTTTGGGATGACTTAGCGCAAGCTTTCGCTAGTCACTTTCAGTACAATTTGGAGATCATACCCGACAGGTTATCCCTTACCAAGCTGGAGAAAAGGCCAGGAGAGAGCTTTAGAGAATACGGTTTTAGATGGAGGGAACAAGCCGCTAGAGTGGATCCGCCAATGAAAGAAGGTGAGATGGTGGACTGTTTTCTGCAAGCTTTGGAGCCAACATACTACGGCCATCTAGTGTCAGCAATCGGGAAAAGTTTCAACGAAGTTGTGAAAATGGGAAGTTTTGTAGAAGAGGGTTTGAAAACAAACAAGATTATGCGTTTTTCGGCTATCAAAGCCACCAATCAAGCTATACAGAGTGGAAGTGGAGGAGTGATGGGAAAGAAGAAGAAAGAGGAAGTATCAACCATTGAAAGCAGGTCATGGAGTCGCAACCCACATTATAACCCACCCAGACCTTACCGCCAACACCCACCAAGCCCGACAACTCCATATAATCCACCACCACCATCCTACCCGCCAAATCCCTACAACACACCAAGCCCATATAACCCACCACCACCACCATACCCACCAACTGGCCCACATTACCATCACCCTCAAACCCAAGCTTACCCACCACCACCACCCCACGTGTGGAGAGCTCAAGCTCCACACAATGTGTACCATACCCAAAACACATACTCAACCCCTAAACCTTACCGCAACCAGAATAGACCCAGGCCAGACGTTGATTGGAGAAACAAAGTGAGAAAAACATTCACTCCTCTCGGAGAATCATATACCAGTCTTTTCCACAGGTTGAAAGAATTGGGGATGTTGAGCCCAATCGCACCAAAAAATCCAAATCCTCCCCCAAAGAACCTTAACACTTCTGTCAGATGTGAATATTGTTCAGGAACGGTGGGCCATGATACTGAGAAATGCTGGCAATTAAAGAATGCCATTCAAGATCTTATCGATGAGAGGAGAATTGAAGTGCAGGCTCCCGAGGCCCCAAACATTACCCAGAATCCATTGCCGAATCACCACGAAACGAATATGATAGAACTGGTGCAGGGTGATGGCAATCAAAAACCATCTCAGGTCGTCATGATGATAAAGTCGAGTGACAAGTTAGAGAAAGAAATTGTGAAAGAGGAAGTAATTGTCGAGAAACCAAAGCCAGTAGTGATGGGAAGTTTAAAGGTGGTAGTTCCAGGTGCAAAGACGATCGTGACTGTGAAAGGAGCAAATGCAGAGCCAGTAATCATAAAACCAGTAGTGCAAATGCCAGTGGTGAATACAAAGACTGTGCCTTGGAACTATAACAAGGTAACAATAGTTTACAAGGGAAAGGAGATTTCTGGAGAAATTAATGAAACGCATGGACTCACACGATCTGGAAGGTGTTTTGCTCCAGAGGAACTGAGAAAGATGAAGACGGTGAGAGAAAGTCAAATGAAGAAGCCAGTGTCGGAGGAGGAAGCAGAAGAATTTCTTAAGAAAATGAAGTCGCAAGAGTACTCAGTGGTTGAGCAGTTAAGAAAGACCCCGGCCCAAATTTCTTTGCTATCTTTGTTGATACATTCGGAAGAGCACCGGAAGGCTCTTATGAAGATTCTAAATGAGGCTCATGTTCCGGAGAAGATTTCAGTGTGTCACTTGGAGAAGATCACTAGCAAAATTTTCGAGTCTAACAGAATCACCTTTTCTGATAGGGAGCTGCCGGTGGAAGGAACTGAACACAATAAAGCATTGTACCTCACAGTAAAGAGTGAAGAATCAGTCGTGGCCAGGGTACTGATTGACAATGGATCGAGTGCCAATATTTGCCCGCTGTCAACCTTAGGAAAGCTGAACATTAGCCCGGACAGAATCCGGAGAAACAGTATCAATGTGAGAGGATTTGACGGCGGAGGTAAGAACACGTTAGGAGATATTATTTTGGAAGTGACCATCGGTCCCGTTGATTTTACGATGGAGTTCCAGGTGCTTGATATTGCCGTATCATATAACTTGCTGTTAGGTCGACCCTGGATTCATGCGGCCAAAGCAGTACCATCTTCTCTACACCAGATGGTCAAGTTTGAATGGGAGCAGCAAGAGATTGTTGTACACGGAGAGGAAAATGCTTGTAATGTGGTAGCTCCTTTTGATGATACTAATGGTGATAGAGGTCCTTGGGTCTACCAAGTGACGGATGCTGTCGTGGTGAATAGAGTTGCTGAAGGTGAAAAGTTACCAACCCCTATGATGGCACCAACTGCTATAATGGTGGCCAGAGAAATGCTGAAAAACGGATTTGCACCGGGGAGGGGATTAGGCAAAACACTGCAGGGAGTCACTCAACCAGTTCAGCTTCCGGAGAATAAAGGTACATTCGGCTTAGGGTTCAAACCCACCTTTGCCGATATCCAAAGAGCCTCTAAAGCCAAGAGAAACTGGACCTTGCCCAAACCCATACCCAAATTATCCGACATCTTTATCAGGCCTGGTACAAAATATCAACCATCTGCTGCAGCAAAGTGCATTGAGACCCAACTTGATGAAGAAATGCTTGGTTTCAAGAAATTGTTTTGGGAGGTGAATACGATTGAAGCAGGGGAAGGCACGAGCAACATGGACGTGCAATTTGTGGGGCCCAGAGTCACATTGAACAATTGGGAAGCTACTCCTTTCCTTATCCGGAAGGAGTCTTGGTAGTTAGCTCAAAATTTCATCATTGCTTCCCCGAAAGTTGTTATTTTCCCCATTCCCCTCATGAAAAAAAATCACCATGTATCCCGAACATTGTTCGTTTCTTTTATTAATGAAATGCAGCTTTTCCTTTTTCTTCACTTTTGCCTTATTTTTCTTTATTTTTCCTTTTGTACAGTTTTGCATGTGTTGATTCCAATGCCATGTCATGCGTGAAGGATTCTAGACCCGGTTCTGACAATCACGTTACTATACAAGAAATCGAGGAAGATAGTGAAATAGAATGTGAGGATGAGGAAGCCCTGGAGGAAATAAGTAAGGACATGAAACAATACGAGGAAAAACCCAAACCGAATCTGAGTGATACGGAATCTGTAAATTTGGGGAGCGAAGATGATGTCCGAGAAACAAAGATTAGTGTGCATTTGGAGGCACCCCTCGGGGATGAATTGATAAGGTTGTTACATGAATTTAAGGACATCTTTGCCTGGTCCTATGATGACATGCCCGGGCTCAGTACTGATTTGGTGGTGCATAAGTTGCCTATATACTCTGAATGCCGGCCGGTGAAACAAAAGCTGAGGAAATTCAAAACGGACATTAGCGTGAAGATAAAGGAAGAGGTGAATAAGCAGTTCGAGGCAAAGGTCATAAGAGTTACCAAATACCCCACCTGGTTGGCAAATGTTGTGCCGGTCCCAAAGAAAGATGGCAAAACCAGAGTGTGTGTAGACTATAGAGACCTCAACAAAGCCAGTCCGAAGGATGACTTCCCATTGCCAAACATTCACATATTGATCGACAATTGCGCCAAGCATGAAATCGGTTCGTTTGTGGACTGTTATGCTGGTTATCACCAGATCCCGATGGACGAAGAAGATGCTGAGAAAACCGCCTTCATTACACCTTGGGGAACGTACTGTTATAGAGTAATGCCGTTTGGATTGAAGAATGCCGGGGCAACTTACATGAGGGCAATGACCACAATGTTTCATGATATGATGCATCGGGAAATTGAAGTATATGTGGACGATGTCATCATAAAGTCCAGAAAACAACCTGATCATGTGAAAGATTTGAGGAAGTTTTTCCAAAGACTCCGGAGGTACAATCTAAAACTCAATCCGGCGAAATGCGCCTTTGGAGTACCTTCAGGGAAACTACTGGGGTTTATTGTGAGTCGGCGAGGTATTGAACTAGATCCGTCAAAGATCAAGGCTATTCAAAGTCTACCTCCGCCGAAGAACAAGAAGGAGGTCATGAGTTTGCTAGGAAGGTTGAATTACATTAGTCGGTTCATTGCTCAATTGACATCAACATGCGAGCCGATCTTCAAGTTGTTGAAGAAAGATGCAGCAGTGAAATGGACCGACGAGTGTCAGGAAGCTTTTGACAAGATCAAGGAATATTTGGCCAATCCTCCAGTGTTAGTTCCTCCAGAACCAGGGCGACCTTTGATCTTATATCTGACAGTGCTGGATAACTCTTTCGGTTGTGTACTGGGTCAACATGATGAGACAGGCAAGAAAGAACAAGCCATCTACTACCTCAGCAAAAAGTTTACATCCTATGAGGTTAAGTATACCCAACTGGAAAGAACTTGTTGTGCATTGATTTGGGTGGCTCAGAAGCTAAAGCATTATTTGTCAGCATACACTACATACTTGATATCACGGCTGGATCCTCTCAAGTATATATTTCAGAAACCCATGCCTACGGGAAGATTGGCCAAATGGCAGATTCTGCTCACAGAATTTGACATTACTTATGTAACTCGTACGGCAATGAAGGCACAAGCTATTGTAGACCATTTGGCCGAGAATCCAGTGGATGATGAGTACGAGCCATTGAAGACGTACTTTCCGGATGAAGAGGCAATGACTGTCGAAGAGATAGAGCAAGAGGAGAGACCAGGATGGAAAATGTACTTTGATGGAGCCGTCAACAGCAGGGGCGTTGGTATCGGAGCGGTACTCATTTCAAGTACGGGTCAACACTATCCCGTCACAGCTCAGCTCCGATTTTTCTGTACCAACAACATGGCCGAATACGAGGCGTGCATCTTGGGATTAAGGATGGCAATTGACATGGGTATTCAAGAGATTTTGGTCATGGGTGACTCGAATCTCTTGGTACACCAAATTCAAGGGGAATGGGAGACACGAGATTTGAAATTGATACCATATCGGTATTGTTTGCACGAGTTGTCTCAAAGATTCCAGTCTATAGAGTTCAAGCACATCCCGAGAATGCACAATGAGATTGCAGATGCTTTGGCCACACTGTCCTCTATGTTGCATCATCCGGACAAGACATATATAGATCCACTCCAGATCCAAGTCCGAGATCAGAATGCTTATTGCTTCGCTGTGGAAGAAGAGTCGGATGGAGAGCCGTGGTATCATGATATTAGAGAATACTTGAAAGCTGGCAAATACCCGGAGCAAGCCACTGGAGACCAGAAGAGAGCCATCAAGCGTCTAGCCAATGGATTTTTCCTCAGTGGAGGAGTGGTATACAAAAGAACACCGGATCTGGGCTTATTGCGATGTGTGGATGCACAACAAGCAGATGAAATCATGATTGAAGTACATGCCGGAGTATGCGGACCCCACATGAGCGGATATGTTTTAGCAAAGAAGATTTTGAGAGCCGGGTACTACTGGCTCACGATGGAGCGTGATTGTATCAGGTATGTAAAGAAATGCCATCAATGCCAGGTACATGGGGATCTGATCCACTCCCCGCCTTATGAGTTGCACACAATGTCAGCACCTTGGCCCTTTGTTGCTTGGGGCATGGATGTCATCGGCCCAATAGATCCAGCCGCTTCTAACGGGCACAGGTTCATTCTAGTTGCAATTGATTATTTCACCAAGTGGGTCGAAGCTAAGACATTCAAGGCAGTGACGAAGAAAGCGGTGGTGGATTTTGTGCACGAGAATATTATATGCCGATTTGGAATCCCCAAGGTGATTATCACGGACAATGGAGCCAATTTAAACAGTCACCTCATGGCGGAAGTTTGTGAAAGGTTTAAGATCACGCACCGTAATTCCACACCTTACAGGCCAAAGGCAAATGGTGCAGTAGAAGCGGCAAATAAGAACATCAAGAAGATTCTTCGGAAAATGGTGGAGGGATCCAGGCAGTGGCATGAAAAGTTACCCTTTGCTCTCATGGGTTACCGCACGACGGTACGTACTTCTATCGGAACCACACCTTATACCCTGGTGTATGGAACAGAGGCCGTTATACCCGCAGAAATAGAAATACCGTCATTGCGAATTATAGCCGAATCCGAGATAGATGACGATGAATGGGTAAAGGCCCGGTTAGAACAGTTGAATTTGATTGATGAGAAGAGATTGGCCGCAGTCTGCCATGGACAGTTGTATCAGCGGAGAATGGCCAGAGCATATAATAAGAAGGTACGACCTCGAAAGTTTGAAGTTGGACAACTGGTATTGAGGCGTATCTTACCACATTGGGCAGAGGCAAAAGGCAAGTTTGCACCGAATTGGCAGGGACCGTTCGTGGTATCACAGGTGTTGTCCAATGGAGCATTATACTTAACTGATGTTGAAGGAAAGTGCGTAGAGACTGCTATCAATTCAGATGCAGTCAAAAGATACTATGTATGATTCCTTTTCAATTGTATGTTTTGTATTTTGTTGTGATTTTGGAATTGAAATGACGAAGGCATTTTATTCTCTATCCCAAACACTTTATCCATTGTTAACCCCTTTGAGCCTTAATGAATGAATTCTTTCATATCCCTCTCTCGGAATCACTTTAATGCAATAAGTTCTCAATTGCTAGAATGAAAAATGAAATGATGGAAAAATGAAAAGAAAAAAAAATGACAAAAAATGAAAAAATGAAAAAATGAAAAAATGAAAGAAAAAAAAAAAGAAAAAAGACAAAAAATCGGGAAAAAGTCAAAAAGAAATCCATCTAACTTATGAAGTTGGATGAACTACGCCTGACTTGATCCCGAAAGGGTACGTAGGCAGCCTCTCTGAGGTTCAGTCACAATAAAGGAAAAATCCAAAAAAATTCCCCACATATTGAAACTGGGGCATAAGTTATGTTTTAATAATTCCGAGAGTTGTAAATATTTTTAACCCTCGTTAAAATTTTGAGCCTTTATATCTTTCTTTCTTAACCCGTCCAAAAGCCACGTTATAGTCCAAAGAAAGACCTTCTGATCAATTTTGAAATGATAACAAATACAACGAAGGAGGAGTGAAGTATCGGACAATACCCGTGGTAAGAAAACAAAATACAAAAGGGAAAAATGAGAAAAAATAGAAAAAATGAGAGAGTCTCATCAGTGAAAACCTTAATCGGCACTGTGAGGCGACCGTGAGTTTGAGGGAAGTAAAATGAGAGAGTCTCATCAGTGAAAACCTTAATCGGCACTGTGAGATGATTGTGAGGTCGAGAGAATAAATGAGAGAGTCTTATTGGCGAAAACCTTTCGAGGCACCGTAAGGCGACCATCAGAAAAGAGAAAAGACAACAAAAAGAGTATCGGTTTGGGTCAAAGACAATTCGGAGTCTAAATAACGATTGGAACGAACTGGGTCAGAGTTTAAATACATGGCATGGTCAGCGGAATCAGCCAGCAAATACCCTGATAAGTTATGTCATCTCTCCAAAATACCCTTACCTTTCTTTCATTTTTTCTGCATTTCATTGTTTACCCTTTTGAGAGCTAACTACCAGCCCCTGATAACGGAAGTTGAAACAACACTGGATCAGAAAGGATAGAAGATTGGGGAAAAGGAATAAAGAAGCTTGGCAAACATGGCCAAAGAAAAAAGGAAAACAAAACAAAAAGGAAAAAATGAGAAAATACAAAAAGAGTTTGCATGGGACAAGCAGTTAGAAGTCATGCAACATCAGAAAAGCAAAAACAAAGGAAGCAATAAGAAGTGGGGACGGCAGATGCCAGTTGCCAGCAGCTTATATCTAATAAATTTTGTTTCACGCAGGAACAAATTGTCACTAATCACTTTAAAGTGAATGTGACCAATGTGGAAAATTTAAAATACCAAAAAGAGAAAGTCCGTCGAATAAGTGGAGAAATTCACAGGCAAAAGACCAGTTGGTAAAAAGAAAATACCAAAAAGAGGAAGGTAACATCTTTTAAAATCCACTCCCCAGTCCTCAGGCTGCGGGAATATTTTCTGCATTCGCATTGCACGTTTACTTTCTGTTAGGCGCCCACCTTCTAATACGGGAATACATTTCTGCATTGCACGTTTAAATTCTGTTAGGCGCCCACCTTCAAATTCGGGAATATTTTCTGCATTCGCATTGCACGTTTAAATTTCCGTTAGGCGCCCACCTTCAAATTCGGGAATATTTTCTGCATTCGCATTGCACGTTTAAATTCTGTTAGGCGCCCACCTTCAAATACGGGAATATTTTCTCCATTTGCACGTTTAAATTTCTGTTAGGCGCCCACCTTCAAATTCGGGAATATTTTCTGCATTCGCATTGCACGTTTAAATTTCCGTTAGGCGCCCACCTTCAAATTCGGGAATATTTTCTGCATTCGCATTGCACGTTTAAATTGCTGTTAGGCGCCCACCTTCAAATTCGGGAATATTTTCTGCATTTGCATTGCACGTTTAAATTTCTGTTAGGCGCCCACCTTCAAATTCGGGAATATTTTCTGCATTCGCATTGCACGTTTAAATTTCTGTTAGGCGCCCACCTTCAAATTCGGGAATATTTTCTGCATTCGCATTGCACGTTTAAATTTCTGTTAGGCGCCCACCTTCAAATTCGGGAATATTTTCTGCATTCGCATTGCACGTTTAAATTTCCGTTAGGCGCCCACCTTCAAATTCGGGAATATTTTCTGCATTCGCATTGCACGTTTAAATTGCTGTTAGGCGCCCACCTTCAAATTCGGGAATACTTTCCGCATTCGCATTGCACGTTTAAATTTCTGTTAGGCGCCCACCTTCAAATTCGGGAATACTTTTCTGCATTCGCATTGCACGTTTAAATTTCCGTTAGGCGCCCACCTTCAAATTCGGGAATACTTTTCTGCATTCGCATTGCACGTTTAAATTTCTGTTAGGCGCCCACCTTCAAATTCGGGAATATTTTCTGCATTCGCATTGCACGTTTAAATTTCTGTTAGGCGCCCACCTTCAAATTCGGGAATATTTTCTGCATTCGTATTGCACGTTTAAATTTCTGTTAGGCGCCCACCTTCAAATTCGGGAATATTTTTCCGCATTCGCATTGCACGTTTAAATTTCTGTTAGGCGCCCACCTTCAAATTCGGGAATATTTTCTCCCATTTGCATTGCACGTTTAAATTTCCGTTAGGCGCCCACCTTCAAATTCGGGAATATTTTCTCTGCATTCGCATTGCACGTTTAAATTTCCGTTAGGCGCCCACCTTCAAATTCGGGAATATTTTCTCTGCATCGCATTGCACGTTTAAATTTCGTTAGGCGCCCACCTTCAAATACGGGAATATTTTCTGCATTCGCATTGCACGTTTAAATTTCGTTAGGCGCCCACCTTCAAATACGGGAATAATTTTCTGCATTCGCATTGCACGTTTAAATTTCCGTTAGGCGCCCACCTTCAAATTCGGGAATATTTTCTGCATTCGCATTGCACGTTTAAATTGCTGTTAGGCGCCCACCTTCAAATACGGGAATACTTTTCTGCATTCGCATTGCACGTTTAAATTCCGTTAGGTGCCCACCTTCAAATACGGGAATACTTTTCTGCATTCGCATTGCACGTTTAAATTCTGTTAGGTGCCCACCTTCTAATACGGGAATATTTTTCTGCATTTGCATTGCACGTTTAAATTCTGTTAGGCGCCCACCTTCAAATTCGGGAATATTTTCTGCATCGCATTGCACGTTTAAATTTCTGTTAGGCGCCCACCTTCAAATTCGGGAATATTTTCTGCATTCGCATTGCACGTTTAAATTTCTGTTAGGCGCCCACCTTCAAATTCGGGAATATTTTCTGCATTTGCATTGCATGTTTAAATTTCCGTTAGGCGCCCACCTTCAAATTCGGGAATATTTTCTGCATTCGCATTGCACGTTTAAATTTCTGTTAGGCGCCCACCTTCAAATTCGGGAATATTTTCTGCATCGCATTGCACGTTTAAATTTCGTTAGGCGCCCACCTTCAAATTCGGGAATATTTTCTGCATTCGCATTGCACGTTTAAATTTCTGTTAGGCGCCCACCTTCAAATTCGGGAATATTTTCTGCATTCGCATTGCACGTTTAAATTTCCGTTAGGCGCCCACCTTCAAATTCGGGAATATTTTCTGCATTCGCATTGCACGTTTAAATTGCTGTTAGGCGCCCACCTTCAAATTCGGGAATATTTTCTGCATTCGCATTGCACGTTTAAATTTCCGTTAGGCGCCCACCTTCAAATTCGGGAATATTTTCTGCATTCGCATTGCACGTTTAAATTTCTGTTAGGCGCCCACCTTCAAATTCGGGAATATTTTCCGCATTCGCATTGCACGTTTAAATTTCTGTTAGGCGCCCACCTTCAAATACGGGAATATTTTCTGCATTCGCATGGTTTATATATTTAAAAGCCCACACTGGGGCAGAAAAAGAAAAAAAAGAGGTAGTTTGTTGTTTTGTTTTGAGCAGGTTCAGCTCGGGATCAAGAAAAACAAGAAAATCAACAAAAAAGAGAGTCAACAAGAGAAAACAAGAAAATCAACAAAAAAGAGAGTCATCAAGAAAACAAGAAAATCAACAAAAAGGAAGATTCTGCATCACCGGAAAGGGAAAGAGAGCAAAAGCTAGATTAGGAACAATTGTAATTGTAGGATCATAGCTTAGAATAGCTTCTTCATTTTACATTTCCTCCCCCGGTGTAATAAGGAGTAAGTCAGCAGGTCTCAACAGTGTCAATGCAACAGTGAGTCTGGTAGTTTTTAAAACTGCCAGACCTTCCCGAACTACACTGACCTGATTCCTGTTTAGCCCAGGATATGTAGGCAACCTCTAAAGCAGGGTGCGGTCAAAAGGTTTTCAAAAATGCTTTCACGGAATGTGCCGATGTGCAAAAATCTCTCATTACTGCTCACTTATCTTTGCACTGAAACTCTTCGTGTTCCCGAGCAAAGAGGGGCAGCTGTGAGCACATGATTTTTGCACCAGGCAAATAATTCCAAAATTAAAATAAATATATTTTTGAGTGCAATTACTTGCTTTGCTTGAAATTAGTTATATTTTTGTGTGTTTGAATAAGTAAAAATTAGAAAAATTCAAAAAATAGTAGTAATTAGTTTGTTAGTTTAGTTAATTAGAAAAATTAGCAAAATAGCTTAAATAGGAGAAAATAAAGGAAAAATAGCGGAAAAATTGCAAAAAATATTAGAAAATTAGAGTAATTAGTAGATTAGGATTTATAATTTTTCATAAAAGAAAATGAAAAAAATAATAAAAGAAAATACATAAAAATCATTAAAACCAGAAAATACAAAAAAAATAGATATATATATGTATGCTGTGTAATTGAATCTGGGCCAATTGTGGTCCAAATCGTTGGCCCAGTCCTTGAGCCCAAAGCAGACCCGGTCCATGTCTCTAAGGGACTTGATCCCATCCGTTCAAGCTCATTGATCTAACGGCTGCGATATTTAATTGAATTTGAATCTTAATTAATGATAGGATTTGATCCCAACCGTCGATTTGAATTAATCCAACGATCAAAGACCTTTTCTTCATAAGGTTCAAAACGGTGTCGTTTGAGTAACGTGCACCAGAGCCGTCGATCTCCCTTCAATGAACGGTTGAGATTACCTTGGACATATGGCCTATATAAGGCTTATGTCCGAATATTGTTGTCATTTTTGCCAAATTTTTAACCTACCCGCCCCTCACCCCTTTCTTCTCTCTCTCGTCTTCATCAGGAAACCCTAGGCGGCCATGGCGGCCACCACCTTCCACGGTGGTCGCCGGCCTCCCTTACCTCTCCCATCTTCTTCTCCTTCTTCTTCATGCCATAGCACACCCAAAAAACCCAGAAAACCCCCTGTTCTTCGAAGTCCCGGTCACCGGAATCTTCGCCGGTGACCACCAAAGTATGAGAACCCACACGAAACCAATGCCATTCTCTTCTTCTCCATGAGATCTACCCAACCATACTAGCCTCCACCCTCGAATAAGTCCAGAACTTCTCGAATATCCCGAAGAAGGTCGTCGGAACCCTAACTCCGGCGACCCCAAGTTCGAACCCCAATCAAGACCTCACCTTTACCACCTCCAAAACACCCCTCTGCAATCGAAAATCAAAAAAGGCTCCCCCTTTTGAGCCTAAAAGAAAAAGCAGAGAAAAATCGAAGAAGGAAAAGATCTGGAAAAGAATAAGAAAAAGAAAAGAAGGAATAAAAAGAGCCTGAGAGTCTGAAAATGAAAAGGAAAAAGAAAGAGGATAGGAAGCTCGGGGGACCGGCCCCGCAAGCTAAGTCCCCCACCCTTTAGTTTTCTTCTATTAGGATGTCTGTTATTTCTTGCATGTTTTGATCCTGACTTCTATGATTTCTGTGTTTAGCATGTTTTCTTGTTTGCATTCGTGAGTTGTTTGCTGTTTGATTATGTTCCCCGTAGTTCTGAAGTTCACATCTCTTTGTTGCTTTACTTTGTTAATTGTTGACCCTGCTATTCTGATTAGTGGTTTCACATGCTAACCTAAGACTCTTCTGCTTATTCTTTCATGATAAGCATTTCCTCTCCTTCCGTGTTTTAGTCTGTTGCTTGTTTATCATTACGATCATTTCTTCTGTTTTGAGATCCTGTGTTAGTCATATTGTCTTTGTTTCTGTGCTTTCATATATGTTCCTCCTGTTTTCAATCTCAGCATGTTTTCTTTCTATCCTGTAGATTCTTAGTTTGTGCTTCGCATGTTAGCTATAAGATTCTTATATAATTATGTCTTCTTTTGTTCCTTTAGTGATTAATTATAGGGTTTCTCTGCCTGTTTCTTTTGAGCCTGTTAATAATGGGATTTCTATCTGTTGATTGTCCTGTTTTGATGATTCTCTGCTATAAGTTCAAAAATTTCATCTTTCCCCTGTCATTTTAATTGTTGAGTTGTGGGTCACTGATCTATATCTTAAGTTCAAGTTACTGTGGCCATTTTTGTTGCCTTTCGCTTTAATGATCTATGAAAGAATCAGGCTTCTTTTTCATCTTGTCCATCTTTACAATTGTTTGCCACCAATCATGTTAAGTCATAAGAGTCACTTTGAATTCCTTTTGTTTCTTCACCTGGTAGATATTATAGTCTGTTTAGTTCTTACAGTCCAACTTTCTCCCATTGTCATGAATGCATAGTTTGGATAGTAGCTTAACTTCATTCTTTTCTCATCATTACATTAAGTTGTCTTTGAAGTATCCTGGCTGATTTTTCTTATTTCTTTGTCACTGTTTCTCCATGCTCTTCTTGTCATCATCTTCATCTCATTTGTCATGCATTTGTGCTAGGATTAGGAATGTTGTTCTTTGCTTCTTCATGGCTTTCTTGTTCCCCATCCTCACTTTTCACATGTATACATCAAGCTAAGGTTGGTGCTTGAAAGTAAATTCTGATTACCATGTTTATGTTATGTGGCTAAAGTCCATTGGGTTTATGACCAATTGAATCTGTTGACTGTTTTGTGAGGGTTTAGTTTTTCAGTATGCCATCTAGCATGAAATGATTGTGACTATGCCTGATTGATGTTAATTGACATGTTGCTACATGAGTTTAAGTTATGTGAGTTGATTAGTTGAGGTTCAACACTATCAAACCCCTTTTCTGAGTTTTAATTAATCAATGAACATTATTTAGCTTTATGTGGTTATGTGTGCAATTGTATGTTAAAATGGCTAAGTTTGCAATAGTTACATGTTAAGTGTGAACACTGCTAATGTCTATTATGCTTAGGATTTGGTTATAGCTGTTAGTGTTAGATTCCTTGGAAGTGGTTAGTTCTTAAATAGGATAAAACACTAAAAATGATCAAGATAGCCTACAAGTTTAATAATTGGCTTAAGAATGGTCAACCTTGCAAAGGGTTGACCAATTCTGTGAGCCCTAACACACAGCTCACTGTTTAACAGTGGCTGGTTGTGCAAAGGGCTATGTTTGCAAATGCAGACTAGCCCAGGCTCTATATTGAGCCCTGAACAGCAAAGTGGCCAAACCTGTAAAGGTTTTGGGCCCAACTGTCCAATATGTGGCTTTGATAGCCCAAGCTAAGTCTCAACTTGAGACTGGCTAACTTTTAAATAGGTTAAACATAATAACAAAGCAGGCTATGCCTGCAATTAGCTTTAATTAAGAATAAATTGGTCTTAATTGACTAGAATTAGTTTAAAAGTGGCTAAAATTGAAATAGTTCTTAAGAATAAATCTGGCCAGCCCTTAAATACTAATGCCAGGGCTGGCCATTAGTTAAATAGGTGCAAAATTAGCTGAAGTCTGCCCTAGGCATAGCTGGTAAATCAGCAGTGCTCTTAAGGGCACAATTGGGTATTGAAAAGGTAAAATAGTAACTAGTAAGAACTTAGGAGGGTAATAGGGACATTCATACTCCTGATTTCTGCAATTTTGCAGAGATTTAGGGGTATAATGGTCTCCTAAAAATGGGAAATCTGTAAAAATCTCAAACCCCTAAGGTTATACTAGTAAAAGGCCATAAAAGAGAATCTTTAGAACCTTCCAGCACATGCTGGAAGGGTTTTAGTAACTGAAAATGGGACTAAAGTGTAGAATAGGTAATTTTAGGAGGGGGGAGGTGGGATTAATCCCATACTTCCTCCCCAAGTAATCAGCCCTAAAGGTTAGCTATAAATACACCTTCAAAGAGTTAATAAAGGGGGATTCCACTGTAGAACAAGCTGAGCTAATATTGGGATTCCAGGGATAACGATCTGAGCTAATATTTGGGGTTCCATTAGAGAATAATCTGAAAAACACTTAAGCTGAAATTCATTGAGAGATAAAAGAGCAATAGGATTGTAGGATTTCTGGGTGCTTTCAATTGGGTTCTGCTGGGTTTTCTTAGCCTGCTGTTGCTGGGTTCATTTGCTTGTTAATTTTTGGGTTTCCTTGTTGCTGTGTTGCTGTGTTATTCTACCCATTTGGATCTTCACTCTACTGTTGCATTGCCTTGTTCGAAATCTGCTGATTACTTGCTTCTCCCCCTAGAACTCATTGGTTCTTTTTTGCTGAATCAGGTACATATTCTGCTCAAATGTAATATTGAAGTATGGATAAAATGAAGTTCAAGGATCGAATCTGAATGCTGATGTTTTCTTTATTTCTGTTTTAATTCAATTGTTAGTGTAGCATAGTGAAGACTTGTAACTTTGAAGTAGTACAGTAGCTGAAGAACAAAAACCAAATAGGAATGATGTAATAGCTAGTAATAGTAGTAGTAGTAAGTAGCATAAATCACTTAGATTAAGTAGGTAAAAGACTCTAAAATATAAGTTAGTTTAAAAAATAGTTTCTGAATCATTAGACCCTTCGCTCACACTGACTCTTCATAAATAGCAATCACCTAGTTAATGGATTTGTACTTAAGCATAAATAAGCTTCAAAAATAGGCAAAAACATTGAATTGATTTGTTTATAACTGGGACAATAGCGTTACAATGAGCCTAAGTCTGGATGAAATCAGTTGTTTAAATCATGCTTAAACCTTTAAATCACTTAGTCATAGATATGTATGTAGTTATTTGCTTATATATAATCAATTGATTTGCGGATTTAGGTTCAGAGCTGTTTAAGTTTGAAAAGGTTGATAATTACATGTTGCAACAGATTAATTAAGATGAATTGTGATGAGAAGAGGCCTAACAAGTAACGAATACAATGTTGTAGTTAAGAAACGGATTTAATAGCTCTTTCAACCTTGTTTGAATACAGATGATAGCTTACTGAACCATTTTCGGTAAGGTAAAAATCTCATAAATAATTAAGGGGTGACTTAGATTAATTAGACATCATGTAAAGGTTCTTAGTTAAGAGTATATATAGAGATAACAATTGTTCGAGTTTTTTTATGAATTATTTCTGTACACTGATTTCTTTTGTTAATAAATAAAGTGGTTGGATTTCATTTAAATTTTGAGTACTTGTTTACTTATGCATTCTGAATCCACACTTCTATTTTTACAAATTGGTTTGGGCCCTATGTGTAACATGGGCCTGAACTATTATACGAAACAGATATGCCCGTTGATTGATAACCAAAAAGCCGCCTGGTCTTTAAGGCCTGGAATTGTCCATTACTGATCCAGTCAAGCAAAAGAAGACCAGGCCCAATAAATTCGACGGGCCTGGATTATTATAGTATTAGTAAAACGAATGAGGTAAAAACAATGTATGGTAAATGTAGTTAGACAAAATAGGACCGGCCTTTAATAATTTGAATTGGGACGAGCCTCGCCCGAATAACACCGGGGCCCCCATTTAGTAATTATATAACACAAATAGACCCGGGAAAGCTAATAGCTAATTCCATAGCTTATCCCAAAAGATTTAAAAGCCGATAGACGTTACTTTAGGGCACGATTTTAATATATCTTCCTATGAATGAGTGTGCACTTGGTGCGACTCAAATCCAAATCTCGGTAAAGCTGAAATACACCGAAAGTCATAGGCGTACTGGTTGCGGTATGACTCGAGGCGTGTTTTCGCGATACCGCAAATTCCTAAAAATGATATTTAACGTAAAAGCACATTATGTTGTTAAAATCTATAACTGAGTCAAACAAAAGTCAAGAACGACAATGGAGCGACCGTGCTAAAACCACGGAATCCGGGAGTGCCTAACACCTTCTCCCGGGTTAACAGAGTTCCTTATCCGGACCTCTGCTTCGCATACATTTCAAAGAGTCAAAATTCCTCGGATTCGGGATTAACCGGTGACTTGGGACACCATTGTCATTCCCAAGTGGCGACTCTGATTAATCTCTAATAAATCCCGAACCGATTGTCCTTAAATTGGAAAAACTCCTTCCCTTATGTTATTTTATCCGTCTCGGGTAATTGAACGTCGGGGTATACCCTATAAGTGTATTTATACATCTTTACGCATTGTTGGGGTAGTAAAAAGGGAGGTGTGACACATGTTAATCTATATGTGTTTGGAGAGTTAGAAGCAAATCGGATGGAAATTTGATAGAAATGAGGCAATAAACCTCTCTATGAGAAGAAGAGTTTGGAAGAGTCAACCGAATGTTGACCGGTGATTTAGATAGCTCGGAATTGAATTCTGATGATTTGGTTAGCTTTGGGAGGTCATTTGTGACTTAGGAGAGCAATCGGAATCGAATTCAGAGGTCCGGTGTAGATTTAGGCTTGATTGGCTAAGATTGAATTTTGGCAAAATCTGAACAGTAGGTGAGATTTTGATCCGGGGCTCGGAATGAAATTTCGAGAGTTGCAGTAGTTCTGTTAGGTGATTTTGGATATGCGTGCAAAATTTCATGTCATTCGGAGGTCTTTAGGTCGGGTTTTAGAGGAAATGTTGGTTTCGGAATTTGATATTTATGATGGTGTTTTTATGTAGCGAACAAGTTTGAATGAGGTAATGTGATGTATTTGTGCTGTTGGTTGAGGTCCCGGGTGCCTCGGGATTGTTTCGGATAGTTAATCGGGCAATTCGAAGTGTTATAGCAGGTCTGAGGTGAAGTGTTCTGTTGTTTCCGCATCTGCGGTGGATTAGCCGATTAAGCGGTCCCGTAGATGCGGCTATGTGATCGCAGAAGCGGCCATTATGCCCTGGGGAAATTTCCGCAAAAGCTGATCTTTACCGCAGAAGCGGTCTGGTAAAAAGTGGCTTGGTTCCGCTGAAGCAGACAGTTTCTCGCAAAAGCGAGACCGCAGAAGTGGAGTCATAACCGTAGAAGCGGTCCTGGCCCATCAGGTATACGTCACAGAAGCGACAGGAAACCCGCAGAAGCGGACTCGCCTAAGCGAGTGTATTTCCGCAGAAGCGGAACTCGTCTGTGAATTAAAGAAAACAGAGTATCGAATTTCAGAGTTCAAAACACACACTTTTAACTTCACGGAGAGACGAACTTCGAGGGTTTTCAAGGAGAAACAGTGCGAAATCATCAGGTAAGGGTTCCTAAACCCAAATTATGTTGATATAACACAAAAACATAGATTAAACGCCCCAAAAATTGAAAATTTAAGTGAAAAACATGGTGGTTAGGGCTTGGAAATTTAGGAAGATAAAAGTGGAAGTTGTGGGGTCAAACGGACTCCGTTTTTTATAAAATTTATATGCACGGACTCATGGCGAGACGAGGATTCCGTTGGTATTATTTTCAAAAATTTTCGATAAGTGGTCCCGGGGATCGAGTTTTACCAACTTGGTGCATTATTGCGTTTTTCAAGTAAATTTTATTGGGTTATGTTTCTTTGACCCATATTGATGTAATTTCTATGGTTTTGACTCGATTCGACGTAGGAGGTGGCAAATTCAAAGGGAAAAGGCAACGCGGACGAGTCCACGACCGGCTAGAGGTAAGTAGTTAGTGTATATGGTAGCATGAGGGTTCGAAACCCCGGCTTAGCACATTGTGACGCTAGTAGGGCATGGCTCGCACTCCATGGCAGGTGCAGGATTGATTATGACTGGGGATTGAGACTTGGTCCATCCCGGATATGAATAATATGTTGTATGCGGTTGAAACGCACACTGTGTTAGATATATTTGTGGGTTGTAGCCATGTTTGGGGCCTTGTGCCGACTTGTAGTATCCTTAGGGGATAGATATATATGTGATAGCTTGGTTTGCTAAATCACTGATCTTAGTGCTGGTTTGAAATCACTATTATGAAATTCTAAGTCACCTGTTCTTGGAAAATTAAATAAAATTTAAGTATTTTCATCATTAATGAACTGGAACCTGGAAATAAATAATTTGAACTATTGTGTGACTCATATGCATGTTGTGGACTGAGGATGGATCGGGTTGCATGCCATAGCAGATGATATAAGGATCGGGCTGCACGCCGCAACAGATGATATGATATTGCACTTGGGCTGAAGGAGCCGCTCCAGAGTCTGTACACACCCAGTGAGCGTCGTCGACGTTAAACGGATCGGCTACGCGCCGTAGCAGTCATATGCATTGCATTGCATATTATCTGTTGAATTAGGTAAATCATATCATTTATCCTTAAGCTCTTCCTCCCAATTAATAACTTCTTTGATCGTTCCTGAAGTCCAAGTCCAATGACCTTGTTTTGCAACTTTTTAACTTGAGATCTTGTTAAAGGTCCTCTTTGAGATTCCAAAGATTCATACTTGTTCTTGAATAGATTTGAGCTTCCTAGGATACTATCATTTCCCTCTTCTTGAAGAAAATTCATCCTCGAATTTTGACCTTGCAAGAAAATGAAGACATGCACTAGTAAATGACATCCACTAATCTGAAAAAATGGTAAAATTAAAACAAGATAGTGACCATGTGTCCACTTAACCCAATTAAGCCCAATAGGCATAAATACTCATTTATAAAGCATATGGACATCATCATCCCAATAAAATTTATGCCTACTTAGTTTTGTCCCATAAAAACCTCTCTTAAGGTAGTTAAAAATATGCATGATAATGAAATTACAAAAGATTGATTATGTGTCCATTTAAAATAAGCATCTCCACCACATTTACCAAATAAGACACATTTCTGATATAGCCAAGTATCAATTACAAGTTTCATGGATTCTTGTACATGTAAGCTATTAAAAGAAGCACATAACTTCACAATAAGGTTAGAAGAACCGATAATTCCCAAACTAAAAGGTTCAATTGTCACGACCCGGATTTTCCACCATCGGGGTCATGATGGCGCCTACTAAATAGAAGCTAGGCAAGCCAAATATTAATTACATCTCCATTAATAACCAATTTCTTATTAACAACATAAAAATTACAGCGGAATAATCAAAATTAGCGGAAGACTTAGTCAGATATGATAAAGAAAAATCCAAATCTGATACACTACCCAAGACTGGTGTCACAATACTCACGAACTTCTAAGAATAATACACATAATTGTTTGAAAGAAAATACAAGTTGTTTATCTCGATTACATGAGATAACAGAATGAAATACATAGATAGTAGAGACAACGGGTCCTGCGGACGCCTGCAATGCTACCTCGTAGTCTCAGAAGTCGGAATATCCACAATCGCTACTGCCGCTGCTGCTGTCCGTAACCTGTATCTGCGCAAAAAGAGCGCAGAGTGTAGTATCGGCACAACCGACCCCATGTGCTGGTAAGTGCCTGGCCTATCCCAACGAAATAGTGACGAGACTAAGGCCAGTCACCCACATAAACCCTGTACAGTTGCAATATAGATATATATATACAGTACATTATAAGGAAATACTCTGCTCTGAAATAACCGTCAATAACTCACGATATGCAGAATAATTTAATCAACAGAATAAATCTTACTTTCATGTCCCAATTCCTCTCTCATTTCATATTTCGTGGTAGGCGTACCACCCGCTCCCAACTATCACAGTAATTATATCTTGTGGTAGGCGTACCACCCGCTCCCAATATATCCAGTAATTATATCTTGTGGTAGGCGTACCACCCGCTCCCAAATATATCAAAATATTATATCTTGTGGTAGGCGTACCACCCGCTCCCAAATATATCAAAAATTATATCTTGTGATAGGCGTACCACCCGCTCCCAAATATATCAATAATTATATCTTGTGGTAGGCGTACCACCCGCTCCCAAATATATCAATAGGCTACCGGCAACTATGGCCAATGCCAAGATTTAAATCACTTCGTGGTCGGCGTACCACACGATCCCATTTCTTATTATATAAGTGGTCGGCGTACCACACGATCCCATTTCATAAATATATATATATTACCGGCATTTAGCCAATAATCTCTATATCAACAATATTTATAATTACCGGTTTTTAAACCAATAATTTATAATAGTTTCAACAATTTACCTTCATTACCGGTATAACACCAATAATTCTTATTCATAACTAAATTCATATTCCTACAAACTAGGATAGAACAAACACTTACCTCGAAAGTTTACGAATGATTTTAATCCGTAGCAATTCCCTTTCCTTTCGAATTTGACTCCAATCCAATCGTATCTATACACAATTAATTTAATATCATCAATTCTACTCAACAAACTAATTCTTAAGACCAAATACCACTTTTACAACATTCTGCCATGAATAGTGAATTTCAACCCCGGGCCCACATGGTCGGAATTCGGGGTTAGGACCAAAATCCGGTTACCCATTCCCCCACGAGTTCATATATATAATTTGTTTCAAAATCGGACCTCAATTAGAGGTCCAATTCCCCAATTTATGAAAAACCCTATTTTCTAACAAAACAAGAATTTTTACCATGAAAATCTTTGATTTCTTATGAAAAACACGTTTAATGATGTTAGGAATTGAAAGAATTAAGTAAAAAGTGACTTACAATCGTTTTGATGAAGAAGAAATCCTTGAAGAATTGTAAATGGGTGTTTTGGGTTTTGTAAAATGTGAAGAAATGACTGAAATTCGTGTTTTTCAGGTCTCTGTGTTCGCATTTGCGAACATGGGTTCGCAATTGCGAACCCCGACCAATTTCCGGAGTTTGAAAAATAAGCTAAGGCTGGGAAGTTCGCATTTGCGAACTTTTGTTCGCATTTGCGAAGCCAAGGCAAAACTGGGAAGTTCGCATTTGCGAACTATTGTTCGCAATTGCGAACACAGGCTAAATATGGGGAGGTTCGCATTTGCGAACTATTGTTCGCATTTGCGAACCCAGGCAGAATAGTGTCTAGTTCGCATTTGCGAACTATAGTTCGCATTTGCGAACACAGGCACAATAGGGGGAGTTCGCATTTGCGAACTATTGTTCGCATTTGCGAACTCCGCAGAATAGTGGGGAGTTCGCATTTGCGAACTATTGTTCGCATTTGCGAACTCTGCAGACCAGTTGCAGACAGCAACTTCTAACATGAAAAATTGATCTCGTGGCCTATCCAAAGTTCACCCGAGCCCTCGGGGCTCCAAACCAAATATGCACATAACCTCAAAAACACATTATGAACTTGTTCGTGCGATCACATCGCCAATATCACCTCGTTTTCATCAAATCAAGCCTCAAATGCATGATTTTCATACCTTTTGTTTTCAAAACTTTCTAACTTGGGACTCAAGGTCCAAAACATCTCAAACGACATCCAAATGTCACCAAACTTTACAGGAAATCACATATATAATATTTAAGACTTGTACCGGGCGTCGGAATCAAAATACGAGCCCGATACCAAGGTCAATTAATTTATTTCCTTTAATAATTGCATCAAAAACAATTTCACATAAAAATTCCTAACTTGGGCTCTAGGCCTCAGAATTCGACTCCGGACGCATGTCCAAGTCCCATATTTTCCTACGGACCTCTCGGGACCATCAAATCTCGGGTCCGGATCCGTTTGACCAAAAATGTTGACCGAAGTCAACCATATCAATATTAATGTCATTTTTATCCAAATTTCTCATAGAATTAATATTTTCTATCACAAAATCTTTCCGGCTACATGCTCGGATCGTGCACGTAAATCGAGGCAATATAGAATGAGGTTTTCAAGGCCTCGAAAGCTCGAAATGATTAATAAAATAAGTGATGACCCTTTGGATCATCACACAACGGGTCCTACGGACGCCTCCAAGACTACCTCAAAGTCTCGGTGGTCGGAATATCAATAATCGCACTACTGCCGCCGCTGCTGTCCAAAAACTGTATCTGCGCAAAAAGAGCGCAGAGTGTAGCATCAGCACAACCGACCCCATGTGCTGGTAAGTGCCACCGGCTCCTCCTCGTAAGATAGATCATTGTCCAATTGGACAGTACTGAAGTCTAACACATGTGTGGGATCGCCGTGGTATCTCCGAAGCATAGATACATGAAATACTGGATGCACGGCTGATAAGCTAGGCGGCAAAGCTAATCTGTAAGCCACCCCTCCCACTCTGTCTAGAATCTCAAATGGACCAATATACCTAGGGCCGAGCTTGCCCTTCTTTCCGAACCTCATCACGCCCTTCATAGGCGACACTCGGAGCAATACTCGTTCACCAACCATGAAATCTACATCTCGAACCTTACAATCCGCATAAGTCTTCTCCTGGACTGAGCTGAACGCAATCTCTCCTGAATTGTCTTGACCTTATCCAAGGCCTCCTGAACTAAGTCTGTACCTAACAACCGAGCCTCTTCCGGTTCAAACCATCCAACCGGTGATCGACATCGCCTACCATACAACGCCTCATACGGAGCCATCTGGATGCTAGACTGGTAACTGTTATTGTAGGCAAACTCTGCTAATGGCAAAAACTGGTCCCACGAGCCTCCGAAATCAATAACACAGGCTCGAAGCATGTCCTCTAGAATCTGAATAGTCCTCTCGGACTGGCCATCCGTCTGAGGATGAAATGCTGTACTCAACTGAACCTGGGTGCCTAACTCCTGCTGGACCGCTCTCCAGAACCGCGAGGTAAACTGCGTACCCTGATCAGAGATAATGGATACTGGCACCCCATGGAGACGAATAATCTCCCTAATGTAAACCTCCGCTAACCTCTCCGACGAGTAGGAGACAGACATTGGAATAAAGTGTGCTGATTTGGTCAGCCTATCAACAATGACCCAAATAGCATCAAATTTTCTCCGAGTCAAAGGAAGTCCAGTAACGAAGTCCATAGTGATCCGCTCCCATTTCCACTCGGGAATTTCAATCCTCCGGAACACACCACCAGGTCTCTGGTGCTCATATTTCACCTGCTGACAATTTAGACACCGAGCGACATACGCAACGATATCTTTCTTCATTCTGCGCCACCAATAGTGTTGCCGTAAGTCCTGGTACATCTTCGCGGCGCCTGGATGAATAGAATACGCGAACTGTGGGCCTCTGCTAAGATCAACTTTCGAATCCCTTCGACATTGGGCACACAAACTCGACCCCTGCAATTTCAATACCCCATCATCATCTAGATTTACCTGTGTGGCACCTCCCCGCTGTACTGTATCCCTCAACTCACGCAAATGAGGATCATCAAATTGCCTCTCACGGATACGCTCTAATAAAGAAGAACGAGCGACCGTGCAGGCTAACACTCTGCTAGGCTCAGAAATGTCTAATCTCACGAACCGGTTGGCTAAGGCCTGGACATCTAGAGCTAATGGTCTCTGACTGACTGGAATATAAACAAGACTGCACATACTGGCTGACTTCCTACTCAAAGCGTCAGCCACCACGTTTGCTTTTTCCCCGATGATATAAAAAGGTAACATCATAATCTTTCTGCAATACCAGCCACCTTCTCTGCCTCAAATTCAACTCTTTTGTTTAAACAAATACTGAAGACTCTTATGATCGGTGTATACTTCACATACTACACCATACAAATAATGCCTCCAGATCTTCAATGCGTGAATAATCACCGCAATTCTAGATCATGCACTGGGTAATTCTTTTCATGCATCTTCAACTGCCTCGAAGCATAGGCAATAACCTTGCCATCCTGCATTAACACTGCACCAAGCCCAATACGGAAAGCATCACAATAATCAGTATAAGGTCCCGCACTTGTGGGTAAAATCAATACTGGTGCTGTAGTCATGGCTGTCTTGAGCTTTTGAAAGCTCGCCTCACATTCATCTGACTATTCAAATTGAACACCTTTCTGTGTCAATCTGGTCAGTGGGGTTGCAATAGATGAAAATCCCTCGCCGATAATAACCCGCTAATCCCAAGAAACTCCAAATCTCTCTGGCTGATGTTAGTCTAGGTCAGTCCTTGACTGCCTCAATCTTCTTCGGATCAACCTGAATACCTGCTGCCGTCACAATATGACCCAGGAATGCAACTGAACTTAGCCAAAATTCACACTTCGAAATTTTTGCATATAGTTGGCTATCTTTCGGAGTCTGCAAAGTCACTCTGAGATGTTGTGCATGCTCCTCATGACTGCAGGAGTATGTCAATATGGAAACAATGAAGACTACAACGAACAAGTCTAAATAAGGCACGAACACACTCATGCGTATGCACATATCCATGACTCTGAAGTCTGGCCATAAGAGTTATTATTAAATTACAACATTGTCAATTAACCCCGTTATCAAATACCTTATTCTACAAATCCCACTTTACTCAGAATGAGGTATGGTGACCTCGTGATTATTTTCCCGAATTAATGCGTCATATTCATCCTTACCTGGTGCTCATCTCAAAGGCTAAGCTCAACGGTTTCAAAATAGAAATGGCTAACATGAATAGAAACTATACAAGAATTGTCAAATAATCCTAATAGGCATGGCTCAAATTAAGGATATTATGCTAGATTTTTATTTCCAAAAAGGGAAAATTTTAAACACAAACTTTTCACCACCAGAACCTTGTCCTCATATAATATTCACCGCAGCTTGCAGCTCGGTTTTTAAAACAATTATCTTCACGTTATACAAATTTTGAGGATCTCATCCTCCACTCTAAATCACAAGCATTTGCACATTGTGCCACTGATGTTTTTCATTTCCTTTCTTTCTTCTTTTCAACTATTGTCCGTCAAAGAGTATCACGACATAAAAGAACCCTCATACCGACATGGTATACAATTTAACCATTGAAAATAGTTATTTCAAGAATTCATTCCCATTGTAATAATTAATATAAAGTCACTTTTGACCTCATCAATATTCCTAGTGACCAATACATAATAATAGAGATAATTATCTCCATTTAATAGCACAGCGTGAGTATTCACATAAGTAGATTTGATGATTACGAAGCTCACTCATGAGCGGAGCACATTAAGAGGACTTGCCTCAATTCTTCAAAGATCAAATCAAATTGAGGAAAAATGTTCTTTTTATAACAAATCAGAATTGCACATGTGATACCATCATCTTGTGTAGTGACTTCAGTCACACCATAGAAATTATGTCAACAATTAGATCTCCACCTCTAGGAGTCTCACCTCCGCCTCAACATCCTGACCTCTATCCCTGGCTGGTCACGTGAGTTAAGTGTTGAGTGCAACGGACATGTCGCTTGAGTGCCTTCGTAAATTATATTTCTCCAATCTGCCATATTCACAACAATTCCTTAGAGACTCAGCTAACTTATTGGACATGACGACATATTCGGACACTGTCATAATAACCTGGCATGATCGTTCAGATCATACATACCACACCTTTCAAAGAGTCAGGGAGGTAACTCCTCCAAACATTTCTACAAATAGGATTGAGTAGGTAATGTCGCATGGCCGGGTCTACCCTCTTCATAGGCTTGTCACAAACATTGACGACCAATTACCTCTTTTGTTCATATACTCTTTATTACTCTTTGGGCCGATTCTTACCCCCTGCAGAGTACTAAGCCTCAAACATGCATAATTTATTTGGGGGACCTTTCCATACTATATGTATACATTCCAAGCCAAAACTGACATAAAACATGGCCATTTGGTCCATTCACTAATAGTGGTTTTCCCCCATTTTGGCTATAAGTCAAAGTCACAACATCTGATAGTCCACAATAATTAGCTTTCACAACTTCAAATAAATCAACCAGACGTCAAGGTCCATTAAAATCACAGCATGTTAGTAAATACATTATGTTTCCACTACTTCACTCGCTACCGAAACACACTAAAATCAACCCTCTCGCTTTCAACTATTCCCGCGTTTCTGCAATATCTCATAGCAACGGTCAATAAATTACCTTGGGTTCTCAAAAGATGCACCACTGAAGGAGATAGCGAAGAGTTTGGTGAAACTTATCCGAAACTCCGTAAAACTTTTGAAGGCATAGTTGATCTATCACCAGTCTGTGCCATTGTTCGGCTGAAGAAGCGGTACGTGATTTCGCCATTCGTGGGAAGACAAGAGTAGAAATTCAATTTAACATTCGAAGAATGAATTCGCACGATAAGAAAGAACAAATAAGAGACTTTTCCTAACTCAATAGACTCTGGAGGACAAGTACAGACGTCTCCGTACCTACCTCTCAAACTCTACTAAGCTTGTTCGTGAGTGGTGAGACCTATGTAACCTAGAGCACTGATACCAACTTGTCACGACCCGGATTTCCCACCATCGGGGTCATGATGGCGCCTACTAAATAGAAGTTAGGCAAGCCAAATATTAATTACATCTCCATTAATAACCAATTTCTTATTAACAACATAAAAATTACAGCGGAATAATCAAAATTAGCGGAAGACTTAGTCAGATATGATAAAGAAAAATCCAAATCTGATACACTACCCAAGACTGGTGTCACAATACTCACGAACTTCTAAGAATAATACACATAATTGTTTGAAAGAAAATACAAGCTGTTTATCTCGATTACATGAGATAACAGAATGAAAAAAACATAGATAGGAGAGACAACGGGTCCTGCGGACGCCTGCAAGGCTACCTCGTAGTCTCAGTAGTCGGAAAAATCCACAAGTCGCTACTGCCGCTGCTGCTGTCCGTAACCTGTATCTGCGCAAAAAGAGCGCAGAGTGTAGTATCAGACAACCGACCCCATGTGCCTGGTAAGTGCCTGGCCTATCCCGACGAACTAGTGACAAGGCTAAGGCCAGTCACCCACCTAAACCTGTACAGTTGCAATATAGATATATATATACAGTACATTATAAGGAAATACTCTGCTCTGAAATAACCGTCAATAACTCACGATATCCAGAATAATTTAATCAACAGAATAAATCTTACTTTCATGTCCCAATTCCTCTCTCATTTCATATTTCGTGGTAGGCGTACCACCCGCTCCCAATATATCAGTAATTATATCTTGTGGTAGGCGTACCACCCGCTCCCAAATATATCAAAATATTATATCTTGTGGTAGGCGTACCACCCGCTCCCAAATATATCAAAAATTATATCTTGTGGTAGGCGTACCACCCGCTCCCAAATATATCAATAATTATATCTTGTGGTAGGCGTACCACCCGCTACCAAATATATCAATAGGCTACCGGCAACTATGGCCAATGCCAAGATTTAAATCACTTCGTGGTCGCCGTACCACACGATCCCATTTCTTATTATATAAGTGGTCGGCGTACCACACGATCCCATTTCATAAATATATATATATTACCGGCATTTAGCCAATAATCTCTATATCAACAATATTTATAATTACCGGTTTTTAAACCAATAATTTATAATAGTTTCAACAATTTACCTTCATTACCGGTATAACACCAATAATTCTTATTCATAACTAAATTCATATTCCTACAAACTAGGATAGAACAAACACTTACCTCGAAAGTTTACGAATGATTTTAATCCGTAGCAATGCCCTTTCCTTTCGAATTTGACTCCAATCCAATCGTATCTATACACAATTAATTTAATTTCATCAATTCTACTCAACAAACTAATTCTTAAGACCAAATACCACTTTTACAACATTCGCCATGAATAGTGAATTTCAACCCCGGCCCACATGGTCGGAATTCGGGGTTAGAACCAAAATCCGGTTACCCATTCCCCCACGAGTTCATATATATAATTTGTTTCAAAATCGGACCTCAATTCGAGGTCCAATTCCCCAATTTATGAAAAACCCTATTTTCTAACAAAACAAGAATTTTTACCATGAAAATCTTTGATTTCTTATGAAAAACATGTTTAATGATGTTAGGAATTGAAAGAATTAAGTAAAAAGTGACTTACAATCGTTTTGATGAAGAAGAAATCCTTGAAGAATTGTAAATGGGTGTTTTGGGTTTTGTAAAATGTGAAGAAATGACTGAAATTCGTGTTTTTCAGGTCTCTGTGTTCGCATTTGCGATCATGGGTTCGCAATTGCGAACCCCGACCAATTTCTGGAGTTTGAAAAATAAGCTAAGGGTGGGAAGTTCGCATTTGCGAACTTTTCTTCGCATTTGCGAAGCCAAGGCAAAATTGGGAAGTTCGCATTTGCGAACTATTGTTCGCAATTGCGAACAACAAGCTAAATATGGGGAGGTTCGCATTTGCGAACTATTGTTCGCATTTGCGAACCCAGGCAGAATAGTGTCTAGTTCGCATTTGCGAACTATAGTTCGCATTTGCGAACACAGGCACAGTAGGGGGAGTTCGCATTTGCGAACTATTGTTCGCATTTGCGAACTCCTGCAGAATAGTGGGGAGTTCGCATTTGCGAACTATTGTTCGCATTTGCGAACTCTGCAGACCAGTTGGAGACAGCAACTTCTAACATGAAAAATTGATCTCGTGGCCTATCCAAAGTTCACCCGAGCCCTCGGGGCTCCAAACCAAATATGCACATAACCTCAAAAACACATTATGAACTTGTTCGTGCGATCACATCGCCAATATCACCTCGTTTTCATCAAATCAAGCCTCAAATGCATGATTTTCATACCTTTTGTTTTCAAAACTTTCTAACTTGGGACTCAAGGTCCAAAACATCTCAAACGACATCCAAATGTCACCAAACTTTACGAAATCACATATATAATATTTAAGACTTGTACCGGGCGTCGGAATCAAAATACGAGCCCGATACCAAGGTCAATTAATTTATTTCCTTTAATAATTGCATCAAAAACAATTTCACATAAAAATTCCTAACTTGGGCTCTAGGCCTCAGAATTCGACTCCGGACGCATGTCCAAGTCCCATATTTTCCTACGGACCTCTCGGGACCATCAAATCTTGGGTCCGGATCCGTTTACCAAAAATGTTGACCGAAGTCAACCATATCAATATTAATGTCATTTTTATCCAAATTTCTCATAGAATTCATATTTTCTATCACAAAATCTTTCCGGCTACATGCTCGGATCGTGCACGTAAATCGAGGCAACATAGAATGAGGTTTTCAAGGCCTCAGAAGCTCGAAATAATTAATTAAATAAGTGATGAACCTTTGGGTCGTCACATCAATACAATCAAGCTCATGAATATGACTTTCTCCAATAATATGTCCAACATCAATAGATTCTAAATAATTGCTCAGACTATCATAGAAAGAGTCATAAATAGGTTCATGGAAATGTATTTGATCACTAGTGTCACAACAATCATGCATATTCTCATTACTTGTAGAAAATACTTTTACCATCTCACAATCAATATGGCTTAAAGAATGACTCCCCGTCACACAATAAAAATCATGTTCTAGCAATTTATCATATGAAAGCTCACTAGACACTTGAATAAGAGAAGAAGGAATATTTAAATCACTCGCAAGCCTCTTCTCATAAATTTCATGGCTCTTTCTACCAAGTTGGAATACGTCGAACTCAATTTTAAAGAGAAGTAAATTAATCTTGCACTTGAGCTTTGATAATACTGTTAATGACTTGATATGCATCAAAACATCATCGTCCATAAAAATGTTATACTCACCAACATAATAATTAAGAGTATAGTTCATTACCTCCAAAAATACCTTAGGTGTTCTAGAAAGGACAAGAATGCGAATAAACCAATTATACATACCATACTTGGACTTTTTTAATAATGGAACAACATCACCTTGTATTCGTTTTTGCAATGATTTCCAGCTTAGCAATGGCTTTAGGGAACTCTGTGTCATAAACCAAGCTTTTATCTTCCACCATCCAACAATAATTGATTTTTCTAAATTCATGTTGGAATCCAATAGATCCTTTGCCACCATCGCTTTCGCCTCACCTATCCTTTTAAAAGGTCTTTCAACATGTGGCTGCACAAAAATACAAGAACTAAAACAAGAAAGAGTTAATGGGTTAAGAAGTAAAGAATATGTTTTTTTTACTTACACTCTCTTTGGCTTTTACCTCAAGACAACTTTTTCATCACCCTTAGCCTCTTTTCTCTCACTAAAGTTTTCTTCTTTTTCATTTCTCAAACCATCTCTCTCTCTCTCTCTCTACCTCAAAGCCTTTTTATATCTCATGGCCTTCTCTCTTTTCTTTCCTCTCAAGCTCACACTTTTCCTTTCTTGACATCACACTCTCTTTACTCAACACAACTTCTCTTTTTTCCTCTCTTGGGATGTCAACATGCCCTCCCTTACTCCTCTCATTCTTTTGTTTCTCATATTTTTTTCATATTCTCATTAACAATCTTTTCATCTTCATGAATTTGTGAGGGAGTCAAAGGTCCAAGAATGAGTTTCTTCCCGTTAACCTCAAAAGCGTATCTATTTTTGTCCATGTTATATAATGCTCTTCTATAGACATACCATGATTTTTCCAACAAGACATGATAATTATTCATGGGAATAATATCACACCATATCGCATCCTCATACATTCCAATTGAGAATAGTAATAAGAGTCTCTTATCTACCTTTACTCCTCCAAACAGGTAGGTTTCAATATGCTCAACATAATGCAAGTTCAATTTCTCAACCAATAAGTGCTAATTGAGTTATAGCCAAACGTTTTGTCAATTCTAAGGGCACAAATAGCAAATATCACTTTAGCTCTTATTTGAAAAATAACTTTACAATAGTCTTCCTTAACGTCAACATGTTGTAAGTTTGACCTTTCAAATTGTTGAGTCATAGCTTTCCTCCTTTCTTCATAACTACCTGATTGAAACATCTTGAACAAAGATTAAAAGAAATATGTATAGCTAATATTTGGCTTTTTCCTTCTAATATTTTTACCTCTCTTGCGTTTTTTCACTCAAAGCAACTCTTGGTTGTTAATCTTCAGATTTATTAATGAATCTAACCAGTCACAACCCATAGTGACAAGAATAAGGAGTTAGAAAAAGAAAAGAAAAGTGGTGGACCAAACCTAGAAAGAATAGGAGTTGGTTGGTGATAAAAGAAAAAAAAGAAAAGAATTTAAGAAACCCAAAACCCACAAGAATAAGGAAATAAGTTACCTTAATCTTCAAGAACTAGGATCCCCTTTTCTTGTTTCCTTTCTTCACTTGGAAACCAAATAATACTTGAATTATGAAAGTACTAATGAACAAAAACACTTTTTGGGTGTTGAATGTCGTTTTTTTTTTCGAATTTTCTTTTTCGGTTTTTTTTTTGGATCAAGAACCTCCCAGGATTTTCAAGATTGAAATCTCAATTAGCCTATGCTCTGATACCACTTGATAACAACACGGTAGGGGATTCAAGAATTATTTTAAAAAATTAAGAAACATGCGGAAGATAAAAGAAAATAAAAAAATGAAAAAAAAAGGCGGAAATTAAAGATAGATTGAATTCAAGAAAGAGATTCTTGAATTCAAGAAGTCTATTCTTGAAGTTGAATCCTAACAACAATATATTTTTAGCTAACGAAAAACTATCGCCTTTGTAGAGACTTAAAAATAAGAGATAGATTTTGAAACCCGTCCGTTTAGAATAACAAAAATAACAATAAGCCTAAACTTATTACCTTTATTGAATAACTAGAAGTGATTTAAGATTCCGAAAATGGTTTAATCTTACCACCTTAAGTTGAATATTTAAGGTTAAAGAATAAATCCAAGAGTAGACACACACAAGAGTGCAAGAAAAATCTCACAATTTTTATTTATAATAATATGAATAATTTAAGTCTAAAAACAAAGAATTCACCCCTTTATAATAGAGAGGGATCATGAAATTATACCATAAAAATAAGTAAATAAAGTTCTAAACTACTTTAGACAACATGTCCAACTACCTTAGGAAAAGAAAAATACTAGGAAATAAAAACCAAGTCAACCTTGGAAAGTAATTCCTAGGAAAAGGAAAATGTAACCTTAACTAACTAGGAAAACAATAAAATAGTCCCATAATATATGGAAATAAGTCTCAAACCAATCTTGGATAGAATCTTGGAAATCTTGAAGAAAATTTGCAAGCAACTTGGCACCAACTTGCACTCAACATGTAGCACGACTATTGTACCGTTCTTGGACATAAAGTAAGTCCTTTTTATGCAATAGAAACGTAGCTTTGTATAGGACTTCATGGGCTGCAAGTTTGGGCATATTTTAGGTGCTAAATTGGTCCAACAGGGCTTGATTTGGACCTTCTTTAGAGGATGTTCTTGGGATCTAATTTACCTCTTATTGGACATGAATTTTGGCCATAAAATAATTATAACACCTAGGTAAATCATATCCTTTATCTTTACGCTCTTCCTCCCAACTAATAACTTCTTTGATCGTTCCTGAAGTCCAAGTCCAATGACCTTGTTTTGCAACTTTTTAACTTGAGATCTTGTTAAAGACCCTCTTGAAGATTTCAAAGCTTCATACTTGTCCTTGAATAGATTTGAGCTTTCTAGGATGCTATCAAGTTCTATCTATACACTCACAAATTTCTAAAAGACCCAAAGATTCAAATTCTTCAATTTATTTTATTATGTTTGAATAATTATTGTAAAGTATTTTTTGTTGTTTATTTATAATATTTGGTAATAAAGATAATAATAATTTTCATAAGATATATATTATCTCATAAATCATAATAAGACATATAAAGACTTATGTTGTAACGACCCGACTGGTCTTTTTTGCATTTTCGAACCTGTTCCCTTAAATAATACTTTTCTCGTTTGCTTTAGCTAAATTATTACTTGCAGGGGCGGGTGGTTCGGAAGTTAGAAGAATTTCAGGAAAGATTAAGCCTCGTTGCTTCTTTAAGTTTCTTTAAAAAGGCAAAGTTTGACTTTGGCTAATATTTTGGAAAAACAAACCCAGAATCATAATCCGGCAATTTTTGAGAGTTCGTGGGAAAATATGGGACCTAGGCGTATGCCCGGAAGCGAATTCCGAGGTCCCTAGCCCGAGTAATAGATATTTATGTAAAAATAGTTAAGTTTAAGTTTCAAAGATTTAAATAAATTAGGAAATTATTTTTTCATAGGTACCGATTTTGGATTTCGATTTCAAAACTTGGTACAAGTCTGAAATATCAGTTAAGACCTACCCGCAAAATTTGGTGTTAATCCGAGTAGTTTAAGGGCATTATGACCCGTTGATAGGAAATTAAGAATTTGAAGTTAATTAAGTTGGATCCATTGGTTTTGGGGTTCAATTCCTTAATTTAGTGTTGTTTTGGGTGTTTTGAGGGTTCGACAAGGTCCGCCTCGTAATTTCAGACTAGTCGGTATGTTCGGGCGGAGCTTAGGAGCCTCGGGTATCAAATGGTCGAGGTTCGAGCGAAGTCAGAATTTGAAGAGAAACAACATCTGCTGCTTTTGTTAAAACCGCTTCTGCGGCTCATTGACTGCAGAAGTGGTGACCGCATAAGCGAACACTAGACCGCAGAAGCGAAAAGGGGGAAATTGAGGGGAATCGCAGATGCGGCCTTGGGGCCGCAGAAGCGGTCCCGCCTATGCGGACAGATGATCGCAGAAATGATCTGGTCAACCCCTCCCCTTGAACCGCAGAAGAGGCTAAATGACCGCATAAGCGGACGTCGCAAGTAAGGAGATATGGCCGCAGAAGCAAAAATTGCTGGGTTTCAACCCTTCTCTCTCATTTCTGGCCAACCCATCTCTCTCATTTCTATCCGATTTGGGGGCAATTTTGGAGCTTTCAAAGAGAGGGTTTCAACATAACATCCCAAGGTAAGTAATCACCACTCACTCTTAGCTTAAATACATGAACATTAGGTAGATTTATAACACAAACATAAAAAAAATCAAGGGTTAGATCTAGACCTAGGGTTTTGGTAAAATTGTGATTTAACCACCTAATTAGTTATGTAATGAACTAAAATTCACATATTATTAATCCTAGGGTTATAGAGAATAATTTCTTCAAAAAATCTTGGAACTCGGGCACGTGGACCCAGGGTCAAAATTTAGGAAACTTGCGGGAAAGGTTGGGAAATCACTTAATTAGTTAGAATTCAACCTTGTGAGCATTTATTGATTAGTTCTTGCCTTATTTAAACTAGTTGGTTCTTGTTTGGCTTCGAATTGAGCTTGGAGCCTAGTCTTGTGATTTAAAGGGCGCTTCAAAGAGATGTGGGTCTCCTTTCTAACCTCGTAAGAGGGAATTGTCTCTTTAGGTTTTGTGTTGAGTATTTATTGCTAAATGCGGGGACTACGCATGCATTAGGTGACGAGAGCCTGTGTGTAGCTACTACTATGTTAAATGTCCGGGTATCTTAGGACCTATAACCTGCCTATTAAATATATCGCTTGTGTTAAATTATTTCCATGAACACCTAGTATGTACTAGAGGCTTAAAGAGGAAGATATGAGCATATTCTTATAGTTAATTGAGTTTGATTTGGTATTTTGACCATTTATGTGTCATGTATGTGAGCTTGATATTTCATTGTTATTTGTGGATCGGGCCGATTGCCTCGATATGAATAGATGCATCTCTAGGTGAGTTATCGACCCTCGGTAAGTGCACATTTATTTGTGTTGGTTCGGGTCATCGCCTCAGTATTATGTGCGCATGTTAATTATGGAAAAGCTTATATATGTTTCCTTTGCCATTATCTCACTTATAAATTATAAACTTTATGTTGTAAAATTCTTGACTTATACTACATGCTATACCCTGTTGTTACTTGCAAATTCCATGTTTGATCATGTCATATTCACATATATGTATAGATATTAATTGACTTTAGTAAGTATCGAGTCAACCTCTCATCTCTACTTCTTCGATATTAGACGGGACACTTACTGAGTACTCATGCTACACTTTTTTACTTAAATGTACAGGGTTTGAGGCGGGTGGATCCGGACATCATTCTGGTGAATATCACTGAGCGTTTCTGGGACTTTTATGGTGAGCTGCCTTCTTCCTCATGCCTATCCGTAGCCGGAGGAGTCCTTTCCTGTATTTATGGTTTTTTGTCTATTCTGATTCAGACAGTAGAACAGAGTTTTGTATATTTTATGTATACTCTACTAGTCGCCCGTAGCTAGTGACACTGGGTTCTGGCACACACCGTAGTAAACATTCATTTTTGGGATCTGTATCACTATGTCAGCTCATTATGATTTTTGCTACTTTTCTTCATTTACTTGAAAATATTAATATATCTGGTTTGGTAAAACTAAAAATAGAGACTTTATCATAATTCTGCAGTTTGGCTTGCCTAACTACGGTGTTAGGTGCCATCATGACCTATTTAGGAAAAATGGGTCGTGACAACATGGTATTAAAGCATTATGTTCACGTATGTCTCACAAGTTACGGGCAAACCTAATAGAGTCTTGTAGATCGGTACATAGACGTCTATATTTATCTTCGAGGGGATATAAGGTGTTAAGAAAGACTAATCTTTGTTCATTATTTATTGTGCAAGGGTCAGTGTACTAAGTTTCCTCTTTTATTCTCCCACAAATGGTGAGGACCCGTACCACCGATGTTCCAGACCTGGGAGGAGCTACTCCCCATGTTGCCAGAGGCCGAGGTAGAGGCTGGGGGAGAGCACCGACCCAAGGTAGGAGACGAGGGCATCCCAAAGCTATTCCAGTTTCATCACCAGCATACCCTATGGGGAATCCCACTACTGAGGAGCAGGGTGAGGCACCCGCAGCTGTGCCCACTCCGGCAGATTTCATGATTGCACCGGGATTTCAGGAGGTCATGGGTCGTATGCTTCGGTTCATGGACACCATGACTCAGGTTGGTTTATTTCCAGTAGACCCAGCATTTTCACAGGCAGGAGGGGGAGCACAGACCCCTACTGCTCAGGCTCCAGTTCATGCACCAGCAGTATATTAAACTTTGGGTGCCCAACCCATAGATAGGGTTCATCCAGTTGCTGTAATGGTACCCCAGCCTACGCCAGATGTGGAGTACGATCCACAGAAGTTACTAAACAGATGGACCAGACTTCACCCCCAGTCTTCGGAGGGAAGCATCATGAAGACACTCAGGATTTCATCAACGGGTGCAGGGACAGACTACACGCTGTGAGGATAATGGAGCTACATGGAGCTGACTTTACTTCTTTTCATCTTGAGGGTAGGGTCCGCAAATGGTGGTAGTCCTATATTATTGGCAGGCCCACCAGTTATCCGCCATCATTTGGGGCCAGTTTGTGCAGTTGTTTCTGGACAGGTATATTCTGCCTCTGAGAGGGAAGAGCTGTGGTATCAGTTTGAGCACCTTGAGCAGGGTCAGATGTCTGTGACCAACTACAAGGTGAGGTTTTTTTAGTTATCTCGCCATGCACTCATGATACGTCCGATAGATGCAGAGAGAATGCAGAGGTTTGTTGCTGGATTGCAGCCAAGTATTCGATCAGGTATGGCCCAAGAGGTGGAGATGGGTACAAATTATTAGCTTGTGGTCGAGAATGCTCACCGGATTGAGGGTTATCATCAGAGGGGTAGGGAGCAGATACAGCAAGACAAGAGAGCCAGATTCCTTGGAGAGTTTAGAGGTGCCCTAGCTAGGGGCAGAGGTTAGTATATGAGGGGTCAGCCTAGTAGGCCCCCATCGTCAGCACCACTACCTCCTGCCCGGGGTGCTCTAGCACACCCCTATTTCAATGCCATGCTAGAGAGTTCCTACCGCCTGCCAGCTATTCAGGGTTCTACCAGTGAGTATTCAGGTCCTCGGGGTTCTTCTGGCCCCTACTTCAGTGCTATGCCAGAGACTTCATATCGTCCACTGGCTGTCCAAGCTCCTCCCACGGGATCTACGAGCCATCAGGTACAGTCATCAGGGCAGCAGGCCACCGCACTATATTGTTTTGAGTGTGGCAATCCAGGCCACATGAGGAGATACTGCCCCAGGCTTAGGGGCAAGGCAGTACACCAGGGGCAGTAGCCCATGACTCCAGCACCAACGGCCCAGCAATCTAGAGCTGGAGGGCAGAGTGGTAAAGGCCGATCCAGATGTGGAGGCCATATAGGGAGAGGTCAGCCAGCTACTCCTCAGTCAGGTAGAGGCCAGACAGCCGGTTCTCTAGTTAAATTCTATGCTCTCCCGTCTAGGCCAGATGCATTAGCCTCAGATGCCATCAACACAGGTATTATTTCCATTAGTGGTAGAGATGCATCGGTATTATTTGATCCGGGGTCCACTTATTCATATGTATCATCCTTGTTTGCTCGTTTCTTGGCCATTTCTCCTGAGCCCTTGGGTGCTCCTATTCATGTGTCCACTCCTGTAGACGATTCTGTGGTTTTGAACCGGGTCTACCGATCTTATGTGGTTACTTTCTGTGGTTTTGAGACTAGAGCAGATCTCATATTGCTTAATACGATCGACTTTGAGGTTATCCTGGGCATGGATTGGTTATCTCCATATCACGTTGTTCTGGATTGCCATACCATTATAGTTTCTCTAGTGATGCCAGGGCTGTCGAGACTAGAGTGCAAGGGCTCTACTGTGTATACACCTAGCAAGGTTATTTCATTCCTGAAGGCTCAACACATGGTTGAGAAGGGGTGTTTGGCCTACCTAGCTTATGTTTGAGACACCACTCCAGAGTCTCCGACGATTGATTCAGTGCCAATGTTCCGGGAGTTCGCCGATGTTTTTTCTTCTGATCTTCCTGGCATGCCTCTGGATCGTGATATTGATTTTTGTGTCAACTTGGCCCCAGGAACTCAGCCTATATCTATTCCACCATACCGTATGGCTCCTAAGGATATGGAGGAGCGGAAGGAGCTATTATCAAAGGGGTTTTTCAGGCTCAGTGTATCGCGGTGGGTTGCACCTGTGCTGTTCATGAAGAAGAAGGATGGGACTATACAAATGTGCATTGATTACCGCCAGTTGAACAAGGTCACTATCAAGAATAAGTATCCATTGCCTATATTGATGATTTGTTCGATCAGTTGTAGGTTGCTATAGTGTTCTCTTGGATTGACCTGAGGTCAGGGTATCATCAGTTGAAGATTCAGGATTCAAATATTTCGAAGACTGCATTCAGGACGAGATATAGCCACTATGAGTTCCTGGTGATGTCATTTTGCTTGACTAATGCTCCAGCGGCGTTTATAGATCTGATGAACAGAGTGTTCACGCCCTATATTGATTCTTTTGTCATTGTCTTCATTGATGACATCTTGATATACTCACGTAGCCTGAGGGAGCACAAGTAGCATTTGAGAGTAGTTCTACAGACCTTGCGAGAACAAAAGCTTTACGCTAAATTCTCCAAGTGTGAGTTTTGGCTAGAGTCAGTGGCATTCTTTGGGCATATAGTGTCAGGAGAGGGTATTAAGGTGGATCCCAAGAAGATTGAGGCAGTTCAGAGTTGGCCACGTTCTACTTCAGTGACCGAGATCAGGAGCTTCCTAGAGTTAGCAGGCTATTATTGGCGATTTGTGCAAGGTTTTTCTTCTATTGCATCACCTTTGACCAGATTGACCCAAAAGGTGTCCCCATTCTGTTGGTCCGATGATTATAAGGAGAGCTTCCAGAAGCTCAAGACAGCTTTGACCACGACATTAGTTCTTGTATTACCTTCCGGTTCAAAGACGTATACAGTGCATTGTGACGTTTCTCGCGTTGACTTGGGATGTGTATTGATGCAGGAGGGATGAGTTATTGCATACTCCTCTCGTCAGCTGAAGGTTCATGAGAAAAATTACCCTGTGCACGATCTAGAGTTGGCGGCGATTATTCATGCTCTTAAGATATTGAGGCATTATTTATATAGGGTGTCATGTGAGGTTTTTACATATCATCGCAGCCTGCAACATTTTTTCAAGAAGAAGGACCTTAATTTGAGGCAGTGCAGGTAGCTTGAGTTGCTGAAGGATTATGACATTACCATTCTTTATCACCCAGGCAAGGCAAATGTGGTTGCGGATGCCTTGAGCAGGACGTCAGCCAGTATGGGTAGTCTTGCTTATATTCCTGCAAAGATGAGACCATTAGCTTTGGACATTCAGTCATTGGCTAACAGACTTGTGATATTGGATATTTCAGATCCCATCCGGGTCCTAGCATATGTGGTTGCTCAGTCTTTATTGTTGGGGAAGATTAAGGCCCGCTAGCTCGATGATCCATATTTGGCAGATCTCAGGGAGACGATACTTCAGGGAGGGGCCAAAAAGATTTCTATTGGCGAGTATGGTGTGTTACGGCTTCAAGGACGAGTATCTGTTCCTAATGTTGATGGCTTGAGGGAGAGGATTCTAGAGGAGGCCCACAGGTTGAGGTACTCCATTCATCCAGGTGCTACAAAGATATACCGTGACTTGAGGCAGCATTACTAGTGGCAGAGGATAAAGAAGGACATTGCGGAGTATGCAGCTAGATGTTTGAATTGCCAGCAGGTCAAGCATAAGCACCAGAGGCCGGGTGACTTACTTTAGCGGATTCCCATTACAGAATGGAAGTGGGATAACATCACTATGGATTCATGGATGGGTTGTTGCGGACTCAGCGGAAGGTTGATTCGGTATGGGTTAATGTGGATAGATTGACCAAGTCTGCCCATTTCATTCCAGTGGCGACTACCTATACGGCAGAGTGGTATGCTCAGATTTACATTCGGGAAAAAGTGAGATTGCACGGTGGGTCGGTCTCCATCATATCATACAGAGGCCCTCAGTTCACTTCCTATTTCTGGAGAGCTATTCAGAGTGAGTTGGGGACCCGCATGGAGCTTAGCATGGCATTTCATCCTCAAATCGACGGGCAGTCGGAGAGGACCATTCAGATTTTAGAGGATATGCTTAGAGCATGTGTGATCGACTTTGGAGGGCAGTGGGATCAGTTCTTACCGATGGCAGAGTTTCATATAATAGCAGTTATCAGTTCAACATAGAGATTTCCCCGTATGAGGCATTGTATGGTCGACGTTATCGTTCTCCTATCGGATGGTTCGAGCTTGGTGAGGCTAAGTTTATTGGTACATATTTGGTTCAGGATGCCTTGGATAAGGTAAAGTTGATTCAAGAGAGGCTCCGCACAGCTCAGTCCAGGCAGAAGAGCTATGTGGATCAGAAGGCGTGTGATGTATCATTTGCGATTGGTGAGAAGGTTCTTTTGAAGGTTTCGCCCATGAAGGGCATTATGAGATTCGGGAAGAAGGGCAAGTTAAGCCCAAGGTTTATTGGCCCCTTTGAGGTGTTGGGACGAGTTCGAGAGGTTGCCTATGAGCTTCCCTTAACTCCCAGTTTATCAGGAGTTCATCCACTTTTCCATGTACCGATGCTCCGGAAATATCATGCTGACTATTCACGTGTGTTGGATTTCAGTAACATTCGGTTAGATGAGAGTTTGGGCTACGAGGAGGAGCCAGTTGCCATTGTTGATAGGCATGACTGCCAGCTGAGATCCAAGAGGGTTTCTGCGGTGAGAGTCCAATAGAGGGGTCAACCGGTCGAGGAGGTGACCTGGGAGTCCGAGGAGGACATGCGGAGCCGATATCCCCACTTTTTCAGTAGTCCAGGTACTTTTCTATATCCTTTCGAGGACGAATGTTTGTTTAAGAGGTGGAGAATGTAACGACCCGACAGGTCGTTTTGCATTTTTGAACCTCGTTCCCTTAAATAATATTTTTCACGTTTGCTTTAGCTAAATTATGACTTGCGGGGGCTGGTAGTTTAGAAGTTAGAAGAATTTCGAGCAAGATTAAGCCTAGTTGCTTCTTTAAGTTTCTTTAAAAAGGCCAAATTTTACTTCTGTCAACACTTTGAAAAAATGGACCCGAAATTGCGATCCGGCAATTTTTGAGGGTCCGTGAAAAAATATGGAACCTGGGCGTATGCTCGGAATCGAATTCCGAGGTCCCTAGCACGAGCAATGGATTTTTATGTAAAAATTGTTAAGTTTAAGTTTCAAAGATTTAAATAAAATAGGAAATTATTGTTTTCATAGGTATCGGGTTCGGATTTTGATTCTGAAACTTGATACAAGTCCGAAATATCAGTTAAGACCTACCCACAAAATTTGGTGTCAATCCAAGTAGTTTAAGGGCATTTTGACCCGTTGATAGGAAATTAAGAACTTGAAGTTAATTAAGTTAGATCCATTGGTTTTGGGGTTCGATTCCTTTATTTAGTGTTATTTTGGGTGTTTTGAGGGTTTGACTAGGTTCGGCTCATGATTTCAGACTTATCGGTATATTCAGGTGGAGCTCGGGAGCCCCGAGTGTCTAATGAACGAGGTTTGAGCAAAGTCGGAATTTGAAGAGAAAAAACATATGCTGCTTCTGTCAAAACTGCTTCTGCAGCTCCTTGACCGCATAAGCGGCCACTCGTCCACAGAATCCGTAGGGGGGAAATTATGGGGAATCGCAGATGCGACCTTAAGACCGCAGAAGCGGTCCCGCCTATTTGGACAGACGACCGCAGAAGCGGTCTGGTCAAACCCCCCTGAACCGCAGAAGCGGCTAAATGACCACATAAGCAGACGTCATAGGTGCAGAGATATGGCCACAGAGGCGAAAATCATTGGGCCATTGAGTTTATTAAATACAAACTCCAACCATGTTCTCTCAGTTCTTATCCGATTTTGGGGCGATTTTGGAGCTTTCTAAGAGAGGGTTTCAACATAACATCCCAAGGTAAGTAATCACCACTCACTCTTAGCTTAAATACATGAACATTAGGTAGATTTATAACACAAAAATAAAAAGAATCAAGGGAGACCTAGGATTTTGGTAAAATTGTGATTTAACCACCTAATTATTTATGTAATGAACTAATATTCACATATTAGTAATCCTTAGGTTATAGATAATAATTTCTTCGACAAATCTCGGAATTCAGGCACATGGGCCCAGTGTCGGAATTTAGGAAACTTGCGGGACACGTTGGAAAATCACTTAATTAGTTAGAATTTAACTTTGTGAGCATTTATTGATTAGTTTTTGCCATATTTAAACTAGTTGGTGCTTGTTCGCTTCGAATTGAGCTTGGAGCCTGGTTTTGTGATTTAAAGGGCGCTTCGAAGCGAGGTGAGTCTCCTTTGTAATCTCATAAGAGGGAATTGTCCCCTTAGGTTTTGTGTTGAGTATTTGTTGCTAAATGCGGGGACTACGCACGCATTAGGTGACGAGAGCCTGTGCGTAGCTACTACTATGTTAAATGTCCGGGTAACTTAGGACCTACAACATGCCTATTAAATATACCCCTTATGTTAAATTGTTGTCATGAAAACCTAGTATGTATTAGAGGCTTAAAGAGGAGGATATGAGCATATTTTTATAGTTAATTGAGTTTGATTTGGTATTTTTGACCATTTATGTGTCATGTATGTGAGCTTGATATTTCATTCTTATATGTGGATCGTGTCGATCTCCTCGGTATGAATAGATGCATCTATAGGCACGTCGTCGACCCTCGGCAAGTGCACATTTATTTCTGTTGGTTCGGGCTGTCACCTCGATATTATGTGGGCATGTTTATTGTCAAAAAGCTTCACACCTCCTCTTTACGAGCGTCCCAACTATTTACTACTACACCCCGGAAAGGGATTTAATAATAATAGGGAAGGAGTTTTTCCAATTAAAGGATATTCGGAACGGGATTTATTTATTAAATTTCAGAGTCGCCAATTGGGAAAATAATGGTGTCCCAAGTCACTAGTTTAATCCCGAATGGAGGAAATTATGACTCTGTTTTACAGTCCGCGAAACTAAAAATCCGGATAAGGAATTATGTTAACCCGGAAGAAGGTGTTAGGCACTCCGGATTATGTGGTTCTATCACGGTCTCTCAACTGCCATATTTGTTTTTATTTGATTTCCTTATATGCCTCAATTTTCAGATTCTATTAATGTTCCGCTTTGTTATTTTTTAGGATGAAAACGCATTTCGAGTCACACCGCAACTAGTACGCCTGTGACTTTAGTGCATTTCAGATTCGCCGGGATTTAAGATTTGAGTCACATGAAATGTACACCCGTATTAGGAAGGTAATTTTCATTTGTCGTGCCTATAATGTCTACGTCTTTATTATCTTTGAGAAGGACCGTGAAATTTGCTAAACGGTCCTTCCAAGTCTAGCATTTTTTCATTTGAAATCCGTTTGGGGGCCCCGTGTATTTTTATCTTCGGAACGAGGCTCATCCCTTATTTTAAGGTCCAATCCTATTCATATACTATGTTTTCTATTTTTGATTTTTCTTCCTAATTCACATTTGTTTTTTATGTTATTTTTCAAAGATTTAATGTTTAGAGTCCAGGCCATTATTTATTACTGGGGCCTGGACTTCAGATTGCTTTAGCAGTCTATTATTAAGGACATTTGGGCTTCAGAAGCCTAATGTATGCTGTTGTCTCTATTTGAGAGCACAGACATTTGGTAAATCAGACCTGAGCTTATACTTAGGATTGGGCCCAGACTTTGAAAGCAAAATAATGAACAGACTAACAGTTTTGAAACAATATTGAAACAGATATTTTTAAATGCCAAAGAAAATCCGTAAACTTATACTATTTCAAAAGAGTACCAAATTACATTTTTTCGATCACTATTTGTTTCAGTAATTAACTAAAATTCTAACATCATAGCTTGTATCAATACTGCTATACTAACTAAACATGCTTGAATTATTTATAATTACAGAAATCTAAAACAAATTTGTATCTAAATAGTTTTTGAATGAAGCTAGGGGATGATACTATTGAAACCTGAACTACTTATTCCCTATTGAATCAGATTCAGAGTTTAATTAGCATGAGTAATTAGATCAGTTTATAGGTCCAATTTCATAATAGCATTCTTATTTACTTAAGTGTATTAGCTTTGTATTAGTTTTTGAATTAGGTGATAAACAATTAACTATCTTTAACTCTATTATTATCTACTACTACTTTACTCTAATCTAACGTACATAGTCTATTATTTATTTCAACCAATCCTAATGAATTACAAAGGATCTACAATCTACAATTGCAAACAATAAGAAAACAGAGATATCCTCGCGAAAAAGCAGTCCAATATTTATTCCTTCATCAAGTTTTCAATTACATCTTCAGGAAGTAGTGTGTACCTGATCAATGAAAACAAACTGATGAGTTCTAAGGAGATGAAGGGCAAGAGAAGTCAGCAATTGCAGCAACATAGTATCAACAACAAAGAGGTGCAGGAAATAACACAGCAACTCCCAAACTCAATAGATAACCAGTAATCAAGTCGAGAAATAGCAGAAATCCAAGCTAGTTGAGATGAACATAGTAGAAAAACCACCAGCAAAGATCCCAGGAACAATACTCGACTCGAAAACTTTTCTAACTTCTGGAACCCTTAAATTGTAAAATTCAGAACCTCTCTCTCTAATGTGTGGAACCTTTAATTGCCAACTATCAAAGATGCAACCTCTTTTTATTTCAAAATCTGGACCCTTTTTCAGGCTTATTAGAAGCCTATTTATAGAGTTATTTTGTGGGGAATTTCAAATAAGTTAATTCTAATTCCCTCCCCTTATTCTTTTCAATTAATTACAGTATAGTCCATTAAAATTGTATCGAAATGCCCTAGAACCCCTGCTAGAAGGTTCTGGGCAATTCTATTGGGTTATATTAGGAAGGTTTTACCTAATTGCCCTCACTTGCTAAGGTTTATTACACAAATGCCTTTTAGCTCTACCTACTATACCCTTTATTATCTAAGTAATTTCAGAAATACCAAGCATTAAAGTCATTTTTATCCCCATAGGCTCTATTTAATCAACAATAATGCCATTTGCCCTTCCCCTTTTACCCCTTGTATTTAATTGTTATTACCCGACCTGCCTTAGGTCTGGCAGGACCAGGGTATCTTAAATGTATTTAACAAATGGCCACTAAGCCCTGCCTTTAAGACTTAATCAATTTTAGACTAAATCCTTTTCAATTTTAACCACTTTTACAAATAGCCACTAATCAAAAATCATATTGTGTTTGCAGACATAGCCACAAAAAACATTTACATATATAACCTAAGTACACATAAGTACTCAAAAGTTCAAAAGAAACAAACATACAAATCAAATTGCAAATATAGCCAGATTCATGTTATTTTGCACAAATAACCTTAATCACGACTTAACTTCCAATTAATCAGAACTCAGAGGAAAAATTTGATAATGGTTGAATTCCAACTAATTAAAACCCTAATCGAGATAGGATATACTGAACAATCACATAAAAATGGCTAATATCATTATGATTCACAAGTAGCTAATATCAGAACCTAGGAACACTTAAATGATTTCAGGCACATATGAAATAAAGTTCATGGCTAGTATGCACAAGTATGAATCATGATATAAAATAGAGATATAGTCATGATTTAAGACATGCATAGGGATTCTTTAAGTTATAAACAGAGAAGCAGGATAGGCACTTAACAAAAACAAAGAATCAAGTTTCAGAATAAGTGAACACATGAAAACTAATGACCAAAGACAGGGCAGGGTACTTAGCTTTTTTAGGCTTTTCCATTTTTTTTCCATTTTTTTTCCTTTTCTTCTTTCTTTCTTCTTCGTTCTTTTCGATCTTTTCATTTTCTTGTTTTTTCAGAATATCAGAGACTGTTGGTCTTCTGAGTACTAGATCTTCTGAACGGGCCTTTGGGGGTTTGATTTGAGTGTATGAGAGGGGATCTAGAGACCTGCGGTAAAGTTTTTAGGAGTGGGATAGTTTTTAGTACTCGCCGGAGTAGGGTTCCGGCCAGTGTTTTTCGAATATTCGACAGGTTTGGGGTTTATTCGAGGGAAACCACCTAGATAGGGTGGTAGATCACCTCAAGGTGGTTAAGAGGTGTTAAGGAGGGAGTCTGGTTCATACTTTTGGGTGGTCGCCGGCTAGGGTTCCGGCGACCGGATTTTCAAGAATAAGGAGATGGCTAGGTCCTGGTCAGGATTAATGGGGTTTTATGTGGTTTGGAGGTGAGGAGAGGTATTTGGTGGTTTGGCTAAGGCCGGAGACAGAGGTCTGGGTGATCTCCGGTGGTCTCCATGGGAGACCGGAGAAGGATGAGGAAGATTAGGGCGGGTAGGGTTTTGTTATGAGGGTGTATGTGTGTGTAATGAATAGATAGACGGGGGGGGGGTGTAATATATATCGATTATGTGTTATTGATCCTTGGCCGTTAGATTCAATCAGATCAATGCTAGGATCATTTGGATCTTAAACGGCGATGTATGATTTTAATGAGACTTTTCACCTGGTCCGTTAGATTAGATTGTTAAACGGTTGAGATTTAATTTCTTAGGTGACGTCGTTTGGTTAAGTAAGACACTGGTCTCAGCCATTAGATTAAATGAGATGGACGGCCTAGATTAATTCTCACTGCTAAAAAAATAGTGATTTCCCACGGAAGGATCGGTGGGAAATCCGTGGGAAATTTCAATATTCCCACGAATTTCCCAGGGGAGATGGTCGGTGGGAAATTGGCTGGTGGGAAAATAGTTTCCCACGATGTTCGTGGGTAATTCCCAGGGAGTTCCCACGATGAGGTTGGTGGGTTCACAACGTGAAAATTCCCACGATTGTCATGGGAAAAGTAATTTAACAAACAATTTAATTTTTTAAAGATTCCCACCGAATTCGTGGGAAGTTTTAAAAATAATTTAAATATTATTTTTTATTTTACCCATGGAAGCAGTGGGAAATATGGGCTGGACGGAAATAAACGCATGAATATTCCCACGAAAATCTGTGGGAAATCCCTGGGAAATATGAAAAATATTTTTGTGACCAAATTTATTTTTAGAACTACACCACCTGGCAAACAGAAAGTACAACCAATAATACAAGACTAAAATAATTAAGCATTCAAATACCAAATTCAACATGCAATCCAATTCATTTCATAAACAACAACTAATCAATCCATTTCATAATTAATCCAACTAATCAATCCATTTCATAATTAATCCAACTAATCAATCCATTTCATAATTAATCCAACTAATCCAAAAGTAGAACAAAATCTCAAAAATCCAATATTCAATATTCAACATCCAAATATCATCCAAGACAAGCTAATAAAAGAAACTACTCATTAGTTATCATCAGATGCTAGAGAACGGGGCACAGGAAATGCACCAGATTCTAAGAGGGAGTTTATTTGAGACTTCAGACTTTTAACATCACTAGTGAGAAGTCTTAAGGTATCGTCCTTTCGCCTCATTTCTTCCTCCGTTTGCTTTGCCTCTTCTTCCCTTACAGCTGCTTCTTGAAGATACAACTCCGTCATTTCCACTACCTTCCTATTCAATTGCTCAAACTCATCCAGATCAACCGAGCAATTAACGAAGAATAAGAACCAGACAATCCAGAAGTGCGACGGCCGAGACTAAACTCAGATCCAAGGCCGTAAACTCTCCCCTTATGCACTCCACCAGCTGCCTTAATCCATGTGTCCATGATCTCCTATTGGGTTGGTTGGATTGGCCTACCTCGATCATCAATCGGTTGGCGTTGCATGAACTCCTCCAAGATTCGTTTGAAATTATCATGTAAAAAAATTACAATTATTATATCCTTTTTGTTAATCATCACTGCCACGAGAGCTGTGAAAGCAAAAGTCTAAAGCAGAACAATAACTAAAAATGTATCAATCTTGCATAAACGCATCACAATAGCATATTGAAACTGAGATTAAAGAGAGAGACATGGACCTTAATTTGCATTTATATGTAGATACTCCAGCACTTATAGCAACAGAATTGAGCGAAATTGAGTGACCAATGAATCTGGTACACTGGATCTCAAATAAGCTTTTGAACGAAAACAACAAACCTGACCGGAAACTCGAACGGCAATCAAGGACTCAAATCGGAATCACGAACTCGACGGACAGTACCAAAGAGATTCGGAGATAGTGCAAGGAATTACTCTCCAGTAACCTCAAATTCACGTGTAGCTGGGAGAAGATGAATTATGTTGTATAACACTCGTAATCTACTTGAGGTTTTAAACTATTTTCTTTCACTCGCCCATCGACCCAATCTTTAGACGACGATAAAGATACAGAAGAGGCTTTCTTGATGATGAGAAATTGGCTGCATGATGGCTTAGTTTCTGAAAATTGATACTATTGTTGTGAATAGTCTCAAAGGGGATGGTCATGTTAGAACTAGATGCATCTAGAATAAATATGTTGCATTGGTATGGCATATAGTTATACTATGCAGCTGATAAGGGAATAAGAGAAATAAGGAAAAGACAGTGAAAGAAAGAGACTGAAACATCTTTTAACTACTTTAAAACTAGAAAAGAGGTTTATTTCTTGCTTTGTTCTCAGCAATATGTCTTGTATTACTTTAGAATGTGCCAGGAAGCTGAATTAGCAGGAGTTACTTTATATGAGTAGGATGTGCAGAAACACACTCAACTAAACCTTCAATGCGGATTGAGGGGAAAAAAATACTTTGACACAGTCCTTCAACATTGTATCCATAACTTTGAAAAGGCAAATCTTGTTACTGCTATACCTTTGGTGCTAGTTTTGTTGCATTCAATATGCTGGAATATGTTAGAGCTTTAAGGAAACATAAGCAAGCACACAAATCCTAAATCTTTTGGCAACTTAAAATGCAGATCCTGAGAGGCCTAAAAATGACAAGGCATCTATTCTTAGTGATACCATTCAAGTGCTGAAGGATTTGACTGCTCAAGTCGGCAAACTAATCCTGCAGCAAATACATGGCTGCTCAAGTTGGGAATTAGAATCCTGCAGCTGTCCCAAACCCATGTTCACCTTTTGTTCAATACATGGCTCCCAGCACACTGATGGAACAGCAACCAGCACAGCAGAATTCCCATGTCATGCAACCAAGTAATAGGACCCATGGTTCTGGCAGACATGACTCCAGAAACAAGTCGTCTGATCAAGGAGAGAGCAGGATCGAGAAAAATGAAGATTCCAATGAAGTTGCAACAAAATTAGAGCTTAAGACACCTGGACCTGCATCTGAGCAGGTTATCTTTGCTCAATTCTAATTTATTTGACTTACTTTCCCTTCTAGAATATCCGAAGTCGTGGCCTTTTTCCTAAATCGCCATGTTTACAACCTCCAGAAATTCTAATTGATTCAAAACAGCCACTGTTAGTTTATTTTAGATTAGCCTGGATGTCACTTTTTTCCAACAAACTACTACACTAGCATGTTAAACATACAAGTATTTAACTAACTCATGACATTAAAATGTGCAGGAGCTTTCATCTGGACAAAGGATCTCCAGAAAGCTATCAAGTAAGGTTAACAGCCTCACTGGTGGAAGTTCGTCGAGTAGATGTTCATCATCCCATAGCGTACATGCTCTTTCTTCAAATAGTGTTGTTGGGGGAAAAAAGACAGACGATTGACAAATGGAAGAGAGCAGGGACCTGGTTTTTCCATGGTTATTTCTAAACCTTTAGTGATTAATATCACTAGTACAGAAGGGACTAATCCAAATTTTGGATCCATGGCTGAGAAAATCTCAGTTGCATTGCTTTTCATGGTTTTCGCGCTTTGCTTCTATTTCAGCACTAGCCAGTTGACTGAGAGTCATGTTGAAACTCCGGGAACCATTGAGTCGAGCGACTTAGCTAAGACATATACTGTGAATATGAACTTCCCAAGAACAAGAAATTTGTTGACTACAGTAGAATGTCCTTGTCCTCATTGCTCTTGTACCATCTAATCTCTACCAATATAAGTAGTGAACTTTCTCTTACACTTTTCCTTTTTAACTTTGGATCCATTAGTGGACCAAGTAGCTCTTATGTTAATGATTTTTTAAGCATGGATTAAGAGGATTTGTTTTTCAAAAATGCATATAAGGAGATCACACTATTCGTTTCTCTGGATCTTGACCTATTTCCTCTTGCTATTAGTTGTCAAGATTCTCTAGCCCTAGATTCTCTAGCCCTTGTCATAACCCATCCAGTTAGCTTGACCAGTTGCTTCAGTTTCTTTCAGTCACATACTCTCTCTTAGGGATATTTCAAATGTCTGACATGCTAAAATAGTTGACGATAGGGACACCAAAATAAAGATCATTAATCTTACATTGGTTGTCTCAGCACGCGGCTCGATCCAAGTCGGTTTTGTTCCATCCTTCAACTTCTTCATGTAGGTTTCCTCAAGTACCTCATCATGAGTAACTGGTCTTCCTTTAGCATTTTCCTGAAAATATAAATAATATGTTAAAAAAGGTAACTAAATTAGTTATAATCCAAACCACATATGATGCTCCTTTTCCACAAGAACCAATACTACAAGAAGAATCACAGTCACAACTAATGAAGCTATTAGATACAAAGCCAAATTTGTGCTTTCCTACTTGTGAAAATTGTTGGCCATCTGATTGATCCAAAGCTGTTTCATATCCTGGAACAGACTGAGGAACACAGCGTGCCAGAATATGGACACAGTAAAAAGAGTGCTCGGATAAAGTTTAATCACAAAATGCACAGAAAGAATGTCTTTGACACAGTCGATGAGATCCTTGTTCGCAAACTAGCTTCAAAAAGCTATTTATTGCAGAGACGAGATCGTTTAAGTGGACAACAGCTTCTAAAGGAATTGAAGTCAGACATAGACGACCTAAATGCTAAGAATATTAGCATGGACTCTGAAGATGATGAATTGATAAGTATTCTAAATGCAGATATGAGGCACCAGTCTACTACTCAGTGGTATTAGCATGGTATCGTGTCAATCTGAGAGTGATTCAGCAGTTTTTAGGAGAGGTATTTGGACACAGGTAAGGCAGGAACTTATACAGGCCATCTGCAGATAGAACAATGGCCAACTGCAGACAGAACAATGGCCATCTACAGACAGAACAATGGCCAACTGCAGGCAGTCATCAACATATACAGCTTTTGCCCATGCATGTATTATTAATATAACTCTGGACTGTAAATAAGCAAACTCTGTTTTCCCTATGTCTTGTTAATAACAAATCAATGACCCATGAGAGAATGAGCATATTCAATGCAAGCAGGCAAAAAAGATTAAATGCATAACCTCGATCAATACAACCCCATTACCCATCTAAAGCAAGCATACCTGCCCGACACACGCATTGAGAATGTTTTAGTATTCACGAACATCCTTTAGCAAGTTCATTTTTTACTTCTGTGAAATGAAATTAATTGAGCTTAACTTGACAGTAAAGCAAAAGCTAGAGAAGCTTGAGTGGTTAAACTACTGAGAGAGGGCACTTAAATACAACCAACATCTGGAGCAATAACAGCTACAAAGGTGTATTTTCAATTTCTTTGGCAGGATCAGGAGTAGCAGCTCATCACCATTCAAGCCCATTCGAAATTGCAATAAATGGAATCAACATGAGAAGGCAATAGAGCTTCAAGCCAACAGTTATACTCCACACTGCCCACATGAGTAATTATACTACTTTGAATACAAGAAGCAAAACTTTTCTTCGATGATAATAAAAACATAATCAAGAAAAATATAATAAAAACATTACCAATCTTCTTCGATGAGCCGCAACACTAATTGAGCTGCCCATGTGCACCGATCCACCCTTGTTGGACAAACGGGCTGCCTTTCCTTGTTCACTCTTCTTCTTAAATTCCGGAGAATTCCAATACTCAAGAAGTTTAACCCACAAATCTTCAAGAATCCAACTTGGCCTCATATTACTTTCTCGAGCAGTCCGAAGCAGATCAGGCAACCTATCAAAACATTTCTTAAAGAAAACGGCCCGTACCTCAGCCTCAGAATCATGTGACCATGCACACTTCAACTGCAAAAAAAAACATGTTAGAATGAATAAAAAGAGTTTTAAACTAAAGTAAAATATTACTTTTACCCTAAATTCAGCAAACATTTTGTCCCTAATGTTAGTTGGAACTTCTGACTAGAACCTATATGGTGCGTGATAAAACGAACACATCGATTCAACCACGGCTTTCGTAGCCTGAGGAGGATAAAAGATGCATTGAATTTAAATAAGTTAGAAACTATATTTACAAATTAATTAGGGATTAAAAAGATGAATATTTACCCTGCTCCGTCGGACACAATAATCAACCTCCGAAGATCATCATATTTTCCAATATTTGGAGGATCCTGACTCCGTGTAGAAGTTTGTCCAAGAGGCTGTGTAGCTGTATCACTATCGGTGTATTGGAATGTCGAATTATTATTGACTCCAATATGTGTCCTAGAAATGCTGGGAGATGAAGACGGAGTGTATTCAGATAAAGGCATGGAAGAGTGGCTAGCAGGCTGACTAAATGATGAAAACATGTCAGAGGAAGATGATGAGGGTATGCCATGCGAAAGTGGAGTGGATTTAGACGAAGGCAAGGAAGAATACCTAGCAGGATGACTAACTGATGAGGGCATTCCAGTAGAAGATGATGAATGAATGACCGGAGAAGATGATGAGGGTATGCTTATGCAAAAGTGGAGTGGATTTAGACGAAGGCATGGAAGAATACCTAGCAGGATGACTAAATGATGAGGCCATTCCAGTAGAAGATGATAAATGAATGACCGAAGAAGATGATGAGGGTATGCTATGCAAAAGTGGAGTGGATTTAGACGAAGGCATAGAAGAGTACCTAGCAGGATGACAAAATAATGAGGGCATGCTAGAGGAAGATGATGAACATGGTTGGGGAAAATGATGATTGAATGCCAGAGGAAGAAAATGAAGGAATAACCGGAGAAGATGATGGTGACATGACTGGGTAAGTTGATAATGAGGGTACACTAGGCCTAAGTCTAGGTATGTGCTGGGAAGATGTAGGATTAAAGAAGGGGGTGGATGAGGGAGCCTTATACCCTAGGTGAGGTATAGAGTATAAGGGAGGTGGAAATGATAACAGGCATGTAGGTGGAGGCACATGTGAACTAGCAGGTGCGTGTGGGGGAGAGGTAGTGATACCTAAGTTACCAGAAGCTTTTGTTTTCTTTTTTTTTAGCATTCTCCGGTGCATTACCCTCTGGACGATCTTTACCTCGAGGACCCATCTAATCAATATAAGCATAAGAAAAAATATATTAATATATTCAGCAAAAATTAAATGCATAACATACAAGTTAGTAAAAAGAACAAACATGTCAATCCTAATCGCTTAGTTCACGTTCATCAAAAATTTCATCCTCCTCGCTTGTTTCATTTTCATCATCATATTCTTCCTCCTCAGTTAGTTTATTTTCATCAGCGGAATCTTCCTCCTCATTAGCCATAGATGTTCGAACCTCATGTTGAACTGAAGGATCAACTTCTTCGTACATGCCATCAATATGCAGTTCATATGGTAATTCATCATCCACAATTAGTTGAACATTTGATATATCATTCTGGTATGCTATATCTAATGCATCCTCAACTTCTATTCTACTAACCGGCTTAGTTTTTATAACCACCCACCATTCAGTCTTATTTTTACACGACGGATAAAGAGCGTAATACACTTGCTTCATATTTTGTGCAATGATAAATGGATCATATCTTGCATACTTCCTCGTGTGGTTAACTTCAACTATTTTGTAGTGTTGGTGTACCTTTGTACCTTTATTTGCTGTTGGATCAAACCACTTGCATCGAAAAAGTACCAGCCTTTTGTTCGGCCAACCAACATACTCTATTTCTAAAATCTCCTGGAGTACACTATAATAATCAATATCTCCATCTTATTGACCATCACCACCTTTCACCCAGACTCCGCAATTAATGGTTTTTTTTATTCTTTGACCATTCTTCTGTGTGAAACTTGTACCCGTAGACAAAGTACTTGGATATAGTTTTGACTTGAGGTTTAGGTCCCCAAGCTATATCAAGTAAAAATGGATCACTTATACCATTGTCTGGATTATGAACCTATATAGAGTTGAAGAAAATTGACAAGTTAGAAAATATAACTTCTGCAATAATGAGAATCTGGTAATATATTAGTTAACACTTACATAATCTCTAAACCACTCTGAAAACCTTGGATAAACAGCATCTTGGCCAAAGATACTCACAAAATAACTGCACCGACATATTTATAAAGTTTAATAGTTAAAATACGGATAGATCATGCAAGCAGGTCAAAAATATATTTTCAAACCTACTTGTAAAATTGTTGAACTTCCGGACAATTGAGCAATACATGTGTTGTAGCCGATTTTTTCTCCATCACAGTCCAATTTCTTTTTTGATATTTATTAGAACTTCTACCGGGTTGATTGAATAGGGATATAGGCGGTGCCAAAGGATCATTGTCACCTTCATCATGTCGATTTGGCCTATTTCTCAAACATGGCACGTGATGCTCAAAATAATATGAACAGAAATGAGAAGTTTCTTTTACTAGATATGCTTCACATATTGATCCCTCAATCTTGGATTTTTGTTTCACCATCCGTTTACATTTGCCAATAATCCTACATAGCATAATTTCAAATGGGAAGAAGTGTAATAAAAAACATAAAAGGAAAATAATTAATAGTTATTACCTCTCAAATGGATAATTCCATCTACATTGAACATGCCCTCCAAGTCGTGCCTCTCTTACAAGATGAATTGGGAGATGTTCCATTACATTGAAAAAACCACATGGAAATTTTTTTGCAAGTTTGTTTATGATTAAATGGATGTTACTTTCCATGAAAACTAGATTTTCCTCCCTCAATGTATTAGAACATAGGTCTTTGAAAAATAAACTTATCTCTGTGATGGGTTTCCATATTCTCTCAGGCAATGAGCTAAATGCAATAGGAAGTAATGATCCCATGAAAATGTGACAATCATGGCTTTTCATATACATCAGTTTTACTTCTTTCATGCCAACACAATTGGATAAGTTTGAAACATACCCATCGGGCGTTCTCAAATTTCGAACCCAATCACAAATCTTTCTTTTGTCATCCATTTTGAATGAATAACTCGCCTTAGGCTTCACCATCCTATTATTTTCTTGCCGTAGTTCTAATTCTCTTCGCCTACAGTATTCATGTAAGTCCATCCTGGCCTTCAAATTATCTTTTGTCCTGTTCTTGTCATCCAATACAGTATGAAATAGATTATCAAAGAAGTTCTTTTCAATATGCATGACATCCAAGTTATGTCGAAGAAGATTAAGCTTCCAATAAGGTAACTCCCAAAATATGCTCTATTTAGTCCAATTATGTTCAACACCGTAACCAGGTAATTTAAGAAATGGAGACTCTGTTACCTTAGGAAAATTCTTAACCCTCTCCCAAATTTTCTCCCCCGACAAGATTGTTGGTGGCTCATCATAATCAGTTTGATTTTTCATAAATGCGCTAGTATTTCTCCTGAACTCATGATCCATTGGCAAAAACCGACGATGACAGTCAAACCATGTAGTCTTACCTCCATGTTTCAAAGTAAATGCTTTTGTGTCTTCCATACAGCAAGGACAAGCTAACTTTCCGGCAGTCGACCATCCAGATTACATTCCATACGCCGAAAAGTCATTAATAGTCCACATTAAAGCAACATGCAATTTAAAATTTTGTTTAGTTGATATGTCGTATGTTTCAACACCTTCATGCCATAATAACTTTAGCTCATCGATCAAAGGTTGCAAATATACATTAATCTAAATTTATGGATTACTTGGACCAGGAACTATGCCAGTTAGGAACAAATATGGACTTGTCATACACATCTCTGGAGGTAGATTATACGGTGTAATAAAAATAGGCCAACAACAATATGGTGCAGCAGAGACAGAAAAAGGAGTGAATCCATCTGCACACAAACCCAACCTAACATTTCTTGGTTCATTAGCGAAGTCAGGATACATCCTATCAAAATTCGTCAACGCTTCTCCATATGAAGGATGACACAAAACACCAGGCGCCCTTTTATTTTCATGGTGCCATCTCATATGAGGAGCGGAACTCATTGATGCATACAATCTCTTTAATCTAGGTATAATAGGTAAATAATGCATCCTCTTGATTGGAACTTTCTTTGCTTTGGCATTTGTGACTTTCTTAAAACGAGATAATCCACAAAATTTACACGCTTCTAGAGCCGCATCATCTTTATAATATAACATACAACCTTTTTCACAACAATCAATTTTTGTTGAGGAAAGTCCTAACTTGGAAACTAACTTCTTAGCCTTATAGTAATCATTAGGTAAGTTAATGTTTGGACTAACTTCACGCATAAGCCCAATTATAGCATTCATGGCTGCTTGAAAAATATTCCAATCTGATTTGATAGTTAGTAATCTAACTGCAACTGGCAACTCCGAGTGTATTGAGTGTTTATAGAGTGGACGACTAGTCGCCTCTAATAATTCATAAAAGTGATTTGCCTCATCATTGGGAGACTCGTCAACATTGTGAATGGATTGAACTCCTGGGTGTATCCCAAAAGCATTCGACACCATTTCATGCATTTGGGAATTATCATAATTTTTCTCAAAGAATGTACTACTCTCATAACCAGTAAGATTCTGAAAGTCAACGTCAGTTGAATTACTGTAGTTCTCTCTATGAATGGTCCACACATAATAATTTTCTCTAAACCACCTACTGTAAAGATGAACTTTAACATCCTGCGGTATCAATAACTTTATACATTTGCACTTATCACAAGGACATCTAATTGTTCCTTCATTACGGAATTCAGGAAGTGTTTTTGCATAAGCAATAAATCCTTTAACACCTTCTACAAATTCTTCCTTCAAACCCCCACGATTAGGATGATTTCTATCATACATCCATCTACGATCTCGTTCCATCTATTACACAATACAAGATAAAATAATTAAATAAATAAATAAATAATTTATTTTATTCACTCAGTGAAAAATCATGAAATAATGTTTCATAAACTATTCCTTATACATAAAAATTGATAAAGATGACTACTTTGGATTTGACCACTATATATTGATCATGTATATTATTTTCTTATATTTTAGTTGATTAATGGTCCTTGTTAAAAGATAACTACACAAGTCGAAAGATCAAAGGTGCTACACATTCACAATGATGATGTTCCTCATAAAAAAGTGGAAAGAATGAGAAATATATATTGGCATAGTGGTATTACGTATTTTGACGATAGCTTGAATTCTAGTAATAAAAGATCAATATCATTTCGACTAAAACTTTTGTACCAATCTGGTAATAAAAGATTAATATCATTTAAACCTTGGTAAACATTTGTGTTTCCTCTATCCAGTCATCAGGTTTTTATCATTGTTTTTACAATACTTGAGAATTGATTTTTATGTGTTTATGCATGCATCTTGTTTGTTTTGTTGAAATTAACTTTGTTTTATCATTGTTTCTACATTCAGTTATGGTTTTATCTGTGCCAAACATGCTGCTACTGTTGGACCTGCATTTTGTTAATTAACATTGTGGAATAGGATGAAGTAACTTCATTTGCATTTACAAATGATATTGTGAGCTCATCATATTGTTAAGTAGTCCAATCAATTATCAAGAACCATACTGTATGAACATTGACCATTACTAAGAAAATTCAAGTTGTCCGTTTCTTATCTCACTAGAAATACAAAGGTCATGATCTAATTTTCCTCGCATTGCATTCTTCGCCCCAACTTGTTTGGGACTGAGGCATAGCTGTTATTACACTTCTTGACTGAATTTATTGAATATCCACATCTACTTTGTCTTAAAATAGTGTAACTAAGTCAATCACATTATGTTTTACAAATTTCCAAGCATTTTGTTCATCTTTGCGATATATGATTAAGCACCTTTAACTTTTTATTTAGCAAAATATGTGTATTCGATCCTTATATATGGGAAAGATGTTACATTTAAACAATTTTTAGAACCTAATTCTCCTCAAAATAAACCAAAGATCATAGCGATGAACTTTGAACAACGGGAACATGAAATAATCCAAATATCGAGAGGGATGAAAAGAAATAAACTTTGACTCGACTTACAACCGAGAGTAATGCAACAATCACGTCAAGAAGGATAAAAAAATCAAATCAAATCAAATATGATAGAAAGTGATCAATTAGCGAGAAATTCTAAATCTTTACCTATTCCATGACCCCCTTGGACTTGGACAGATTATGAGACCCCCATGACAAATCATATTCACTTGACATTAATTTTTTTAAACTTAGGATTTGAAATAGTATAAAATACCTAAATTTCTATGTTTCAAAGTACTTTGGGGGAAATCAAAAATGAAAAAGGAATGAGTGAGTGAATGATAGAGAGAGAAAGGGGATGAAGGAGAGAAGGGTCGAATTACCTGGTAATGAAGTGAAGTGAGAGCCGATCAAGTCGGAGGAGGCGTCGTTAGGCAGAAGATACAGAGGCGCCGACGTCTTCTATTCTAAAATAGATGATGAGGGAAAACTAATTAAATGTATCGAATACTAATAAAACTTTTCCACTACTACATTGAGTATCTTTGTGGGAAATCTTTTTCATAATTATAAAAAAAAAACATTTATAAAATATCCGTTCACATTGAGTCTATGGGAATACGTAAAAAGAAAATTATTTATTCTCTAAGTTCCCACTAACTTCACTGGGAATTTTTTTTAATTTTATATAATTATTTTTTTAATGACTTTTTGACAAAAAATTAGAGGGAACTTTACCATAAATCATCAATAATCCAACTTGGCCTCTTATTACTAATAAAAGTTATATGCAAAAGGATGTGATTCAATTAAATGAATAAACCCTAATTTTCTATTTAGCAAAAAATTAAATTGAGATTCTGACAAAATATCAGATGCAAATTAAGGGAAAAGAAAGAAAGTGAGAAATAATCCGAAACCAATTTAAGATGATGAAAGAATATGCAGTCAAAATGTTAATAATAGTTCAACTAACAATTGGTGAGGACTTCTCTCCCTATATATTCCCAATTACATCTGGAAAGAACTTAATCATCTTCGTCATTCTTCTTCCTATCTGCCATTAGATTCGCTCTTTAAAGTGCCAATTCATAAATTAACTCGGGCTGCATAATCAGAAGAGCTTGAACGGTAAAAGGATAACTAGAAAAACTAATTTCAACATTCTGAAACAGTATAAAATCCCTGAAATTCGAAGTCTTTTGGGGCACATCAACAAAAAAAGGAGAACGGGTTAGAGAGAGCGAACGGGAGAGAGAGAAAGAGAGAGAGAGGTTGAATTACCTGGAATTGAATCGGAACTCGATCTCACTCTGCGGCAGCGTCTCTGCGGGCATCGTCTCTGCGGCGTTGGAGTGTCTCTACTGCGCGGCGTGGAGTGAGAGAGAGAGAGAGGGGGAAACAGTTGAGAGAAAATTTGTAAATATTAAAAATAAGAAGTTCCTAGTTGTATTCTATTAAGGTCTTTCAAAATAAAAATACAATAATTGCATTTTATATATTTCTCGTGGGAAAGTTTGGTGGGAAACCTTTTTGGTAATTATAAAAAAAATAAAAATTCAAAAAATTTGGTACATATTTTATTTATTGCTTAAGTTCCCACGGTCTTCGCTCATTATTTTTTTTAGTTTTATATAATAATTTTTTTAATAAACTTTTTCGCAGAATCTAAAGGCGCGCATTTTTCCGCCAAAATTTTCCCACGAATAGTCAATGGGAAATTTTATTAATTCAGAAATTTTAAATTTCCCACTGTATTTTGGTGGGAATTGCCACTAACAACTTTTTCGTGGGAAATTGCCGTGAGAAAATACTATGTTTCTAGTAGTGTCTTCACACGGTGTCGTTTCATGTTCAAGGCCACCGCTATATTTGGTTCGTTTGATTTAAATCATCAACGGCCCATATTTGGTGTGCTTATACGGCGTCGTTTGGCTTAATAAGAGACTGGCCGGTCAAAATTGTTTGGGCATGGTCTGTGTGTGTTGCCTTTGGGCTGAGTAACTTGTGTATTTGGCACAATTCTTTGTCTTTCTATTGTATTTTGTATTTTTGTTATTTTTTGAATTGTATTTCTTTAATTTTCTTGTATTTTCTTTTTTGTATTTTGTATTTTTTCCTTTGTATTTATTTTACAACTAATATTTTCCTTTATTTTCCATATTTGTATTTTTTTTTTTGTTTTTTTGTATTTTTTTGCTTAATTTTCTAATTTCTAGCATTTATTCTACAATTTTTGTGATATTTTTCTACTTAATTTCTTTTTGTATTTTCATTTCAATTTTATTTCAAACAAATATTGGTATTTCACACAAATCAAATAATTGCAAACAAAAATCATTTTTGTATTATTTTTTATATATTCTGGAATTTAATTGTTTGGGGCAAAAATTACGTGCTCACAAATCTTATATATGCTTTGCTTTGCCATTATATCACTTAATAAATTGTAAAATTGATGTCGTAAAATTCTTGAATTGTACTACATGATATACCCTACTGTTACTTGCAAATTCCATGTTTGATCATGTCATATTCACATATATGTATATATATCAATTGACCTTAGTAAGAGTCAACCTCTCATCTCTACTTCTTCGAGATTAGATGGGATACTTACTGAGTACACGTTGTTTATATACTCATGCTAAACTTCTGTACTTAAATGTACAGGGTTTAAGGCAGGTGGATCCGGACATCACTCTGGTGCATATAAGTGAGCGCTTCTAGGACTTCTTCGGTGAGCTGCCTTCTTCCTCATGCCGATCCGCTACCGGAGGAGTCCTTTCCTGTATTTATGGTTTTCTATCTATTCTGATTCACACTGTAGGACAGAGTTTTGTATATTTTTGTGTATACTCTACTGGTCGCATGTAGTTAGCAACACCGGGGTCTGACATATATTGTAGTAAACATTCATTTTTGGGATATGTATCATTATGTCAGCTCTTTATGAATTTTGCTAGTTTTCTTCATTTACTTGAAAATGTTAGTATATCTGGTTGGGTAAAACTAAAAATAGAGACTTTATCATAATTTTGCAGTTTGGCTGGCCTAACTATGGTGTTAGGCGCCATCATGATCTTATTTAGACAAAATGGGTCGTGACATATGTGGAGTAGGATTTCTTTGTTTAATGAGCAAGCTTAGTGAGATAAATATTTATTATATTTAGAAAATTACATTTTTTTTGTTTGATATTTTTTCAATAACTAAAACACATTATTGAATATATATATATATATATATATATATATATATATATATATATATATGTGTGTGTGTGTGTGTGTGTGTGTGTGTGTGTGTGTGTGTGTGTGTGTGTAATTTTTAAAAATTATATATTTATTGATATATGTACATCGCAAAGCACGTACCGTAAGACTAGTTCATCCAAAAATAGGAAAAGGGTTTTTTACCTTCATATCTATTAGAAGTCAATACGTCAAATTTTCTTTTTTGTCCGTTCCAAAAAACTAAACTTTTTTTAAACTTGGAAGTAATTTAGCTTAAACTTATAATTCTAACCTAATGAGAAGTTTTTGTAGCCACATAAATACTCTGGAACCCTTTTTGATTTGTTTAAGACCACAAATTTTAAAAGTATTTATTTTTTCTTTAACTCTCTGCCCTGTCAAAAAGATTTACATAAATTATAACGGAGTGAGTAATTATATTAGAACGGCTGATTTTGTTATTTAAACAAACTCTTTCGTTATTTTTTAACCTTATTTGTTCCATCTTTATATATAATATATAAAGATAATGTACATAACAGCCAAATTAATGTTTAACTGCCAAATTAATGTTCGACTATTGAACAATTAATGTAAGATACTGCACTTTTTTTTCCTCTCTTTCTCGATCGTTTGTTGCCCTAGTTGTGGTCAAATTTTGTTGTCACGAAATTTTTTTGTCCGCCTCAATCAGGACAATAAGGATTTTAGCACAATGAGGTTTCGGGTTCGCGTGTGAGAATGAAATAACTCTTGTTAAGGAATATTTTTATTTTTTAATTAAAATCTTATATAACAAATTTAGATAAGTTGGAGCTCTAATGCGAATATTGAATATCTAAAAATAAATTTAGATAGGGAATCCATTGATCTTATCTTAATCCAGGTTCCATATTTGGGTGAATGAAGAATTGGTCAAGCCAAAGGACCAATTGGTGTTCAAGAAAATAACTTTTTGGATTCAAGAAGACAAGAAATACCACACACACTGTTTCTTACTCCCCACCAGTTGACATTTGACTCTAAAAATCATAATCATAAGATATTACAAAACTATTATTTTTCTGTTAGAAAACAAGCTGCACTTTTTTGTTTCCTAATATTACAAAACTATTATTTTTCTGTTAGAAAACAAGCTGCACTTTTTTGTTTCCTAATATGGTATCTGGTAAACGTAACTCTCAGAATTTAATCATTATCCATTTTAATTACTTACTCTTTGAACTAATCTAGCTAATGATATTACTTTAGAAATTGAAGCATATATAGATATGGTATAAATTCTTCATAACTGGTGATTTTTCTTTATATTATAGGAGTATTGTAAAACAACTTCAACCTTTTTTACCAAAAATAAAAGGAGGAAAAATCTTACGTATTCGACTGAAGTGATCTCATGGGAAACAAATTTTCTTACTAATCTTATGGAACCAAACAAAACATTAATAACTCTCTCATTTTCTCCATCTAAAAACTTAAAGATATTATTATTACATATAGAGTGAATATTAAAAGAACCAAACAAACTCAAAAGAAAAAATCACACAAAATTAAAACAGAAGTTACTGATCTGACCTTAAAATTACAGAATCTCACAACTCCAAAAATTACTTGCCTTTTCCTTATTTACTATCTTACATCTGAAAAGGCCACACAACTTGATGGAATTACCCTCCTGATGCAGGAGTTGGTGGTGGAGTGGTAGTAGCTGAGGTGGCGGCGGTGGAGCTGCCGTCAAAGTCGTCATCTCTAGAGGAAAATAGAGAGGTTACAGTCTCGACAAAACTCTCAAAAATTTGAGCTTTGATCTTACCCCTTTTGGGTGGAAATACTCTCTTTTGTGTTTGTTGCATGTTTGGTGTTGTAGCTGCTGCCATTAGAATATAGTAGTAAGTAACAGAAAAGTAGCTGGAAAATATGAAGAGAAAAGAAGGAGGAGAAGTTGAACTAGGCTTTATAAAAGCAGCCTGTATTATATATGAGAATAAAGAGATGAAGAAAAAAGGGAGAGAAATGAAAAGTCAGGTGGATGTGGCCGGAAAAAGCCCCATCGGAGAAGATAAATTAGGGAGAGCTAGATCGAGCTAGGAGGAGAAATATAAGTGCGGTTTAACTGCTTTTTTATAGCAAAATTTTGATGGGATTTACGGAGAAATTTCTTCATCAAAGTAGCGTACATCTACACGAAACCTGATTAAAAATGCGTTTCTTTTTCGAAATTGAGTAACTTAGCTTTTCGGTCTAGTATTGTCTGTTGGCGTTGGCGGCGGGGCTAAAAAAATTTTATCATAACATGTCTTAATATGTAACAGTAACATAATAAAAAAATTAAGGGAAATTAACATGTACTAGTATATATATGTATGGAAAAATAATTATCCACCGACCTGTAAAAAGTAACAAAATTTATGTTTAACCAAAAATTAGAATTTAGGCTAAAGCTAGAATTTAGAAGAACTCGGGTTACTGATAATCAAGAAAATGAATAAAAGGAAATAATTTTGAGTAGTAAGATGATAATTAAGAAAAACAAATAATACTAATATATATTTCAATAGTGTTGTCTCCCCTTACAAGTGATCATATATTCCCCTTTTATAGGTACCTTTTTGGAATATATATTTTGTTTGAATTATAATTAGGCTATTATGAGTAATTAAAGACATTGAATGTTGCGTTACACAATTATTACATTTCAAATATATTCTCTAACGTGTTCAGCATTTAATGCCCACTAAATGTCGTGTCTGCACTCTTTTCTATAGTCAGATTCATTCCTTTTGATTTCCGGATATAAATGGCTTAAATAGGTACTGGCATCGTGTTACTTAGCAGATTTCCCATGCCTCTTTCTCCTTCTTCTTCTTCGCTCGTGTTTGTTGTAATTCCTGACCCGTGACTAATTGTGATTCATTGACCATTTGACTGTCACGACCCAAACCCCGCTCCGGTCGTGATGGCGCCTCTCGTGAAGACAAGGCCAGCCAACCAACCCAATTCGTCTTTTTAGAAATAGTTAACATTGATAAGGTATTCTAGGATAATTAAATAACCATATTCTATCAAAAAATTTTCTTTAATAAGTGCGGAATAAAAATCCAAACATAGATCAAAACGGGGTGTCACAAGTCACGAGCATCTATAGGAGTGCAATTACATTTACCAAGTCTAGAAATACACACAACATGAATAATGAACAACATCAAAAGAAATGGTGCTGCAAACGCTGGCAGTCACCTCGCTAAACTCCTACAGCTCTGCCTCGAAGCAGCCAATACCCGCTATCGGATGAATAAATACATGTATCTACACACGAGGTGTAAGGAATAAAGTAAGTACTCGAACTCAGTGAGTAATAAGGGTAAATAATAACTGAGCAGTAAGAAATCACGTAAAGCCAACCATCATGCTATATAGGAGCAGTGTAAAATCATTTGAGAAAAGCAGTGAAGCTGTGAAATCTTTAGACATATCTTAGCTTAGTTTAAAATCTCTTTTGAAAATGACTTTTTCAATAGTTATACAATGAATGCAAAATAAATAGTGCAGATAAGCACCGAAGTCCGCTCCTCGGGCACAACACTCAGTTGTCAGATCATGCCAGAATATCATATGAACATTGCAAGAAATAGCGCAGACAACAAATAATAGCAAACAAATGAAGTAAGTAAACACACAGAACAATAATAGTACGTCTGCATCGTGCAGCCCGCTCCACATATCGCTGTGGCGTGCAGCCCAATCCATTTATCATCGACAACGCTCACTAGGGGTGTGCAGACTCTGGTAGGGGCCTCTTACGGCCCAAGTGTAATATCAATCCATCTCGTGACATCAAGTCAAGGCCATCGTCCTCATATCAGTATCAGTATAACAGTACTGCATCATGCAGCCCGATCAATAATTATCCTCACAGTACAAGCCCTCGACCTTACTCAGTCAACAAAATCACATAAGCCACTTGGGAAATAATAAAGCATGATGGTCAGCCCAAAACATTTTATGGAAATATCATTTCGAGTATTTAAGGCATAATAACTTGGCTGAGTTTTTAAAACAGTAGAAAATACATGACTGAGTTCAAATATATAATTAAATCAGCAAGGATTTATCAACAATAATTCCCAAAGGGTTCAAATAATTGGCATGAAGCCCAAATACAGCAATCAGCCCAAATTATGATGATAACAAGTAATTTCAATCAAATACGCAGTAAATTTATCAATCGGGACGGACCGAGTCATAATCCCCAATGGTTCTCTACCCCACGCTTACTTTCCAGCATGCAAGTCACCTCAATATAGCACTATGATGTGCAAGTCCAAGGTTTCAAACCCTCAGAATATCATTTACATTCATTACTCACCTCGAACTGGCAAAATCTCTAGCTTGCGTCGCCTTTGCTAATCAAATTGACCTTCACGCGCGTCGAATCTACCCAAAATTAGAGCGAATGCAATACAATATGCTAAGGGAACAAAACTCAATCGAAAATAATCGAAAAACATCAAAAATCTCGAATTTGACAAAATCCGAGCACCGGACCCACTTCTCGAAACTAAAAAATTCTTACACCAACGGCTTCCTTATCTTTTCATGAGTTCATACATATAAAGAACACCAAAATCGGAGTCCAAATCACCCTTCAAATCCCAATTTGAAATATTAAAACTCAAGCCCTAGTTCTCCCCCTTATTTTGCTAAGTTTCCACGAATTTCAAGGTCAATTTCAAAATGAAGTCATGTTTTTAGTTCATAGGACTTGCCTCCAATCAATCTTAGTCGAAATCCTCTTCAATTCCCGTCCAAAAGCTCTCAAGGATTCTCAACAATGGTGAAACTAAGGCTTAGCTCGCGGATGAAATATTTAATAAAACCCTTCTGTCCAATGATAATTTCCTCTAGGCGAACGAGGTAAAATCCCCCCGTTCGCGATGAATAAAAATTCATTAACCAAAAATACCCCTTCGGAAATGCGTTGCCCCACCCACAAACGCGAACCTTCAGGCCTCACACGCACGCGAACGCGAAGGGCAACTACTCCGGGACCCAATTCCTCATACGCATTCGCGACCTAGCCACTACGAACGTGAAGCAAAATTCTCCAGCACTCTGCGACCACAAACTCCTTAACGCAAACGCGAAGAGTACTCTTCCTGCCTTCCAAGTTTCCTCTCTGCGAACACGACACAACCTAAGCGATCGCGAAGGCTTAAAACCTGCAACACCTAATCTGAAATTTGTGCAATATTTTTCAAATTTAAATCTTCCCGTCAGACATCCGAAATCACAGACCTCAACCAAAACTACCAATGCATCCTAGAACATCATTCAAACTTGCTCCAATCATCAAAACATATCAAACAACACCAAAACTATCAAATTATACTGGATTCAAGCTAAGTTCTTCTAAAACTTTCGAAACACGCAGTCGATCAAAAATCCAACCAAAACACCTCTGATTCACCTGAAATTTTGCACACACATCCCAAATCACCTAACGAAGCTATTTCAACACTCGAAATTCTATTTCGACCCTCAGATCAAAATCTCACAAATCAAACGGAGTTCTCCAAAATACTAACATCGCCAATTCAAGCCTAATTTTATACCGGACCTCCAAAATCACTTCTAATCACGCTCCTAAGTCACTAATCATCCCTCGAAGCTAACCGAATAATCCAAATTCACATCCAAGACCTCTAAAACATAAGTAAAGATCTTGTTGACTTTTCCATACTAAGCCTTTCTTAAAGAGACTAAACGTCTCATTTCACTTTTAAAAATCAATCCAAGCCAACTCGATTACATAAGACACTGATAATAAAGCATAAAGAAGCAGAAAATAGGGGAAACAGAGCGGTAACCCATGAGACGACTGGTCGGATCATCACATCCTCCCCAACTTAAACAAATGATCATCCTCGAGCGTACCCAGAGTTGTTCTAGAAGCCAACCAATATCTGAATAACTTTACCATGCATATACCCGGGGGTGATCCGCCCCGTCAGCCTATCTCACATAGGTCTGATAACATAATATAGCTTATATTTCACAATCCATCATAGTCCATAAACCATAAAACTATGCTTTCACTTATAAAACCATCACTACGATCAAAACCTCACACCTATATTCCGAATAGTCCCGAACCAGCTGTAACAGCCCATGCCTGCAACCTCAGAGGCAATTATATGATACACCACAAAACTCAAACACATGCAGCGATGACTTCCATTAACAACACTTGCCCATAACAACCGATTACCGATAGAAAACCTCTTATTAGCCAAGGTTTCATTCCAACACTTTCATATACCGCCAACGATAATTGAAACATGCAATAAACCATAACCATTTCTCAAACAGCCATCCATGAGGCCATTTCTCCTTTTGCAATTACCATAGAAAAACTTTTATGAACCTCTATATTTACCCCTCAAGTATGCTGAAATCGAATTCATTTATTAATCATTAATGATCTCAAAGATCTCTGACCAAACACACCACCCTGGTGATATGACACATCACTACGGCCTAAGCCACAACTTACGTAACTAGGTGCACCGATAAGCAGCAGTCCGAACATACTCAAATCATGAAAATGACTCAAATGAAAGAGTTGTACTTCAAGCACTCTAGTACCACCACAACACAAGATGGAGAACCCGTCTCCCATCATAGAGACAGAACACACGAATCTAACTCGAAATATCATACATCCACATAACTTCGCCCCAATGCGTGACCTCATCCAGTACAAACCGCTTAGGCAATGAAGCCACCTCGTACATAATCAAAGTCTCATATGATGCCATAAAGTGACGATAGGCTACCAATTAAAATGTGGTATAAAAAGGAAGACGAACTCTGGAAGGAGCTACCTAATTCATGCACTAATACGTTCTCTCCTTAGAAAAATAGGAAGCAAGGTATACAAAAATAGCATATAGAAAGCTATGCTCAATATCACATTGTTGTAGCATGCAACCCGATCCAAATAACATACTCATGGTGGCGTGCCACCCGATCCACACGTAACACTCACCTAAAGAGGTGTACATCGAGCTAAACTGCTCATCAATATAAAATACTAAATTTCGGTCACAAGTACGCTAAGTGCATAATACCGTCCCTGAGGGGACATATAGCGCTATAAGCTACCAAAACTCAAGCTCAACTAAGGTACGATATACAATCTGAATCTCGAGAGCCATTTCGCTCATAAACATCATTTCTATACGGATTCTCAACACACAAGAATTTTGTCAAATCGTCTCACTACTCACACGGCATAGTTTATCACTACATAAAATATCAGACAACAAAATAACACCCTGACTCATCCTTCATAAGGAGCGCATCACTTAAATGAACCCATTTGGCCTGACATATAGCCCATATTCATATTTGAATCTATCCACCAACCTCAAGATGATTCTGATCATATTGAACTAGGTTAATTACCTTTCAAAGGTCCCTAACAACTCATCTTCTACTCGTAACACATAAGAACATCCATCATAGTCAGAGAAATCATTCGTAGTCCACAACTCAATAGACAGAGTGCCCTCCAAGAATATTTTCTCAATTCAATGATATTATCACAACTTTCATACTTGGTTCAAGTCTTCAATCATTCAAGTGACTAACTGCCATACTTACACAATCTTCCTGTGGGACACCCTCCCACAACCTACTATTACGAATAACTGGGTCGTACCACCAAACTACCGACCGCACTAACGCTGAAAAATAATCAAGAATCATTAACTAGAGTGCAAAGACTTTTAAAAAAACAACGTTCTCAGGTATTACTAAATACAATACTGATTTACCTGAAACATTGAGACTTCTTCCCTGCTCATCTGAGCTCGTGACTTCCTTGTCCATACCGAGTTATTACCTCTATATTCACTTCAAATTCGATACCACTCATTGCACCCAACATGCCAATATACGATAGAACATGCTTTTCATCACAGCTTCAGAACCATTATTAGATTAACACTTCATCATATAAAACATTCCACTTAACTCACTTCAGGAGAACCAAAGCAACACACAGGTAAATTCTTATAACCGTAGAATATGCAAATCTCTAAGAAGTGGTCCAACCCACCATGACCCTTTCGGGATCCGCCTACACGTAATATGCCAATAATAATGGAATACTCTTGAATAACATCAATTAAAACAGACGACAGGCCTTACCTATACCGCTACAAATCACACGCGTAACTTGACCATGCTGAAGGAATTGATCTCTACCACCAATATGCCAACAGATACACGCCTAAGAAATTCGTCCTTTGACTTACCCTAATTTCCCTAGGAATAATAGTAACTGCATTCAACATATAACACCATCAATCCGCACTCATCCCGAGTGACTTTGAAGCATGAGACCATGCTATCTCACATCCCACGAAACATTTCGTACCTTCCAATTGCTACATTGCAAGTCAAAACATTATAGAACATTATACGAATTCCGAACCATTACCTTGCACCTTCTTGATAGTGATGCATAGAAGACCATAATTGATATAGAAAATTACACATCTTGACGTCCAGCATACTAATTCAGTTCTAATCGCATATACTAATTCAAGATGCCCAATTGTCACATGTAGAATCTCGAACACATTAATACCATTCTCGAGATTCATTTACTTTATTTAACCATATTTAGCCTGATCCAATGAACAGAACCACCCATGCCTTATTAGCACTCTGACACCACAAGATATGACCGCGTCATAATACAAGCAAGCATTTTCCTACACTATGCACTGAGCACTCTTTTCTAATAGCAACTTAAGACATCCTTTGATTCTCACTCACATACGAGGCACCGTATAACCTTTGAAAATAAAAATAAATTCTTTAACAGGCATCCTCAACCCCAATCTCTATAATCCATAACTGACTCACCAACGCGCCTTAAACTAGAACCAACATAGCACTTAGTCGTGTACTAAACTTAATCAATAGACCCAATTTGGCTCGAAGCCATATATCAAAATGCACTCAATAAATCGTACGCATGTACTCTATTTTTATCATAATATCATAATGAGATTAACTCGAATCCCTTATAAGCTTGTGAGAACATAGATCAGTTAGAATGTAACTCTTCTACAATCTTCACCTTAACCTTCGCAACAAATACACACACTCTCTAAGTGACCAATTCAGATTTCAACACGTGTATTTCACTTTTGATTGACATCTTCTAATAGACAACATAGGGATCACACCACTTCAGAATACTCCGCAGGAGATAACCCACCTATTTTGCCTCAATATAATATTTTTGTATACCTTCCACCATCATACACATTACACAGTCACTTAGTCTTCTTGAGTCTGAACTCATACCGCAACATGCAACTTACTTCACTCCCAACTAGGAGTCTTGAAAAGATTCTTCACACGCCCATAACTCGGGGCTACACGTCCAATTACAATGGAGATCATACACTTAATAGTTCATCTATCATCTAGTAGACCTTCCTCGTCACTTCCAAGTCATATAGATACCTCTCACAGTACTGACATACACATCACATAGCTGCCCAACTGTCATAATAGGGACAATAATGAACGTATAAGTTCGAAACACTTGCTCACATAATCAGCACCTCGATGCTCAAGCCATAGGAAAAGATCCACCCTTAAGTCTTCCAGACTGGCCCAACATAAACTCATAAAAATTACATCTCGTCCCTCGATTGAGGAATCATAAGACATTAAGGCACATCTAATACTGAGCGTTCATATGAGCATACAAACGCGTGGATGGAATTTCAAGAGCTACATTTCAAGCTAAATCAAGGACACGCGATAAGAATTCCAAGAATGTGAAGTTTTCCTAAAGGTTCTACAGCCTCTCGAGGATAAATATAGATATTTTCGTACCGATCCGCGAGACTCTACTAAACCTTCTCATGACTCGTGAGACCTAGCAACCTAGGCTCTAATACCAACTTATCACGACCCAAACCCCGCTCCGGTCATGATGGTGCCTCTCATGAAGACAAGGCCAGACAACCAATCCAATTTGGCCCTTTAGAAATAGTTAACATTGATAAGTAGTTCTAGCATAATTAAATAACCATATTCTATCAAAATATTTTCTTTAATAAGTGCAAAAATAAAACCCAAACATAGCTCAAACTAGAGTGTCATAATTCACGAGCATCTATAAGAGTGTAATTACATTTACCAAGTCTAGAAATACGCTGAATAGGAATAATGAACAATATAGAAAGAAATGGTGCTACGAACGCTAGCAGTCACCTCGCTAAAATCCTACAGCTCTGTCTCCAAGCAGCCAATAACCGCTATCGGGTGAATAAATACTTGCATCTGCACACGAGATGTATGGAGAAAAGTGAGTACTCCAACTCAGTAAGTTATAAGGGTAAATAACAACCGAGCATTAAGAAATTACTGCGGGGCATGGCGGGTACAACGATACTCTCTCCTCAAAACTAAAACCTAAAAGTCTAAATCCAATTCAGAAACGCCCTAATTTCTCTGAGGATTTCTCAACATGTCACACACAATCTCAAAGTCTCTCACAATCTCGTTCTCTAGTAAGTTTTCTCTATTTGAACTCTAATGACCTAGTTCGAATTCAATATTCATTGTTGAATTTTTCTCTGGCTCTCCATCGAGATTACTTTTGCGATCACTTTTTTGGTTTGCCAACAAATGGTCTATGAGTTATTGAAACCATATACCATAATTTGTTGTTTCTTGTCTGAATAAGGTTTGACAAGAGGGGTTGCTCTGATGGTAAGCAACTCCCACTTCCAACCGAGAGGTTGTGAGTTCGAGTCTTCCCAAGAGCAAGGTCTGCGTACATGCTACCCTCCCCAGACCCCACTAAGTGGGATTATACTGGGTTGTTGTTGTTGTTGTTGTTGTCTGAATAAGGTTTGCTTTTCTTGATTTTACAACTAGCTGGTTGTTGCGATTTGTGTGTTTCCCTTTTGTTTTGGTTTGTTCAGAGGTTGCTGAAGTAAACAATAGAAGTCACTTCTACAAGAATCCAGATTGATTTTTTTAATTTGAGTTTCTTGTGTACATTGCATATATGAGGAGGAATGGTGAACGTTTGAACTGCTTGTTCAGCTAGTTTTGTACTGCAACTAAATGATTGATATTTCCTTCCCAGAATTTTGTTATCATGTAGGAAGGCTTAAAATATTAGCTTAGGTAGTCCTCATACCTCATTTTGTATAGAGCTATCCTATATGTGTATATTGTACCTAACAATCAATTATTGGTTACTTTATTCTTTCCCCCCAAAACTTGTTATCTTTGTTTGAGAAGTGTAAAATTTCTTATTATTGATAAATAGGCATAGCAGCCCTGCTTAACAACTCTATCAATCTGAAGTAATTTCTTTTCTAATTTTATAGAAAGGTATGGAGTCTCAAGGCGAACAAAATCCAATGTGTTCATCTTCAAGTACAATTCCTATTGAGATTGAGAGTCGAGGGCTTATGCAGTCTGATGAAGTTAATATGGAAGTTGTTGATGAAACAAGTAAAAGAAAACTTAATTTTGATACATGGAAACATTACAATGTGATGAAGCTTAATGGTGCTTGCTTTGGTGTTTGTAAGTATTGTAACACTCGTATCAAATCAACAAGAAAATGTGGCACATCATCTTTATAGGATCATATTCGTAGATGTCGTAAGAAGCCAAGTAACTTAGATGACGTGGGTGGTTTGGGTGTGATGATGGTATCCAACAACATTATTTTGATCAAGATGTTTCACGTAGGGAACTTGCTCATGCCATCATTTTGCATGAATACCCTTTGTCGATTGTCGATCATATTGGATTTAGGAAGTTCGCTCCTACTCTTCTGCCATTGTTAAAATAGTGTCTAGGAACACAATCAAGAATAATATTTTGAAGATTTTTGATAATTTGAAATCAAACACTTCTAAGTTGTTGGAAAAACTCACAAGTAAAATTGCAATAACAACAAACATGTGGACTTCAAACAATACAAAAAAAAAACGGTTCATGGCTATTATGGCACATTTTGTTGATGATTCATGGAGGCTTTAAAGCCATATTCGTAGATTTATTTATGTAAATATATAATTAAATCAGCAAGGATTTATCAACAACAATCCCCGAAGGGTTCAAATAATTGGCACGAAGCCCAAATACGGCAATCAGCCCAAATTATGATGATAACAAGTAATTTCATTCAAATACGCAGTAAATTCATCAATCAGGACGGACCGAGTCATAACCCCCAATGGTGCTCTACCCCACACTTACTTTCCAGCATGCAAGTCACCTCAATATAGCACTATGATGTGCAAGTCCAAGGTTTCAAACCCTCACAATATCATTTACAATCATTACTCAACTCAAACTGGCAAAATCTCTAGCTCGCGTCGCCTTTTCTCCTCAAACTGACATTCACGCGCGTCGAATCTACCCAAAATCAGAGAGAATACAATACGATATGCTAAGGGAACAAAACTCAATCGAAAATAATCGAAAAACATCAAAAATCTTGATTTTGACAAAACTCGAGCACCAGGCCCACTTCTCGAAACTCAGAAATTCTTACACCATCGGGTTCAATTCCTTATCTCGCCATGAGTTCATACACATAAAGAACACCAAAATCAAAGTCCAAATCACCCTTCAAATCCCAATTTGAAATATTAAAACTCAAGCCCTAGTTCTTCCCCCTGTTTTTGCTAAGTTTCCACGGATTTCAAGGTCAATTTCAAAATAAAATCATGTTTTTAGTTCGTAGGACTTACCTCCAATCAATCTCAGTCGAAATCCTCTTCAATTCCCGTCCAAACGCTCTCAAGGATGCTCAACAATGGTGAAACTAAGGCTTAGCTCGCAGATGAAATATTTAATAAAACCCTTCTGCCCAGTGATAATTTCCTCTATGCGAACGCGGTAAAATCCCCGCGTTCGCGATGAATAAAAATTCATTAACCAAAATTACCCCTTCGCAAATGCGGCCGCACCCGCAAACGCGAACCTTCAGGCCTCACACGCACGCGAACGCGAAGCGCAACTGCCCCGGGACCCAATTCCTCATATGCGTTCGCGACCTAGCCACTACGAATGTGAAGCAAAATTGTCCAGCACTCTGCGACCACGAAATCCTATACGCAAACGCGAAGAGTACTCTTCCTGCCTTCCAAGTTTCCTCTCTGCGAACGCGACACAACCTAAGCGATCGCGAAGGCTTAAAACCTGCAACACCTAATCTGAAATTTGTGCAATATTTTTCAAGTTTAAATCTTCCTGTCAGACATCCGAAATCACCTCGAGGCCCCCGGGACCTCAACCAAAAGTACCAACACATCCTAGAACATCATTCAAACTTGCTCCAATCATCAAAATATATCAAACAACACCAAAACCATCAAATTTTATCGGATTCAAGCCTAAGTTCTTCTAAAACTTTCGAAACACGCATTCGATAAAAAATCCAACCAAAACACCTCCGATTCACCTGATATTTTTCACACACATCCCAAATCATCTAACGAAGCTATTGCAACACTTGAAATTCCATTCCGACCCTCGGATCAATATCTCACATATCAACCGGAGTTCTCCAAAATACTAACTTCGCCAATTCAAGCCTAATTCTACATCGGACCTCCAAAATCACTTCTAATCACGCTCCTAAGTCACAAATCTTCCCACGAAGCTAACCGAATAATCCAAATTCACATCCAACCCTCTAAAACATAAGTAAAGATCCTGTTGACTTTTCCATTCTAAGCCTTTATTAAAGAAACTAAGTGTCTCATTTCCTTCTAAAAATTAATCCAAGCCAACTCGATTACACAAGACACTGATAATGAAGCATAAAGAAGTAGAAATGCGGGAAACGGAGCGGTAACCCATGAGACGACTGGTCGGATCTTCACATCCTCCCCAACTTAAATAAATGCTCATCCTCGAGCTTACCCAGAGTTGTTCTAAAAGCCAACCAATAGCTGAATAAATTTACCATGCAATTACCCGGGGGTGATCCCCTCCCGTCAGCCTATCTCACATAGGGTCGATAACATAATATAATTGATATTTTACAATCCATCATAGTCCATAAACCATAAAACTATGCTTTCACTTCTAAAACCATCACTACGTTCAAAACCTCACACCTATATTCTGAATAGTCCCGAACCAGCTGTAACAACCTATGCCTACAACCTCAGAGGCAATTATATGATACACCACATAACTTAAACACATGCAGCGATGACTTCCATTCACAACACCTGCCCGTAACAACCGATTACCGATAGAAAACCTCTTATTAGCCAAGGTTTCATTCTAACACTTTCATATACCGCCAACAATAATTGAAACACGCAATAAACCATAACCATTTCTCAAATCAACCATCCATGAGGCCATTTCTCGTCTGGAAATTACCATAGCAAATTTTTGATGAACCTATATATTTACCCCTCAAACATGCTGAAATCGAATTCGTTTATTATATAATGATCTCAAAGATCTTTGACCATCACCCTGGTGATATGACACATCTCTATGACCTAAGCCACAACTTGCGTAACTAGGTGCACCGATAAGCAGCACTCTGAACATACTCAAATCATGAAAATGACTCAAATGAAAGAGCTATACTTCAAGCACTCTAGTACCACCACAACACAAGATGGAGAACCTGTCTCCCATCATAGAGACAGAACACACGAATCTAACTCGCAATATCATACATTCGCATAACTTCGCCCCAATGCGTGACCTCATCCAGTACGAACCGCTTAGTAAATGAAGCCACCTCGTATATAATCAAAAGTCTCATATGATGCCATAAAGTGATGATAGGCTACCGATTAAAATGTGGTACAAAAAGGAAGATGAACTCTGGAAGGAGCCGCCTAACTCATGCACTAATACGTGCTCTCCTTAGAAAAATAGGAAGCAAGGCATACAAAAATAGCATATAGAAAACTATGCTCAATATCACATTGTTGCAGCATGCAACCCGATCCAAATAATATACTTATGGTGGCGTGCCACTCGATCCACACATAACACTCACCTAAAGAGGTGTACATCGAGCTAAACTGCTCATCAATATAAAATACTGAATTTCGATCACAAGCACGCTAAGTGCATAATACCGTCCCTGAGGGGACATATAGCGCTATAAGCTACCAAAACTCAAGCTCAACTAAGGTGCGATATACAATCTGAATCTAGAGAGCCATTTCGCTTATAAACATCATTTCTATACTGATTCTTAACACATAAGAATTTTCTCAAACCGTCTCACTACTCACACGGCGTAGTGTATCACTGCATAAAATATCAGAAAACAAAATAACACCCTGACTCCTCCTCCATAAGGAGCGCATCACTGAACTGAACCCATTTGGCCTGACATAGAGCCCATATTCATATTTGAGTCCATCCACCAACCTCAAGACAATTCTGATCATATTGAACTAGGTTAATTACCTTTCAAAGGTCCCTAACAACTCATCTTCCGCTCGTAACACATAAGAATATCCATCATAGTCGGAGAAATCATTCGTAGTCCACAACTCAATAGACTGAGTGCCCTCCAAGCCTATTTCCTCAATTCAACGATATTATCACAACCTTCATACTTGGTTCAAGTCTTCAATCAATCAAGTGACTAACTGCCATACTTACACAATCTTCCTGTGGGACACCCTCCCACAACCTACCAATATGAATAACTGGGTCATACCTCCAAACTACCGACCGCACTAACGCTGAAAAGTAATCAAGAATCATTAACCAGGGTGCCAAGACTTTTAACAAAACAACGTTCTCTAGTGACACTAAATACAATACTGATTTACCTGAAACATCGAGACTTCTTCCCTGCTCATCTGAGCTCGTGACATCCTTGTCCATGCCGAGTTATTACCTATATCTTCACTTCAAATTCGATACCACTCATTGCACCCAACATGCCAACACACAATAGAACATGCTCTTCATCACAGCTTCGGAACCATTATTAGATTAACACTTCATCATATAAACGTTTCACTTAACTCACTTCAGGAGAACCATAGCAACACACATGTGAATTCTCACAGCCATATAATATGCAACTCTCTAAGTAGTGGTCAAACCCACCATGATCCTTTCGGGATCCGCCTACACGTAACAGGCCCATAATAATGGAATACTCTTGAATAACATCAATTTCAACGGACAACAGGCCTTACCTGTACCGCTACAAATCACACGCGTAACTTGATCATGCTGAAGGAATTGATCTCTACCACCAATATGCCAACAGATGCATGGCTAACCAATCCGTCTTCTTTTGACCTACCTTGATTTCCCTAGGAATAATAGTATTTGCATTCAACATATAACACCATCCACATGCACTCATCCCGAGTGACTTTGAATCACGAGACCATGCTATCTCACATCCCATAAACCATTTCGTACCTTCCAATTGCTACATTGCAAGTAAAAACATCATAGAACATTATATGAATTCCGAACCATTACCTGCACCTTCTTGATAGTGCTACATAGAAGACCATAATTGATATAGAAAATTACACATCTTGACCTCTAGCAATGATGACTAAATTCTAATCGCATATACAAATTCAAGATGCCCTAGAATCTCGAACACATTAATACCATTCTCGAGAGTCATTTACTTTATTTAACTACATTTAGCCTGATCCAATAAACAGAACCACCCATGCCTTATTAGCACTCTGACACCGCAAGATATGACCTCGTCACAATACAAGCAAGCATCTTCCTACTCTATGCACTGAGCACTCTTTTCTTATAGCAACTTAAGACATCTTTTGATTCTCACACACATACGAGGCACCGTATAACCTTTGAAAATAAAAATAAATTCTTTCATAGGCATCCTCGACCCCAATCTCTATAATCCATAACTGACTCACGTGTTTCTCCAAATATTTTGACTAATACGGACTCAATCTCTTGCTTGGTTAAATCATTTCCTTTAACTCATGTAGTAAATGTTGTCACATGGTCACGTGGGTCGGTTGTGCCGTCATAATTTGAAATGTCAGTCATTTAAAAATTTTTAGGGATGGGAAGAGGAGCAGCACTCGGTTTTCAAGGTTATTGTGAGTATTTATCTACATCTATCCCTTTGATTATTGGGGGAACACCAGGTATTTGCTCAATCCGCTCGCTTTGTTCTTTGAGCTGCGTCAGCAAAGTTAGTACCAAATTTTGTAAATAAGAATTATTTGTATTACCTGGATCCATTTCTCGGGGTTCACTGGGGGTTCCTCCGTATGTGTTTTCAAGGCCAGAACGAGGATTCTCCAGTGTATTGTTATTAGGTCAAGGAGTGGGCGGCGCAACAGGTAACCGTCTAACTAACGCTTGAAGAGCTTGGCTAACCCGTGCACCAATTATTCTTTGCAGGGCTTCCTCTGGTCCCTCAAAATGTTCTGATTGCTCTTGCTCATCAGCATGTGATTCTGAAGGAACTATGTTAACGTTGTGCAAATTCCTTTGACCATGATGGATTTGATTTTCAACAACATTGTTGTTGTTGTTGTTGTTATTGTTGTTTGACATGATGTTAACAATGGGTAGAATGTAACTTTAGAAAGAATAGATTATCAGATTTTCGGTAACGGAACCAATTTGTTTATCTAAAAAATAATAATTTGGTTAAAGCTAGAATTTAAAATAAGAAATCGGGTTACTGATAATTAAGAGACCAAAATTTATAATAGGCTTTCTTTAAATAAGAATAAGCAGTAAAGAAATTTGTATATGATGTAGATGATCTTTCATGTCCTTACAAATGATGAGATCTTCTCATTTTTATAGTTAATAAGGAGTAACGGCTCATTTCCTTAGTCTAAATAAGAATAATAACGGACATTTAATGAGGCGTTACACAATCATTGCTATTAAATACCAGTTTATTAACGTATTCGGTATTTAATACTGTATTTGGACTACTCAGATTCATGTCTTTTGAATCCCCAAGAATTCCTGGTCTTAAATGTCTTATTTAGGTACGAGATACGTATCTGAATTGCACCCCGTGCCTATTTTGAGTTCTTCCTCTCGTGTCTCTCAATTAATTATTAATTGTTGACCTTTTGACCAATCCACGTGTCATGTCACGTCATCTTTAATGTAAATTCAGTTTTTTTTTCCCAATACAATATTAAATTAACCGAAAAATTAATATTGTACAAAATATACAAAATAATCGTGTGAACCGAACCATTCACACCTCTGGTATTATCTCGTAAGTCATAAGTACTACACAAATTTGAAAACTTTGAATATATTTAGCTTTGAATGTTATGTATTTGTCGTACTTTAAATAGAACATATTGATAACGACTAGCACGATAAATATGGATAAAGTGATCTACAAAGACTTAAGTTTTTAACCAATAAATATAAAAGGATTCGTACACTCTTAACTATTACCACATCACTATTTACAACCTCATGAGTTTGTAGTAAAACCTAATTTCAGCCTCAAATCTGTTGCCGGCGATAAAGCAGAGATAACGTATGATTTTCTTTTTAAGTCAGTGCAAAACAGAGAGCAAATAAAGAAAATTCTTTTGTCTTTCCATATGTAGTGACGTGGCAGTTTACAGACCCTAAACCTAAGAGAGAAAATACGAGGAATCTTGGAGGATTAGCAATCACTTGGAAATTGTATTATTCTTTTATTTTAAGTGGAAAGTTCATGTTCTAAGAAAGTAAAAGAGCTCAAGTATAATATAATAATCGAAATATCTGAATTTAGTACGTACTCCTTGAAGTCTTATCTCTAATACTCGTCGAATTTATTTTAAGATTTTATATGATTAAATCATATAGTCGTAATCAGATCACTCTTCATTGGACTTCTATAGATCTTCTGAATAGTCCAATACTCTCACTACAAGCCAGGTTAAAATACCTAGATTAATCCAAATATTTTATTGTGATCCTAACCTAATTAATCCAAACAAAATCTACTTAGGAGTCCATTATTACCTTCTTGAAAGTATAGGTTAAAGAGTCTATTTTTCCTAAACTGCTTAGTAATAAAGTAAATTTAATACAAAGACTGTAACATAAGTGAAACAAGATGAGTTACTTACATATAATTAAGGTGGTAAGTTTGAAATATGTAGGTAGCAGTATTTCCAAAGTATTCTGAACAATATATCAAATGATATAAAAGGGAATTCGTAGATAGGTAAAACATATCGATCATATGCCAAAAACATTAATTTTTATGTGGATTATATGAAACATAAATGTAAAATAAGGATGTTGAAACCACAATCATGATGATAATCCATAAATTAAAGGATCTGTTCGTTGACTTCTTTAAATATGATATCCAATAGAATAGAGCGAAAAAGTGAATTTTGTTATGAAATAATAAAAGAAGAAGAACAATATTGAAGAGAAAAGTAGGGAGAGAGAATTCTTATTGAATTTTGGGATGATTTACAATGGGGTAAGACCCCTCTATTTATAGGAGAAATATGACTTAGTCATAAAGTAAAACTCTCCACAAGATAGACATTCACTCCAAATAGAATTCTATTCTTAACACTCCCCCTTGAATGTCTACTCAATAAGTAATGTGCCTCATTAAAACCTTAACTAAAATAAAACCCAATGGGAAAAAAATCTAGAAAAGGAAAAAGAGTACACATATATAATAATACGCCTTTTGGTTGCCTCGTTAAAAACCTCGCAAGGAAAACCCAGTGGGACAAAACCTTGTAAGGGAAAAAGAGTGCAACGCGCATTAACTCCCCCTGATGAGAGCATCAATTCACATCCTTGAGCCTTCGCATTCCGATCTTGTGCACTAGCTTTTTGAATATTGACGTTGACAAAGATTTTATATCAGTTTCAATGTATTTTCATAATGACATAACATAGAGATCTCTTCATTCATATATTCATGTACCTTAATCTCTCATGAGATATTATGAAGTATTATGTCATGTGATCTTCTAAATCACTTGCCTCCTTTATTATGATCATTTGCTCACCTTCTTTATCAAGAAGTTTATTTGAAACTGATTTGTCTATACGCTTTAAGCTTACCATAGACTTTGTCCTTCTAGGACTTAATATGAGCATTTGTAATGAGAATATAGTTACTTTATTTGGGTCAGCAAATGCGTCTGGCATGCTTTGCAATAAATTGCACATGAATTATCCTTTTATGAACTTCAAGTTCATATTATTTTATTCGAGGATCTAGATGCAGAAACGATAATTCATTCCTCGTAACTTTTCTCAACTCTTGTATCTTGTCTCCCCTTCATGTTAGAAAAACTAACTTGTTTCCTCAACTTTGAAAACCCATCTTTGTGCGTTATGGTGTTAATCAAAATATACACTGCACATAAATAATAATAAGATGGAATTATTTGGTTCCTGACCCTGAACCACTTGTGAGGGGAGAAAATAATATACTTTCATATATAATGTATATCAAACTGATATATATAACTTTGTTCTCATAAGCAATAATTTAGCTATTGAGTGGAGGCACTCAATAAATCATTTTGCTAAACCAGCTGTGATGTAGACAAACTTATCAAGATGAACTTCTTGAATAGAAAATCTGGAAATTATGCTCTAAATCAAATTATTGAGCAAGTTACCTCGCACACACCGGCCAGGTTGCGGGTTAATAATAATTGCACATGTAACCATCTCATAGATGCATCTTATGTGGTATACATGGCAGGTGAACGAACCCATATTCACCTTTGATATTTCCAGCATTCATGGGATTCAATCCCAATTTTAGTTGGTCAATTAATTAATGAGAACAAGCAATGTGTAAGAGAATACGTAAAGAACTTTCTAGTTCTTTAATATTTACCCATGTAAATTCTCTTTTATTTTTGCACATCATACTTGAATTAACATGGCTAAACCAATTATGCCAACTGGATAAATTATCAATATTGTTTAACTTCAAATTTACACCATGACTTGTGCAATTATCAATAAACTCCAAGTTTATTATGATATGGGTTTATATATCAATATCCACTTCATTTTGGTATTCTTTGTTTATGTAGTACAAATTGGAGAATAAAGTGGGTAGCTTTACACATACATATTACCCAACTACAAATTATAGTAATAGAAGATATTAAATCTTTCCTTTACTTATAGTCTCAATATAATCAACCGCTTTCGCGAATACTTTGGAAACTGAATAAGTTTCTTTGAGACGTACTACAACACAATACCTTATTGGTAATTAATTGTGTTTCTCCAAAATAGTAATAATTGGCTCTTCCGGAGCTCTCAATTAATTTTGTACTACCACAGATTCGTCAACATCCATGTGGTGAATATCTCTTTTAAAGAGAAAGTTATACCATTATGGCTATGGTCAAAATAATATGCAAGATCTGTTTCTTGCATTATCATTGACTTTTAATTATCGCAATGCCAAAATATGTTGGCGTACAATATGTGCGTGACCAATGACCATTCATGCCATAATAATGATATTATTTTCTTATATCATCTCAAACCTCGTTTTAGAGGTGAGTGTAGTGTAATCACTACCACTAGCACATTTATATTCTCCTAAAAACGAATATCTATTCATAAATCAGATGTTTTCTCATTCGCATCATGAATGGACCATAGTCATCTGTATGTGCTTTATAAAATCTCATGTCAAATCGATGACAAATATTTTCACAAAGTGTGGGATTATTTTGAGAATCCTTATTGTTCTCATTACCATAATGATGACGATTATAATTTCGTCTATTGCCACGTCCACATCCATTGATACCTTCACGGTAATAATTTTGTCTTCTTTCAGACTTATCACATACTGCTATCACATTCTCTAAAGGGAATGAGAATGGAGCACATTCAATAGGACGGGTTTTCAATTCTTTGCCCACAATCATACATGAATTTAATCATGGCAAGGCATAAAAACTTTACCACTTTGGATGGTTATAATATCTTTCAAACTCCATTAGAGTTGCAATCAAAATTTATCGTCTTTGTTTGTATTTAAAATCAAATAATAGAATGTCAATAATTTGAAAGAGAAAAGTAAAATACTTACCTTAAATCCATAATTTTAATCATGGAGGAAGTTCATGAAACAATTAACAATCATTATGCTCAATCCCAAAGTTTCTACTCAATTGGTTAGAGTCTCGTGCTGATAACGTGTTATAAAACAATAAAAGAAGAAGAGCAATATTGCAGAGAAAATTAGGGAGAGAGAATTCTTATTGAATTTTGGGATGAATTACAATGGGTAGTACCCCTCTATTTATAGGAGAAATATGACTTAGTCATAAAGTAAAACTCTCCACAAGATAGACATTCACTCCAAACAGAATTTTATTCTTAACAAATTTAACAATTTGCGAAAAATACAAAGTGCATAAGTTCTCCACTGAGAATTCATTTGGTACGAGAGACAAGGAATAATTAATTTTAAAATTAAATTCAAAAAATATTTATTCCAAATTTAATTGAAAAAAATTACGATATAATTAATCTTAAAATTAATTATTCTGTAATTATAATATTTTCTTATTCCCATAAAAACGATATGATAACTACTTTCAAAATAATTAATGCTAAAATATTTTCAATCAGACAGCCCTAACACAACACAGAGAAACATAACCTTCGGTCTGGCCTATTCTTGGAGTTGGACAAGATATATGTGCATGTGTATAGTGTATGGTTAATATTTACTAAGCTGTCTCTTTTCATGATATTAATTGACATCCTAAACAACATTTGGTTGGTTCTTTTTTAATACTTTAATTCTTTATTTTATTTAATTCTTTATTTGAAAAAAAAATGTCGGATCTTGAATGGATATCTTTCTTATGCCGTTTTAGGGGTTTTAGCTAATAATAAAAAGGAAAATTCACTTTGGGGACCATTTCTCCTCACAATTCATGACAAATTAATATTGCGAATTTCTAGTCTTATTGCGAATTTGCTGCTTCTTCTTACTGCTTCTCTTTCTGCAGCTTCTCCACCTACGTATTTCTTTGTTATAATTGGTGTGACATGTACATTTTGAGTTGAGGATCTATTAAAAATATTATTTTTACTTTCACACAAATAAAATTAATGGTAAAATTTATATACGCACTATCTTCTTCAAACCTCATATGTGGACATGAGCGGCTCAACCAAATTGATGGCCTCAAGCAAAATTTATTAAGAGGCTTAAGCTCGATTGCAGCAAAAGAAAAAAGAAATGATTGTGACACATATGTATAATTCTTTAAAGTTAATTTTCTAGTTTAGGATATAAAGTAGTTAATAAGTTTTGACAACAAAATATATATATATATATATATATATATATATATATATATATATATATATATATATATATATATATATATATATTACTAAAAGGAAAGAAGTCATTTATGAGAAACTTAAGCTTTTTTGCAGCAAAAGAAAAAAAAAATGATGGTGACACATATGTATAATTATTTAAAGTTAATTTTCTAGTTTAGGATGTAAAGTTGTTAGTAAGTATATATATATATATAGTTGACAATTTATCAATTCATCTAATTTTACTTAAGGCGTTGATTAAATCACTCTTTTTTTAGATTGTATTTTATAGGTCCAAATTTGGGAACCACGATAACGAGTAAGAAAGACATGAGACGGAGTCACTACAACACAACGACTAACGGTCGTTGTGGCAATGGACAACGACCATAGGCGAAAAGTTGAAATGAGAGAGTATCGGTTGTTTAACCTTAGAAAGAAACAGAAAGAATATACCTTTTGAATATTTTTTATGTTATAGTACTTTTTAGCGTTTTTTGGGAAAATATCCCTTATAAATAGGCGAAGATAGTGAATAAGTAGATGAGCTGCCATTAAAGATAAACACATTGTAGAAAGAAAGGGGATATATGAAAGAATTATTTAATACGTTTTTCTCAAGCACTTTAACTCATTCATAAATCTCAAGATTCCACATTTATATCGGTTGCATATACCTTCACATCATCGGAAAGAAGAGACACCCGATTACACAATCATTGGGTGACCGTTCCTTTTTATTATAACCTTCGTCATTTCTTGCATTCATTGCACCTTTAGGATATTATATGTTTCTATCAATCATAACGTGTTAAGTACACCAATTAGCGGTCCTAAATTGTTCTTATTATTTTAGAAGAGGCGATGGTGGTAGCGGCCTTCCAGAACGGGTTGAGCAGGAATGGGTCAAGAGCAACCAGAAAACTATTAAGCAGGCTCATGAAATACCATCCCACCACTTAGGAAGAAATACACAACGCCTATTGCACCGAGGTAAGAGCTGACAAAGATGACCTCAATTGTCTGATCCAATAGTTGACGTGAGTTTAAGAAGAAACAAGGAAAGACCATCGTAATGACAATCAAAAAACTTAGTTGGGCCCCCATATCGCCCGAGAAAGACACCAGACCTATCAGGACATCCATCCCACCCCACCCCCTCGGCACACGGATGGACCTCCTCAACATACCAGGACACAACAAAATGAAAGAGGTATGCCACCGCTCTTATCTGCTCATGATTTTTGTATTTTCCCTTCAAAAATAGTGTACGCACTAGAGAAGCTCTGCACGAAGGTACAATGGCTACAAAAGATGAAGTCCAATCCAAACACTCGGAAGTCGAATGACCTTTGTGAATTTCACCAATAACGGGGTCACAAAATTCAGGACTGCATAGGTCTGCGGAAGGAGGTAGTGATAATGCTGAACCAGGGACACCTGAGAGAACTAATGAGCAACCAAGGGCAAGCCAACTTTGCCCATGGATGCGAACAACCCCAGGGAGCTCCAAAACCTCCCTCACTCGCTTGTACCATACAAATGATCATCGGTGGAGGTGATGGGATAGCACTTAACTATGTAAAATTCACCACAACACACAAACTCAAGCGGTCAATCACTCATGAACTGTATGATGATCTCGAAGATAGTATCATTTTTTATAAGCCAAATATTGATAGTTTGTCCTTCCGTCATTATGATTCTTTTATTATTACTTTACGTATTTCAAATACCGAGGTGAAAAGAGTAATGGTGGATGACGGAAGTGGCACATGTATTATCCATCCCCGAATCCTCATACAAATGAGGTTTGAAGATAAATTAATACTGCATTGCATAACTCTAACATGTTTTAATAATGTAGTCAAATGAACTTCTGGAAAAATAATGCTACTCGTTTTAGCAAGAGGAGTCACCCTAAAAACAACGTTTCATATCATGGACCAAGATACAACCTACAACACCATTACATGGATGCCGTGGATACACGCCATGCGGGCCATCCCATCAAGACTCTATCAAGTAATCAAGTTCCCTACTCTATGGGGAATATTCAACATCTGAAGCGAGTAACGCACTGCGCAATAATACTATCTTATTGGACATGATTTTAAAAATACCCAGCAACTAAAGGGAGCAATGCGGAAGCATAGCAATTAGCAATGTCGGGAACCAAACGTGACACACAGACAGATGTTATCAAGGATTCTGACATCATGGATGTCGCTGAGTCAATGATAGAAAATCCCGACCCCGTCCAACTAGATGATATCGAAAGTATAAAAAAGGCTTATGTCGGGAACGATCTCTCAAAACCAAGTAAATTTTAAAAATTCTTAGCTAACAATGTCGATTTGTTTTCCTTCTCCCACTTAGATTGTCGTGCATCCCGAAAGACATCGACACACACATAAGTTGAATGTCGATCCGCTCTATCCACCAATACGACAAATAAGGAGAAAGTTCAATGCCACAATTAATGAGGCCGTCAGCGATGAAGTTGATAAGCTACTCGCCAACGACTTTGTCTGAGAGTCAAAATAACCCCAATGGGTCTCCAATATGGTCTTGGTAAAGAAGAAAAATGGGAATGGCAGATGTCTGTAGATTTCACAGACCTAATCAAAGCATGCCCAAAAGACTCCTTCCAATATCCACACATTGACCAGCTCATCAACGCAACAGTAGGGCACGAGTTGCTTAGCTTCTTGGATGCCTACTTGGGTTTAAACCAAATCCTCATGGAGGAAGAGGACCAAGAGAAAACTACTTTCATCACTAACCAGGGAACGTACTACTACAGAGTCGTGCCGTTGGGGTTGAAGAATGCGGGGGCAACGTACCAAAGTTGGTCACCATGATTTTCAAAGATCAACTCGGGAAAATAATGGAAGTATACATAGATGAAATGTTGGTTAAATCAAAAAGAAAAGAAGACCACATTGATCACCAGAAGGAAGTCTTCTATATAGTGAGGTGGTACGACATGAAACTAAACCCCAAAAAATGCGCCTTCGACGTAACCTCAGACAAATTTCTTGGTATCACAAAGAGGCATCGAGGTGAACCCAGATCAAATCAAATCCATTGAAGGGATACTTGAGGTGTTAACGTGCAAAAAATAGGTGCAAAAACTGACTAGCCACGTAGCCGCTCTGTCAAGATTCATCTCGTGATCATCCGATAGATGCCATAAATTCTTCAGCGTGATGAAAAAGACAACAAGCTCCAGTGAAACTCAGAATGCATTAGTGCCTTAAAAGAACTAAAAGTATACATATCCTCGCCCCCACTAATTGCCAAAGCAGAGCCTGGCAAGCGCCTCCTAGTATATTTGGTCGTCTCACAAGTCACGGTAAGCCTAGTTTTGGTCCGCGAAAACAAAGGTATGCAATCTCCAATGTTATATCAGCAAAACCTTGGTTGACACCGAAACCAGGTATCCCCACCTCAAAAAATTGGCTCTGGCATTGTTCATAGCTTAAAGAACGCTTAGACCATATTTTCAATGTCATCCCATATCGGTGGTGACGACTTTCCCCTCAAGAGCATCCAACATAAACCCGAATTGGCAGGAAGATTGGCCAAATGAGCCACAAATTTGAGTGAGCACGATATAGAATATCATCCGTGAATAGTGATAAAGTCGTTGGTACTCGCGGACTTCAGTGCCGAAATATTGTTCGAGGTCGAGCAGGAAGCACTTCGTGCCTCCCCTGGGCAACCTGACCTCTGGGTCATCTACACTAACGGTACATCTACTGCATCGCAGTCTGGACTAGGACTTGTACTTGAAGTCCATACAAGTAAAGTGATTCGCCAGTCCGTATGGTGCCCAGAAATGACTAACAATGAGCCGAGTATGAAACTATAATTGCATGACTAAAACTAGCCCTCAAATATGATGCACGGCAAGTCATCCTCAGGTGTGACATGCAACTCATCATTAACCAAGTTATGGGACTTTCCATATCAAGGAGCGATGGCTACAAAAATATTGGGCATAAATCCACAAACTACTGCTAGAATTCGATGAATGCTGATTCGACCAGATATACCAATGCAAAATATCGAAGGAGATAGCATTGCCAAAATGGTAGCAGCAACCAAAAATATCACCGAAGAGAATGTGGTCACCCTTCTCCACTCGTCAATAGACCAAATTGAGGTTTATTCTATAAATTTGAGTTGGCATTGGCGCAACCACATCATGACATATTTGGAGGAGGTAACACTCATGCAAGACAAAAAGGAAGCTAAAAAGCTTCAAATATAGGCAGCCAGGTATAGCCTCATAAATCATAACCTTTTGAAGAGAACGTTCGGCGGCCCTTTGGCATAATGCCTAGGTCCAAATTAGCTCGAAGAAGTACACAAGGGTCATTGTGGTGCCCATATAGGTAACTAAGCCCTCGTCAAATGCCTCATTCGGGCAGGATATTACTAGCCCACTATAAAAGGGAAGTCATGGATTGCATCAAGAGATTTGAGAAGTGCCAAAAGTACGCACCTATGATATAAAAACGGGCGAACTCCTTCACTCCATCAATTTACCATGGTCATTCAACAAATGGGGAATGGATATTGTCCGACCCCTCCCAGCAGGGCGAGGTAAGACACATTTCCTTTTAGTTTTAACTAACTACTTTTCCAAATGGGTGGAAGTATGTGCGTTTGACCAAATACGTGAATAGGAAATCATCACATTCATATGGAAAAACATCATATGTTGCTTCAGCATCCCAAAAAAAATCAGTTGCGATAACATACCTCAGTTCACCGGAAAAATCTCACATTCACACTCGTAATGGTCAAGAACATTCTCTTAAGTGATCAAAATTTAAATTCCACCACATATATTTCATTGGTAAAAGAGGTCTTCCAACAAACCACATAAGGATCACGCAATCTTCAAAACACTCTGTAGGAGATAACCCACCTGCTTCGCCTCAAACTAACTTATCTTTATACCCTTCCATCATCATAAACATCATGAAATCACTTAATCTTTATGAGTCTAAACTCATACCACAACGTGAAATCTACTTCACTTCCCAACTAGACAACATGAAAATATCCTTCAACACACCCACAACTCGGGCTATGCATCACATCACGATGAAAATCAAGCACCATATAGTTTTTCTACCCTCAATCAAACTCTTCTCGTCACGTTAAAATCATATGAACCCATCTCGTAGTCATATCATATTTGCCACATATCTATCAAGTCATCACTTCCCCTAATAGGGACACTATCAAACATATAAATCAAAAAACACGGGCTCACACAATCAACAGTTCAGAGCACAAGCTACAGGAAAAGCTCAGCCTCAAATCCTCCAGACTGGCCTAACATCAACACACATAAATCATATCTTGCCCCTCGATGAGGAAATCACAAACCCTTGATGCACAACCAATACCAAGTGCTCATGCGCGCATACGAACGCGTGGAAGGAATTCAAAGAGTTACATTTCAAGTTGAATCTATAACGCATAATAAGAATTAAAGAATGTGTGGTTTCCTAAAGGTTTTGCAGCTTCTCAAAGATAAGTACAAACGTCTCCATACTGATCCATGAGATTCTACTAAACTTGATAATGACTCATGAGACCTATGTAACCTAGGCTCTGATACCAACTTTTCACGACCCCAAAACCAACGCGATCGCGATGGCACCTATCTTGGAACTAGGACAGTTGACACAAACCCAAAACCAATTAGTATTGTCCATTCTTAGGATAAAATCAAATATATTTAACAATAAACCTTTATATAGCATTTAAAATAAAATAACAGTTCGGAAAGAAAGCCCGACATCAGGGTCTCACTAGTCATGATCATTTACTACAACTCTCTGACAACTTCAAGACCAACATGGCCGGGAAAATCACAAAAAATACACTATGGGTGAATAAGGAGGGAGAAAAGAAGGATTATAACCGCGAGGCATCTACCTTGCTAACTCCGATAAACCTTCCACTAAGAAATCAACACCCGCCACCGTGTTCAGACATACCTAAATCTGCACACAACGTGCTGGGATAATGTGAGTATGCCAACTCAGTAAGTAATAAAAATAAATTAATAGTGAGCGGTAGAAAACAAATAGAATCCACATCATGATAAACTCAGTAAGCACAACATGCTCTCAAATGAGAATGTGAGTCAAATCATCTCATTTAAAATCCAGGTTTTTGGTAAAAATCATTTGAAGATGTTGTCCAACAGTTTCAATAGAGGTCCAATGAAGGTTATAGTAAAAGCAATGAAAATCATAATCGCCCCGTCGAGCAAAATATAGTTCGTATACAGCCTTTTGGGCCAACATAAATCATAAACATCCCCCGGGGCAAACCTCTCGGTCACTCATATATATCTCATAACATAAGAAATCTTAGTGGAAATAACAAGGCCAAATCATTAATTAATTTTTGAACATCTCGTATAAAAATTCCAGTTTCAATGAAAGTTGTTTAAAATATTTATTCAATATTTTCAATAGAGGCATGGTATAAAGAGGAGTGAAATCAATAATTTCATAAAATAAGCGCCTCGGGCAAAGCATCACTCATGTGTGTATGTGTGTGTATATATATATATATATATATATATATATATATATAGCCCCTCGGGTAAGCCTCTTAGTTGCTCATGACTCAACTCTCATCAATTAGCACTCAGCACTCACGCTCAATAGGTACCTTATAATAACTGATGTGGCATGCAACATCATCTATAAATATATAGTTGACTAGGATCACTAGGGGTGTGCAGATTCCAGAGGGGCTCCTACAACCCAAGCGCTACATCGTTGCGGCACTTGAAAAATGGATATGTTTATCATAAAGAGATTCATCTTTCCTGACCTTGCTTCACCTTAATTGTTATTTGAACAAGTAAGGCGGTCAAGCTACCTGCCCCTGTCTGGTCCAATCGTTTAGCCGCTCTTTCTAAGATATGGGAGTGCAGCTCAATCCATATATCATTGTGGGGTGCAGTCTGAACCATAAATATATATCCTCACAACCATGCCCTCGGCCTATCTTAGTCATCAACCTCACAATTAGGCCCTCCACCTCTCTCAGTCATCAACCTCACAATCGGGCCCTCGGCCTCTCTCAATCATCAACCTTACAAGTCACTCGGGCTATCAATAAAACAGGGTACTCAGCCAATAATATCATTTTTATGCATCAAAGGAATAATAAATACTGAGTTATGAAGTCAATAAAAACATGACATGACTGAGTATAGATCTTAAGTCAAAATAGTGAGGAAATAATAAGGATAAGCCCCGAAGGGTCTAAACAACTTGGCATGAGGTGGCATTCAGCCCATAACATAGTAATGTTTTCCAAAACACAAGTGTTTCAAATAGTTTTCAGCCAAATACGCAACTTGTGAGTCACTACGGGGCAGACCAAGTTACAATCCCCAACGATGTACGCCAACACCCTCATCATCTAGCATGTGTGTCACCTCAATATATTGAAACAAAGTGAAATCCGGGGTTTCATACCCTCATGATAATATTTACAATCATTACTTACCTCACAATAGATGAGAATGTACTCCGCAATGACCTTACCCCTCGAATCGGCCTCAAATTGTATCAAAACTATCCAAAATCAGAATCATAACATCAATACAAGCCAAAGGGATGAAGCCCACGTGAAATTATCAAATTAAACTCAAAATCTAAAAATTGGCCAAACCCGACCCCTGGAGCCACATCTCGGAATACGATAATCACACAACTAGAATCCTTATCCTCTTACAAGTCTTTGCATACCAAAATCATCAAAATCGAACCTCAAATGACCCTTCAAATCTCGAATTTTGACTAACCAATTTCAAGCCCTAATTTCCCAATTTTTACCCTTAATCTCTTAAATTTCCGTGTTTAAGCAACTAAAATTCACCATAGATACAAGTATTAGGTTCAAAATCTTACTTCAACAAGAATCCCCTTAATTTCCTCTTCAAAACTCTCAAAAAGCTCTAATCCTGTCTTAAAAATGGTGGAAATAGGAAAATATTTGCGGAAGGATGCTTATATAGTTTATGCCTAGGCATTTCCGCACCTGTCACCTAAATATCACTTCTGCGGACCGCACCTGCGGCCAACTTAATTGCATCAACAGTTTTTCATTAAATCTCTTAGACGCCGCACCTATGACTCAGGTCTCGCACCTGTGGGCTTGCAGATGCAGTCTAGACCTCACTCTTGCAATTCTTGGTACTTTTGCGGTCTACTTCCCGCTTCTGCGGCTCACACCTATGATCCTCAATCAGCAAGTGCGGTTATGATAGGAACAACAACTAAAGCTACTCACTTTCAAGGCTAAACTTCTCGACAACCTTCCAAACTCATCCCGAGGCCCCCAAGACCTCAATCAAAAAGACAAAATAAGTTACATATCATCATTCAAACTCATACTGACCCTTGAAACACTTAAAACAACATCGAAACACCAAATCACCCTCGGATTCAAGCCTAAGGATTTCCAAACTTCTGAATTCCACAAACGATGCCAAAACCTATCAAACCTCGTTCGGAAGACCTGAAATTTTGCACACACATCACAAATGACACAATAGACCTACTCCATTTTCGAAGTTCCATTCTGACCTCGATATCAAGATTTCCAATGCCGACCATAAAATGCCAAATTTTCAATTTCGCCAATTCAAGCCTAAATCTACCAAGAAGCTCCAAAATACATTTCGAATACGCTCCTAAGTCCAAAATCACCTGACGGAGCTAACCAAATCATAAAAATCCAATATCGAATACTAAGAAGTCAAGACTTGGTCAAACATTTTAAATTTAAAGCGTTAAGCTCAGAATTATTCTTCCATATCTATTCCGATTAACATAAAAACCAAAATCGATAATTTTCATAAGTCATAATACATTTTATAAAGCTAGTCATGCCCGAGAACTGGCGAGCAAAGTGAAAATGGTCAAAATGACTGGTGGGGTCGTTACATGCCTGACAAAGGCGAGGATGCCACTCCCGAAGCAACAACTCTTTTCTTTTCAAGATCAGTGGCGACGCCCTTCTTGAGCTCCACCAACCTTTCCTTGACGGTTATTCATCCTCGTTGGAAGGCTCATCCATGAGGTGGTAGATTGGTCGAGAAGAGATCTTATCTCGTATAAAGACATCATGAGAAGAGTCTCTTGGTGGTACAGTTTAAGTATGATCTCCTCGGACGGACTCAACTAAGGTAAATTGCATCCCCGCCGACACGACGGTCTGGAAAAATGTCGAGATTGGAGCCTTCTTATTGGAAGTTCGAATACCTATCACAACACAGAGGTCGTGTCAATAAATGATGCCTAACAACCAAAGGTCACATCAAAGAAGAACATACCAGACGGAACTTTCGGCCCAAAGCATTTGAAGAAGGTGGGCCAATCTTGAATCCGCACCACATGAGGTAACACACGAGCTAACCAATCATCAATGCCGACTAGGGGAAAGGGTGCACGCCTCTCAAATACATAGAAAATTCATTGGTAAATAAAAATTAGAAACAACGAAAGTAACAACAGACATACGCCACCGACACTTGCAGTTATGATTCTGTTGCTCGGGAAATCCAGCGGGCTCCGACATTAGGTGCTCTATTTTGATGAAGAAATATTTATGCCAAAACTTTTGGCTTGTGCTGTTGTCCGTTCCAACCACCAACCCCCTAGTCCTACAACAACGCAAATGTATCATGGTACCCCTATGAAAAATCGGGGAAAATAGATGTAAAAGGTGGTGAATTCCAAGCTCACACCCAGCCAAATTCACATACTTTGTCAACACTAAAAAAGTCTTATATGATTACGGATATAGATGCGCCGAAAAGACTTTGTAGAATTGACAAAACTCTTTCGCCAGTGGAAAAAGAGGGAAGGTATGACCGATCACAAAAGGATACACATAAAAAGCACAATATTCCGGTCTATGGACCTCTACGAGGTCCCTCCCATATGGAACCATTTCGATATAAGGAGGAATATTGTACGTAGTCATTTATGTGAGTTGACTCGGTCTCAGAGATGACCAGAATTAGGAAAGCAACAGGCTCCTTATGAAAATCGTTCTTGGACATAAGGTTTCTAGGGAGTATCTCTTTCATAGTGGGGAAACTATCACCCATCTTAACTGCTACATCCTCGCTACCGGAAGGAGAGGCCATGGAAAATAGAGTGGCATCAAAAACCTCATCATGTGCACGGTGAGTCAGGGGCATCTTAATAATAGAAGGTGCGTTGGTAAACCTAAAATGAGGAACGATGACTGAACGGAAAGATGAGAAGTAGAGCTACGGGAACTAAGCTAAAGAACTGAGAAAGATAATCAACGGGGGAAATGTATACACAAGGAAGGAAATGGCTAAAAGTTTCTAAAAAACCTTCATGTATTTATTAAGTTGGATGGCTCGAGAATCGAAGCAGAACACTACGAGTGGCGCTAAAACCAAAGTGACAAGCAATTAGACATTGTCTTGGAAAGGTGCGTAGTGATGATGCGCATGGGAGTGCCGTCACATCCTGATAACTACATCAATTAGGGTTCCGTGGGGCGTGTCAATCTCTTGGCCTTGGCCAAACCGGCACACTTCAACAACCAAATTCTCTAATGGAAACGGATGATATCCGCTTATCAGGGACGTGGGGGATCACTGTCTCAACAAGCGGAGAGAATAACTATATAGGTCCAAATTCGACAACCACAACAATGGGTAACCAAGACATGGGACGGAGTCACTACAACATAATGACTGATGGTTGTTGTGGATAAAGACGGCGACCAGAGGCAGGTAGTTGAAATAAGATAGTGTCAATAGTTTAAACTTAGAAAGAGACAGGAAGAATGTATAGGTCCAAATTTGGCAACTACGACAATAGGTAAGCAAGACATGGGACAGAGTCACTACAACACAACGACTGACAGTCGTTGTGGAAAATGACGATGACCATAGGCAGACATTTGAAATGAGATAGTATCGGTAGTTTAAACTTAGAATGAGACACGAAGAATATGCCTTTTGGATATTCTTTATGTTGTACTTTTTAGGATTTTTTGGGGAAATATCCCTTATAAATAGGAGGAAATAGGGAGATTCCATTTTTCAAGAGAAACACATTGTAGAAAGACAAAGGGGATATATGAAAGAGTTATCTTATTTGCTTTACTCAAGCACATGTTGTTTAATTCTCATTTATAAATCTCAAGATTCCACGTTATATCGGCTGCATATACCTTCATGTTATCAGAAAGAGGAGGTACCTAATCACACAATCATAGGGTGACTGTTCCTTTTCATTATAGCCGTCGTAATTTCTTGCATTCATTGCACCTTTAGGATATTATATGTTTCTATCAATCATAACATGTTACGTACACCAATTAGCGGTCCTAAATTGTTCTCGTTATTTTAAAATTCCACTCTATTTGATCTAGAGTTTATTAAGCTCAATTGAGATCCACTCCATTAATTTACTACTAATTAATTTAGCATTTATTTGCTCAAACGGTATTGAAGTTCAGTTTTCATTTCTCATTTTTTGTTTGTTTTGAGTAACCTGATTTATATTTTTTAGTTGACACGTTTGAATTCTAATACTGCATAAACTCCTATAAGTAAAATTCACAGAGATAAAGCTTTTTTTTTGGTAATTAAAATTTTATTACCACTTAAAAATATTTACATGTATAAATAAGAACTCCTAAATTTGGACAGACGGCCCCAAACTCAGTACAAACTACTCATTCTACCTATATCATCATTCATGCAATGGATAAAAGTTTTAAGTGTTGCATTTCTTTTCTCAATCTAATCGACAACATTGCCTCTACAATGTACAGAGATAAAATTTAATTATAAAATATTAAAAAGTTAGAATAATATAACCTGATTCTAGAGGTTGATATCACTACAAAGTTTCACTGCTTCAATTTGCTTGTTGCTATGCTTGAAAACTTTAAGATAAAGAAAAGAAATGTACAATTTAATCTATTCAATGCTCTTGCATTTATTTTTGAGACAATAGATAGCTTAACAGAATTAAAAAAGGAAAGTACTCGGTAAATTTTAATATTTATGAGAAAGGAGAAAAAAAAAGAATATTGATATTAGAATAAAAAAATTCAATTGTCACCATCGATGAATCACATGGCTAGATGATTTTCTTTCATTTTTTAATAAAAATCGTACACTGTACATTTTTTATATCATACAAGAGTCAATAGTAATATTTTGTTAAGAAAAATTAACTATGAAAATTTTTTGCTCAAAAGATGTTAAATATCTTAGAACTAATCAATTAATATAAATGTTGGGATAATCGGAATCAGTGATAATATAAATCGAAGATCGATCGTCGGACCAATGTGGATAAATGATTAGTATATGGATGTGACGACCCAAAGGGTCATCACTTGTTTTATTAATCATTTCGAGCTTCTGAGGTCTTGAAAACCTCAATTATAGTTGCCTCGATTTGCGTGCACAGTCCGGGCACAATGCTGGAAAATTTTTATGTTGAAATATGTGAAATATGTGAAAAAGTTGAAGAATTTTGATATTAATATTGATATGGTTGACTTTGGTCAACATTTTTGGTAAACGGACCCGGATCCGTGATTTGACGGTCTCAGAAAATCCATAGAAAAATATGGAACTTGGGCGTATGCCCGGAATTGAAATCCGAGGTCTAGAACCCCGTAAAAGAGTTTTTCTCTTAAATTGTTTTCTAAAAATGTTTAAGGAAAATGAAACTGAATTTTGATTAAAAAGTACTGGAATCGGGCTTGTATTTTGGTTCCGACGCTCGGTACAGGTCATATATATTGGTTAAGCGCTTCCTGTAAAGTTTGGTTGAAAACGGACGTCGTTTGACGTGTTTCGACCTTAAATTGGAAATTTTGGAAATTATGAAATTTGAAAGAATTCTTGAGTTTTAAGGCTCAATTCATTGATTTTGATGTTATTTTGGCGATTTGATCGCGCGAGCAAGTTCGTATGATGTTTTTGAGTTAGTGTGCATATTTGGTTTGGAGCCTCGAGGGCTCGGGTGAGTTTCGGATAGGCATCGGGGTGGTTTTGGACTTAAGAAAAACTGCAGAAAATCTGCAGCAGTCAATCCTTCTACGCGTTCGCGTCCAGGTGGTCGCGTTCGCGATGGCCAACTTCTTTTCTTCAACGCGTTCGCGTCCTTCTGGTCGCGTTCGCGATGCCCAGCTGATTCCCTTCATCGCGATCGCGTACTACTTCACGCGTTCGCGTAGTGTAAATTTGAGCCAACCCTTTTTCTCTACGCGTTCGCGTGGACAAGCTCGCGTTCGCGTAGGCTAACCTGTAAGCCCCAGAATTTTCTTCTTCGCGTTCGCGTCAAGCCCCACGCGAACGCGATGTGTTAGACTTCTTCTTCATCGCGAACGCGACCGGGGTGTCGCGAACGCGATGAACAAACTTATGCCCGGTGAATTTAAGTCAGAAAACAGAACAGAAACGGGATAAAAATCCCATTTCTGTTCAACTCTCTCCTCCACAGCCCCTTGGACGATTTTTGAGCGATTCTTCATCAAACTTCTTGGGTAAGTGATTCTTAACTCTTTTTCTTCATTTTCCATCAATATTATTTGAATTCCTAAGTCTAAATAGGTGTAAATGGGTAGAAAAATTGAGAATTGAGTATAGTAAGGGTTTTCAAAGAATTTGCGATCTAGACCTCGTTTTGGAGTCGAACTTAAGAACAAATTGTATATTTGACATCATGGAGGATTAGGTGAACTTATTTTGGTTCGAAACTTGAGTTTCGATTATGTGGGCCCGGGATCGATTTTTACTATTCCGGGCAGAATATTGTACAAAACCATATTTAGCAATATGAACTAGTTTGTTAAGTAGAATTGATGATATTAAATCAATTGTGTATAGATACGGTTGGATTGGAGTCAAATTCGAAAGGAAAAGGCATTGCTACGGATTGAATCGTTCGTAAACTTTCGAGGTAAGTGTTTGTTCTATCCTTGCTTGAAGGAATAGGAATTTAGTTATGAATAAATTGTTGATTAAGAGTTATTGGTGTTATACCGGTAATGGAGATAAATTGTTGAAATTATTATCAATTATTGGTTTAAAACCGGTAATTATAAATATTGTTGATATAGAGATTATTGGCTAAATGCCGGTAATATATATTTTATGAATTGGGATCGTGTGGCGCGCCGACCGCTTATATATTTATGAATTGGGATCGTGTGGCGCGCCGACCACTTATATATTTATGAATTGGGATCGTGTGGCGCGCCGACCACTTATATAATAAGAAATGTGATCGTGTGGCACGCCGACCACAAAGTGATTTAAATCTTGGCATTGGCCATAGTTGCCGGTAGCCTATTGATATATTTGGGAGCGGGTGGTACGCCTACCACAAGATGTAGTTACTGTGATAGTCGGGAGCGGGTGGTACGCCTACCACGAGATATGAAATGAGAGAGGAATTGAGACATGAAAATAAGATTTATTCTGTTGATTAGATTATTCTGGATATCATGAGTTATTGACTGTTATTTCAGAGAAGAGTCTTTCCTTATAAATGTATTATATATATATATATATATATATATATCTTAGCCTTGTCACTAGTTCGCTGGGATAGGCCAGGCACTTACCAGCACATGGGGTCGGTTGTGCTGATACTACACTCTGCGCTCTTTTTTTGCGCAAATACAGGTTACGGACAGCAACAGCGGCAGTAGCGACTTGTGGATTTTCCGACTATTGAGATTACGAGGTAGCCCTGCAGGCGTCCGCAGGACCCGTTGTCTCTTCTATCTATGCTTTTCATTCTGTTATCTCATGTAATCGAGATAAACAGCTTGTATTTTCTTTCAGACAATTATGTGTATTATTCTTAGAAGTTCGTGAGTATTGTGACACCAGTCTTGGGTAGTGTATCATGTTTGGGTTTTCTTTATCATATTTGACTAAGTCTTCCGTTAAGTTTAATTATTCCGCTGTAATTTATATGTTTTAAATTTTAAAGTCTTAATAAGAATTTGGTAATTAATGGAGGTGTAATTAATATTTGGCTTGCCTAGCTTTCACTAGTAGGCGCCATCATGACCCCCGATGGTGGGAAATCCGGGTCGTGACAAGTTGGTATCAGAGCACTAGGTTGCATAGGTCTCACAACTCACGAACAACCTTAGTAGAGTCTGAAGGATCGGTACGGAGACGTCTGTATTTATCCTCCAGAGGCTACAGAGTTAGGAAAATATTCCCTTTATTCTTTCCAGTCGTGCGACTCGATCTTTTAAATGTTAATTGAACTTCTACTATGTTCTTCCGCAGATGGTAAGGACACGTGCATCCTCATCTACTGACCAGCAGCCCGAGGTCCCAGCAGCGGCAGCTCCTGCTAGGGGTAGAGGCCGAGGTCGAGGTCGTCCTAGAGGCCAAGGTAGGGGCAAAGCTCAGCCCCGAGCAGCGGCCCAAGTGACAGAACCTCAGGCTCATATCGAGGAGGAGGTTCCAGTCCCAGCAGCTCCAGTAGGCCCAGCTCAGGTCCCAGGAGGAGTTATGTTTTCACCGGATCTTCAGGATGCTTTGGTCCGGATAGCAGGTTTTATGGACAATATCACTAGAGCAGGTTTATTACCAGTAGCACCAGCCACTTCTCAGGCTGGAGGAGGTAATCAGACTCCTACTACGTGCACTCCGGAGCCAGTAATTCCCCAGGCTTAGGTTCCTGCTATTCAACCAGTTGAGGTAGCTCAGCTTGTAATTGTGACTCAGGCTAATAATGGTGCAGCTATGTTTGCTGACGCGTTATGGAGATTGGACAGGTTTACCATGTTGTTCACTACCACATTCAGCGGCACTCCTTCAGAGGATCCCTAAGATTTCCTATATAGCCGCCACGAGGTTCTCCGTACTATGGGCATTGTGGAGACTAATGGTGTGGACTTTGCTACTTTTCGACTATCTGGTTCTGCCAAGACTTGGTGGAGGGATTATTGTCTATCCAGGCCAGCGGGATCATCATCTTTGACTTGGGGGCAATTTGCGGAATTGTTCTTGGAAAAGTTCCTTCCAGCAACTCAGCGGGAGGCTCTGCGCAGACAATTTGAGCGTCTTCATCAGGGTTCTATGTCTGTCACACAGTACGAGACTAGGTTCGTGGACCTGGCTCGTCATGCTATTATCATACTTCCCACAGATCGGGAAAGGGTGAGAAGGTTTATTGATGGCTTGAATCAGCCAATTCGACTACAGATGGCTTTGGGGGCAGGAACTGAAATCACTTTTCAGGAGGCGGCTAATGCAGCCCGCCGGATCGAGATGGCTCTGTCACAGGGAGCAAGACATGGATCGGATAAGAGATCTCGTAATTCGGGTAGATTCAGTGGTACCTCGTCTGGAGATAGAGATTTTTATGATAGAGGCCATCCTCCTAGGCCTTATCAGTCAGCTCTTCAGGTTTCTCATGATGTTTCAGGTGATCGTAATTCTCAGCCACGCTACTCTGATCAGCAGCCTATCAGTGCACCACCACTTCGCCATTTTCAGCAGCCGAGGGCTTGTTTTACGTGCGGTGATCTTAGGCACATTGCAAAGTATTGCCCTCGAGCTTCTGACAGATCTCACCAGCAGGGTTCTCGTGCCATGATTCAGGCCCCAGTTCCCTCACAGCCTGCCCAGCCAGCTAGAGGCGGAGGTAGAGGACATAGAGGTGGAGGTAGAGGTCATAGAGGTGGAGCTCGGACCGATAGAGGTAGAGACCAGCCAGCAGCTGATCGTCCTAGAGATACTGCTCAGGGTGGCGGGGCACAGCCCCGATGTTATGCACTTCCCGCCAGACCAGAGGCTGAGTCTTCTGATGCCGTCATTACAAGTATTATTTTGGTTTATGATAGAAAGGCATCAGCATTATTTGACCCTGGATCTACATATTCGTATGTGTCTTCCTATTTTGCACCGTACTTGATCCAGCCCAGTGATCCACTAAGTGTTCCTGTTCATGTGTCTACACCAGTAGGCGATTCTATTGTGGTTGATCGAGTTCATTGGTCATGTATTATAGTAATTGAGGGTCTCGAGACCCGTGCTGATTTATTGCTCCTAAATATGGTGGACTTTGATATTATATTAGGCATGGACTGGCTATCTCCATATCATGCTATTTTAGATTGCCATGCCAAGACCTGTGACCTTAGCTCTGCTGAATTTACCTCGCATATAGTGGAAAGGAATTTCAGGTCATACTAGTCGTAATGTTATTTCTTATGTTAAGGCTCAACGTATGGTTGGGAAGGGATGCTTGGCTTATTTGGCCTATGTCCGTGATTCCAATGCTGAGGTTCCTTCTATTGACTCTGTGCCTGTGGTTCGCGAATTTCCTGAAGTATTTCCTTCAGACTTGCCAGGTATGCCGCCCGATAGGGACATTGATTTTTGCATTGACTTGGCTCCAGGCACTCAGCCCATTTCCATTCCCCCATATCGTATGGCTCCGCCAGAGTTAAAAGGATTGAAGGAACAGTTGCAGGATTTACTTGAAAAGGGTTTCATTAGACCCAGTGTTTCGCCGTGGGGTGCACCGGTACTATTTGTAAAGAAGAAAGATGGTTCAATGAGAATGTGCATTGACTATCGACAGTTAAACAAGGTGACTATCAAAAATAAATATCCACTTCCGCGAATTGATGATTTATTTGACCGGCTTCAGGGTGCCAAGGTATTTTCAAAGATAGATTTGAGATCTGGCTATCATCAGCTGAAGATTAGGGCATCTGATGTCCCTAAGACAGCGTTCCGCACTCGGTATGGACATTATGAATTTCTGGTCATGTCCTTTGGGTTGACAAATGCTCCAGCAACTTTTATGGAATTAATGAATCGGGTGTTTCGGCCTTATTTAGACTTGTTTGTAATAGTCTTCATTGATGACATATTAATATATTCCCGCAGTCAGGAGGAGCATGCGCAACATCTCAGAGTGGCCTTACAGACTCTGAGAGATAGCCAGCTATATGCAAAATTTTCAAAGTGTGAATTTTGGCTAAGTTCGGTTGCATTCCTGGGTCATATTGTGACGGCAGCAGGTATTCAGGTTGATCCGAAGAAAATTGAGGCAGTCAAGAACTGGCCTAGACCGACATCAGCCACAGATATTCGGAGTTTCTTAGGGTTAGCGGGTTATTATCGCCGATTCGTAGAGGGATTTTCATCTATTGCAACCCCACTGACCAGATTGACCCAGAAAGGTGTTCAATTTGAATGGTCAGATGAATGTGAAGCGAGCTTTCAAAAGCTCAAGACAGCCTTGACCACAGCACCGGTATTGGTTTTACCCACAGTACGGGACCTTATACTATTTATTGTGATGCTTCCCGTATTGGGCTTGGTGCATTGTTAATGCAGGATGGCAAGGTTATTGCCTATGCTTCGAGTTCATGAAAAGAACTATCCAGTGCATGATCTAGAATTGGCGGCGATTATTCACGCATTAAAGATCTGGAGGCATTATTTGTATGGGGTAGCATGTGAAGTATACACCGATCATAAGAGTCTTCAGTATTTGTTTAAGCAGAAAGAGTTGAATTTGAGGCAGAGAAGGTGGCTAGAATTGCTAAAAGATTATGATGTCACCATTTTATATCATCCGGGAAAAGCAAACGTGGTGGCCGACGCTTTGAGTAGGAAGTCAGCCAGTATGGGTAGTCTTGCTTATATTCCAGTCAACCAGAGACCACTTGCTTTGGATGTTCAGTCCTTGGCCAACCGATTTGTGAGGTTGGATATTTCTGAGCCTAGTCGAGTACTAGCTTGCACGATCGCTCGCTCTTCATTATTGGAGCGTATCCGCGATCAACAATATAACGATTCTTATTTATGTGACCTTAGAGATACGGTTCAGCGAGGAGGTGCTAAACAGGTCACCTTAGATGCTGATGGGATCCTGAGGATGCAAGGGCGCATTTGTGTGCCAAATGTTGATGGGCTTAGAGAATTGATTCTAGAAGAAGCTCACAGTTCGCGGTATTCTATTCATCCAGGCGCAACGAAAATGTATCGAGATTTGCATCAATATTATTGGTGGCGCAAAATGAAAAAGGATATTGTGGCATATGTGGCACGGTGTCTTAATTGTCAGCAGGTTAAGTATGAACATCAGAGACCTGGCGGTTTATTTCAGAGAATTGAACTTCCTGAATGGAAGTGGGAGCGAATCACGATGGATTTCGTTTCCGGACTTCCGAAGACTCGGAAGAAGTTTGATGCTGTTTGGGTGATTGTTGATAGGCTGACCAAGTCAGCTCATTTTGTTCCTATTGCCACTACCTATTCATCCGAAAGGTTAGCTGGGATTTATATCAGGGAGATCGTTCGCCTTCATGGCGTGCCAATCTCTATTATTTCAGATCAAGGTGCACAGTTTACCTCACATTTCTAGAAGGCGGTTCAACAAGAGTTAGGCACGCAAGTTCAGCTAAGTACGGCCTTTCATCCCTAGACGGATGGTCAGTCCGAGAGGACTATTCAGATACTGGAAGATATGCTACGGGCGTGTGTTATTGATTTTGGAGGTTCGTGGGATCAATTCCTGCCTTTGGCAGAGTTTGCTTATAATAATAGTTATCAATCGAGCATCCAGATGGCTCCTTATAAAGCATTGTATGGTAGGCGGTGTCGTTCTCCGGTTGGATGGTTTGAACCGGGAGAAGCTCGATTATTGGGTACGGATTTAGTTCAGGAGGCCTTAGATAAGGTCAAGATTATTCAAGATAGGCTTCGCACAGCTCAGTCTAGGCAAAAGAGCTACGCAGATCGCAAGGTTCGAGATATAGCTTTCATGATTGGGGAGCGAGTATTGCTCCGAGTGTCGCCTATGAAGGGTGTGATGAGATTTGGAAAGAAGGGCAAACTTAGCCCTAGGTTTATTGGGCCATTCGAGATTCTTGATCGTGTGGGAGAAGTGGCATATAAACTTGCCTTGCCACCTAGCTTATCAGCTGTACATCCAGTGTTTCATGTGTCCATGCTTCGAAAATATCACGGCGATCCATCGCACGTGTTAGATTTCAGCACTGTCCAATTGGACAAGGATCTGTCATACGAGGAGGAGCCGGTAGCCATCCTAGATCGGCAGGTTCGACAGTTGAGGTCGAAGAGTTTTCCTTCTGTGCGAGTTCAGTGGAGGGGTCAGCCTCCTGAGGCATCGACCTGGGAGTCCGAGTCTGACATGCGGAGCCGATATCCTCATCTATTCCTTGACTCGGGTACTTCTTTCTTTTGTCCGTTCGAGGATGAACGGTTGTTTTAGAGGTGGAGAATGTGACGACCCAAAGGGTCATCACTTGTTTTATTAATCATTTCGAGCTTCCGAGGTCTTGAAAACCTCATTTATAGTTGCCTCGATTTGCGTGCATAGTTCGGGCACGAAGCTGGAAAATTTTTATGTTGAAATATGTGAAATATGTGAAAAAGTTGAAGAATTTTGATATTAATATTGATATGGTTGACTTTGGTCAACATTTTTGGTAAACGGACCCGGACCCGTGGTTTAACGGTCTCAGAAAATCCGTAGAAAAATATGGAACTTGGGCGTATGCCCGAATTGAAATCCGAGGTCTAGAACCCCGGTAAAAGAATTTTTCTGTTAAATTGTTTTCTGAAAATGTTTAAGGAAAATGAAACTGATTTTTGATTAAAAAGTACTGGTATCGGGCTCGTATTTTGGTTCCGACGCTCGGTACAGGTCATATATATTGGTTAAGCGCTTCCTGTAAAGTTTGGTTGAAAACGGACGTCGTTTGACGTGTTTCGACCTTAAATTGGAAATTTTGGAAATTATGAAATTTGAAAGAATTCTTGAGTTTTAAGGCTCAATTCATTGATTTTGATGTTATTTTGGCGATTTGATCGCGCGAGCAAGTTCGTATGATGTTTTTGAGTTAGTGTGCATATTTGGTTTGGAGCCTCGAGGGCTCGGGTGAGTTTCGGATAGGCATCGGGGTGGTTTTGGACTTAAGAAAACTGCAGAAAATCTGCAGCAGGCAATCCTTCTACGCGTTCGCGTCCAGGTGGTCGCGTTCGCGATGGCCAACTTCTTTTCTTCAACGCGTTCGCGTCCTTCTGGTCGTGTTCGCGATGCCCAGTTGTTTCTCTTCATCGCGATCGCGTACCACTTCACGCGTTCGCGTAGTGTAAATTTGAGCCAACCCTTTTTCTCTACGCGTTCGCGTGGACAAGCTCGCGTTCGCGTAGGCTAACCTGTAAGCCCCAGAATTTTCTTCTTCGCGTTCGCGTCAAGCCCCACGGGAACGCGATGTGTAAGACTTCTTCTTCATCGCGAACGCGACCGGGGTGTCGCGAACGCGATGAACAAACTTATGCCCAGTGAATTTAAGTTAGAAAACATAACAGAAACGGGATAAAAATCCCATTTCTGTTCAACTCTCTCCTCCACAGCCCCTTGGACGATTTTTGAGAGATTCTTCATCAAACTTCTTGGGTAAGTGATTCTTAACTCTTTTTCTTTATTTTCCATCAATATTATTTGAATTCCTAAGTCTAAATAGGTGTAAATGGGTAGAAAAATTGAGAATTGAGTATAGTAAGGGTTTTCAAAGAATTTGCGATCTAGACCTCGTTTTGGAGTCGAACTTAAGAACAAATTGTATATTTGACATCATGGAGGATTGGGTGAACTTATTTTGGTTCGAAACTTGAGTTTCGCTTATGTGGGCCCGGGATCGATTTTTACTATTCCGGGCAGAATGTTGTAAAAACCATATTTAGCAATATGAACTAGTTTGTTAAGTAGAATTGATGATATTAAATCAATTGTGTATAGATACGGTTGGATTGGAGTCAAATTCGAAAGGAAAAGGCATTGCTACGGATTGAATCGTTCGTAAACTTTCGAGGTAAGTGTTTGTTCTATCCTTGCTTGAAGGAATAGGAATTTAGTTATGAATAAATTGTTGATTAAGAGTTATTGGTGTTATACCGGTAATGGAGATAAATTGTTGAAATTATTATCAATTATTGGTTTAAAACCGGTAATTATAAATATTGTTGATATAGAGATTATTGGCTAAATGCCGGTAATATATATTTTATGAATTGGGATCGTGTGGCGCGCCGACCACTTATATATTTATGAATTGGGATCGTGTGGCGCGCCGACCACTTATATATTTATGAATTGGGATCGTGTGGCGCGCCGACCACTTATATAATAAGAAATGGGATCGTGTGGCACGCCGACCACAAAGTGATTTAAATCTTGGCATTGGCCATAGTTGCCGGTAGCCTATTGATATATTTGGGAGCGGGTGGTACGCCTACCACAAGATGTAATTATTGTGATAGTTGGGAGCGGGTGGTACGCCTACCACGAGATATGCAATGAGAGAGGAATTGAGACATGAAAGTAAGATTTATTCTGTTGATTAGATTATTCCGGATATCACGAGTTATTGACTGTTATTTCAGAGCAGAGTCTTTCCTTATAAATGTATTATATATATATATATATATATATATATATTGCAACTGTACAGGTTTATGTGGGTGACCGGCCTTAGCCTTGTCACTAGCTCGCCGGGATAGGCCGGGCACTTACCAACGACATGGGGTCGGTTGTGCCGATACTACACTCGCGCTCTTTTTGCGCAGATACAGAGATCGGAAAGCAGCAGCCGCAGTAGCGACTTGTGGATTTTCCGACTATTGAGATTACGAGGTAGCCTTGCAGGGCGTCCGCAGGACCCGTTGTCTCTTCCATCTATGTTTTTCATTCTCTGTTATCTCATGTAATTGAGATAAACAGCTTGTAATTTTCTTTCATACAATTATGTGTATTATTCTTAGAAGTTCGTGAGTATTGTGACACCAGTCTTGGGTAGTGTATCATGTTTGGGTTTTCTTTATCATATTTGACTAAGTCTTCCGTTAAGTTTAATTATTCCGCTGTAATTTATATGTTTTAAATTTTAAAGTCTTAATAAGAATTTGGTAATTAATGGAGGTGTAATTAATATTTGGCTTGCCTAGCTTCCATTAGTAGGCGCCATCATGACCCCCGATGGTGGGAAATACGGGTCGTGACAATGGAGATGATAAAAATAAAATGTAGAAGATAGAACAAATGAGCAGTAGTAATGTTAGTAATAGAGAGAGAAGAACAATGTAAAGGTAGAGAGAGAGATGTCTTATTATCCGAAATCAGATCCCCTTACAAATGGGGGAGGCCCTCCCTTATATAGTGGGAGGGTCCTCTCGCCCAACTATTACATTGACGCCCTGATATTATAAGCGTAATTGAAGTATAGGCCGGGGGACTAGGGACGCCCTCCTTGATGGACCCGCCAATTTGATGTCTTATAGGCGGGGCCGCGTCCTTCTTGTCACGCGGCCGTAAACGAGGACGTCCGCGGATGCTGCCGTCCTCATTAGGGGGCGGCCTCCTTATTTGTTTCATCGGAGCCGGCCATGTGTACACGTGGCCGTATCGTGTCACTTGTCTGATTTACCCTCATACAGATAGTCCCTCCGCCTATTGGAGATATGTCTGGGGCGTTTCTTCAATGGGCGGATAGATTCAACCCATGTTGGGTACTGTGCGGGTGTGCGTACGTGGCACGCTCTCTCGAACCGTCGTCTGCAGGCGGCGTGTGCCATTATTACTGCGGTGTTCGATGCTTAGTCATAATGGGCGATTTGACGTTTTAGTTTCCCGACCCTTTTCCGGTATAAAACTCTTCGAATTTCGTGCGATAATTTGTTATAAATAGGAGGCAGTTTCAATATCATCCTTTCTTTTAGTTCATCAGAGATCTTTTGCCTCTTTCTTCCTAATTTCTACACTTCTGGCAACTCGCATTCCTTTCCTGATTCCTTACGATTCCCAGTTAGTGACCTTAACATAAAAAAGGCCAAAGGTAGCCGTCGTAAAGAACCGGAGCGGGCAGAGACTGGCTCTGGGGTTCCCCAGCAATCTGGGGATAAAAATAAGAAGAAAAAGAAGGAACTCGTTCCTCTGAAATAGAGTAACCTTCTTCCTCGGGATCTGTATGCGAGGAAAGACTTCATTCACCCGGCGGATGCCGATATGTGGGAGAGGTCTGTTATCACGGAGAGACAACTAAACAGTCTCCGGGCTGCCTGCCCCGTGCCGGAGACGGTAGAGATGACGGTGGCCGGAGATGACATGGTGTACGTTCATCGACCGGGATTCTGTGCTATCCACGAATATTCGTTTATCATGGGATGCGAGCTCCCCATATATCCTCTGGCGGAGGCATTGTGCCACTTTTTCAACATCTGCCCGGCCCAGTTGACTCCGTACACATGGAAGATTTGCCAGATCTTAACAACGTATGCAGCCAGGGCCGGGGTGGACGTCTTCGTTCATCACCTGCTGCAGTTGTTTAACCCCCGCTACATGCGAGGCAAGATGCTACAGCTAAAAAATCGAGGATCAAAGGGCTTGCTCGTGGAGGCGGACGATAAGCCCAATCGTCAATTTTGGACGAAGTACTTTTATATCTGCACTTCCGATTTAGTGACGGACGCAGCCGGCTTTCCGGAGATATGGAACCCCAAATGTAAGTACCTACCTGTCCCTTCCAAGTTTTGATTCGTTGCGTCGTTGTCATATTACTTCTCAGGCGTTAACATGTTCTTTTTTGCTTTTTCTTGTGTAGTGGTGGAGCGTGCGCCCCAACAAGTTCCCGGTATTAGTGCGTGGGTGAATCGGTTGATCCCTTTTTCCGAGGAATGCAGGACATGGGCTACGTTCGGTCTGAAGTACGGCCTCGCGAGTACGGCCCTTACTTGCCACATATGTGGTTCCTTCCTTTTTCTTTTCCTTTGGCCATAGCTGTAGCTAACATATGTGTACTCTCTTTTGCTGCAGCTCGGAACGTGACACGGAGGCGGAGACGCCCTGTCGTCAGTCCCGCTTCTTCAGAAACGGAGCTTGTGGCCTCCGTTAGGCAGGGCCTTCCTGAGGCTGATCAGGCCGAGGAGAGTCCGGTGGACGACGTCGCGTCGGGTGGTGAAGCGGCCGAGGTTTCCGACCCGGACTATGAGCGGGCTATTAGGGAGCCCCTGTTGTCGGCCGCTCCCGGCCCCTCAAGTTCTGCCCCGAGGCCGTCTACTGTCCCGGCGCCTGGAGCGGATACAGAGCTCTCGCCCCCTTCTACTGAGGAGGGGGCCCCTGCGCAAGACGAGTCGGCCGAGCGCAAGAGACGCCGGCTACTTACCGGAAAGGGGGTGGTTGTAGACCCTGGGTGGAAGAGAACCGAGGCCCGTCGCTCGGATTCGAGGCCAGTCCTTTTGGGCGACGCCATTCATCCGGGGAGGGCCGCGGTTGTGATTGCTCATGCGAGGGACGCTGACGCCCCGTCTACCGATAGCGAGGGCATCCCTGTTGTTGCGGCTGAGCAGGTAGAAGTGCCGCTACAAGGCGAAGCCGAGGCGGATGCACTGGAGGCGGCCGCGGAACAGGGTCAGTTGCTTCGGCTTCTGATACCGACGGGCTATAACCTGTTGGAGGAAAGTGGGCAGGCCGTGAAGGACTTTGCTTTACTATGCGGCAATGCCGAGACTGAGTCGCTGAAGTAAGTAAGCGATCGCATACTGTCCCGTCGGATTGCTGGTGCTGCCTTACAGGTATGGTTCTAAGTGTACTTTTCCCTTTTCTTTTTGTTTTCTTATGTTTCGAGGCTTTCATTTCGCCTTCCTATTTTTTTGCAGACTCTCATCCTGGAGGTGGAGTGGAGCCGGAGGGATCGGAAGAAGTTGGCTACCCTCCGAAAGGTGTCAGATAAGTATAAGGAGGCCCGTGAGAAGCATAATATGCTTTCGGACTACTTTTCGGACGCCCCTGAGTTCCGCCTCCTCCGAGAGTCCATTAAGTCGCTGGAGGAGCAGCTCCGCAAACAAACGGAGCAGAATGAGAAGGCGGACGCCGATCTGCTGGCCGCTGTGGCTCGGAATGTCGAGCTAAAGATTCTCCTCCAGCAGCGGGGGGATGAAGTAGATATGGGCCGTGTGGCCGTAATGGAGGGTACCGAGCTTCGTGCTAAGGTCGAGACTTTGTCGGCCGAGCTTCAGACGGCCTTGGCCCAGACAGCAGTCGTCCCAGTTGGGGATGCTCCTCGCGAGGCTCAGGACGTGCTGGTGTATGCCGAGGCGAGGCGGACAATATTTGAGGAGCTTCATGCCGCCGGCAGGGCTAGCGAGGCGGAGGTCGATGAGTAGCGTCGGCTGGTTAGGGTTGCTCGTGAAGCCTGCGGCTACGACCCTGACTCTCCAGCCCAAATGGGAGGCTCCTTCGCTGATGTGGACCAGCTGGGCACCGGGTCCTGGATTGAGAGGATATGGCCGGATGACGGCGAGGACGGTGCCAATGGGACTACAGGAGACGGTGGCGGCCTTAATAGCTGAATAGGTTTTATTTTGTAGTTTGTAACTTTTGTATTTCCTTGTAAATGTGTGGTATATTAATAAAAGTCTCTTTCTGACTAATTGTGGCCATCTTTTTTTCTTTTTTCTTTCCTTCTTCTTTTTTTGCATTGTCGGGATCGGCCTTAGCCCTTGATTCATATGGCGAGGGCGGGCCTTCCGCCTGAATTCGTTTTGGTCGAAGTGCGCCCATATTCTGGCTTCTAGGGCATTTAGCCTAAGTCCAAATTGGGGCGGGGCCAGGCTTGTGTGTTTTACGCGGCCGTCCTTTCGATCCTTCATTTAGAGAGGCCATGTCGATACCTCTCCAGTGTCGATGCCTTAAGCTTTCGATTTTCCTGGAGGAGGCCGCAACCTTCCTTTTTGAACGCTCTAGGCCTTGGCCACTTCGCTTCATCTGGAGGGGCCGTGGCCTTCTCCTTTAGATGTCTTTAGGCCTTAGCCTTTTATTTCGTCTGGAGAGGGCCGTAGCCTTATCCTTTGGACTCTTTTGGGCCTTAGCCGATTATTTCGTCTGGAGAGGGCCGTGGCCTTCTCCTTTGGACGCTTTTGGGCCTTAGTCGATTATTTCAGCTGGAGAGGGACGTAGCCTTCTCCTTTGGATGCTTTTGGGCCTTAGCCAATTATTTCGTCTGGAGAGGGTCGTAGCCTTTTCCTTTGGACGCTTTTGGGCCTTAGCCGATTATTTCGTCTGGAGAGGGCCGTAGCCTTCTCCTTTGGACGCTTTTGGGCCTTAGCCGATTATTTCGTCTGGAGAGGGCCGTGGTATTTTCCTTTATTGGAGATGGTCGTAGCCTTACATACAATCATGGCTGTAGCCCTTCATTTATTGGAGATGGCCATAGCCTCTCATACAATCATGGTCGTAGCCCTTCTTTTATTGGAGATGGTCGTAGCCTTTCATACAATCATGGTCGTAGCCCTTCATTTATTGAAGATGGCCGTAGCCTTGCATACAATTATGGTTATAGCCCTTTATTTATTGGAGATGGCCGTAGCCTTGCATACAATCATGGCCGTAGCCCTTCATTTATTGGAGATGGTCGTATCCTCTCATACAATCATGGCCGTAGCCCTTCCTTTATTGGAGATGGCCGTAGTCTTTCATACAATCATGGCCGTAGCCCTTCATTTATTGGAGATGGCCGTAGCCTTGCATACAATCATGGTCGTAGCCCTTCATTTATTGGAGATGGTCGTAGCCTTGCATACAATCATGGTCGTAGCCCTTCCTTTATTGGAGATGGTCGTAGCCTTTACAATATGGCCATAGCCCTAGTATCTGTGATGTGCTATTCGTGCCGACCGGTGCGCTTTGCGCATCATACAAGCGATTTTGGACATCTCCCTCATCGCCTCATTAAAAAGCTCTCCGAGAAAACCCAATTGGGATAAAACCCGGAGGAGGAAAAAAGAGTACGACTCGGGGGGTGTCTCTTAGAAGTGGAAGCGCTTGAGGTGTGAGATATTCCAGTTGTTCTGGAGTATCTTTCCATCCATGGTCTCAAGTTTGAAAGCACATTTGTTCGCTGCTGCGATGATTTTGTAGGGTCCGTCCCAATTGGTTCCCAATTTTCTTTCGTTGGGATCCTTTGATGCTAGTGTCTTGGCTTTTAGTACATAATCGGCTGCCTTGAGCAGGCGGATTTTCGTCCTCTGGTTATCGTACCTCTCGATCTGCTATTTTTGCGCCACCAGTCTGATGTGGGCCATTTCTCTCCTTTCTTCGGTCTCGTCCAGGTCTTGTAGTCGACTTGTATCGTTCTCATCTCCGCTCATCTGGGAGTATCTGAGACTTGGTTCACCGACTTCGACGGGTATGACAGCGTTAGTCCCATAGACCAACGAGTAGGGGTTTCTCCCGTGGAGGACTTAGGAGTGGTTCTGTGTGCCCACAGCACTTTCGGTAGCAGCTCGGGCCACACTCCCTTAGCGGCCTCCAGTTTCTTCTTCAGAATGTTTAATATAGTTTTGTTGGACGATTCCACTTGGCTGTTGGCGGCTGGATGATATGGCGTTGAGAGTATCCTTTTGATGTGCCATTTGTCGAAAAAGTCCGTTGTCTTTTGTCCTATGAACTGTCGTCCGTTATCGCATGTTATTTCCTTGGGAATGCCGAAGCGACAGATGAAGTTCTTTCAGATGAAGGATATGACTTCTTGTTCGCGGATTTGGGCGTAGGCGCCTGCTTCCACCCACTTAGAAAAATAGTCAGTTAAAACTAACAAAAATGTACCTTTCCTCGTCCGGGAGGCAGCGGTCCGGCTATATCCATTCCCCATTTAATGAATGGCCAAGGGGAAGTGACTGAGTGGAGAGGTTCTCCCGGCTGGTATATCATGGGGGCGAACTTTTGGCACTTCTCGCATCACCGGACATAGTCCGCTGCATCTTTTTTCATTGTGGGCCAATAATAACCGGCCCGTATTAGGCACTGCACGAGTGCCCTGTTTCCTGTATGGGCGCCAAAATGACCCTCATGGACTTCTTCTAGCACCGGAGTCGTCTGGTTGGGCCCCAGGCATTTGGCCAGAGGTCCCCCAAAGGTTCGTTTGTAGAGGTTGCCGTTCATCAAGCAATATCTGGCGGCTTGCGTGCGAAGCTTTCTAGCTTCTTTTTTATCGTACGGTAGTTGCCCTTCCTGCAAGTATGAAAGGAATTGGTTTCGCCAATCCCATGTTAGGTGTAGAGAGAATACCTTGCTGCGATCGATGGCGGAATTTATGAGGGTGACGGTGCTTTCTTTGCTTAGATTCGTGGCAGCTGCGGCCAGTTTGGCCAATCCGTCGGCTTCGGCATTATGCACCCTACGTACTTGCTCGAAGCGACATTCGTCGAATCGGGCCATCAGTCTACAGACTTCGGCTTGATATTTCTGCAACCTCTGCTCCTTGATCTGGTAGGCTCCGGCGACTTGATTTATCACAAGTTGTGAGTCGCAATGTAAGACCAGTCGGCGGGCTCCATACCTGGCGGCTAGTTTCAGACCTACAATAACGCCTTCGTACTCTGCTTCATTGTTAGTCATCTCGGGGCATCGTATGGACTGGCAAATGACCTCGCCCGTAGGGACCTCGAGGACGAGTCCCAATCCTGATCCCGAGGCGTTCGCGGTCCAGTCGGTGTGGAGTATCCAGGGGTTCAAGCTAGGGGTCATTTGCAAGGCCTCCTTCTCGGCCTCAGACGAGAGGCCGGCGCTGAAGTCGGCTATGAAGTCGGCGAGGACCTACGATTTTATGGAGGTTCAGGGGACATAAGTGATGTCGTGCTCGCTGATCTCTATGGCCCATCTAGCGAGACAGCCCGACAGCTCAGGTTTATGCAGGATACTTCTTAGGGGAAGGTGGTCACTACCCGGATGGGGTGGCATTGGAAGTAAGGTCTCAGCTTTCGGGAAGCCGTGACCAAAGCCAGCGCCAGCTTCTCAAAGTGTGGATACCGAGTTTCGGCGTCCACTAGTGTTTTGTTGATGTAATAGATGGACGATTGTGTACCTTTTTGCTCACGGATGAGCACTGTGCTGACTGCCACCTCGGAGACGGCCAGATATATAAGCAATGGCTCGTTTGGTTCCGCTTTTGCCAGCAGCGGCGGAGATGTTAGGTACGCTTTAAGTTCTTGGAGGGCCTTGATGCATTCATCGTTCCAGTGGAAATCATTTTCCTTCCTCAGCACATTGAAGAACTTGTGGCATCTGTCCGACGACCGGGAAATGAAGCGGGAGATGGCGGCTATTCGGCCTGTCAACTTATGAAATTGTTTTTTGCTGGTGGGCGCTTTAGGGATTAAGGCGATTGCCTTGATTTGGTCTGGGTTGACCTCGATCCCCCTTTGCGATACGAGGAAACCGAGGAACTTCCTAGATGCTACACCAAAAGCGCATTTTTCGGGGTTCAACTTCATCCCGTAGCTGTTTATGATCTCGAAGGCCTCTCGCAGGTGATCGATATGGTCCTCCTTTCTTGCTGATTTAACCAGCATGTCATCGATGTAGACCTCCATAGTCTTTCCGAGTTGCTTGTTGAACATCTTGGTGACCAACCTTTGGTAAGTTGCACCTGCGTTTTTCAACCCGAAGGGCATTACTTTGTAGCAGTAAGTGCCCTGGTGGGTGATGAAGGTGGTTTTCTCTTGATCCTCCTCCGCCATTAGAATTTGGTTGTACCCGGAGTAGGCGTCCAAGAAGCTTAGGAGTTCATTCCCTGCTGTAGCATCGATCAACTGGTCGATGTGGGCTAGGGGGAAGGAGTTTTTGGGGCAGGCCTTGTTTAGATTGGTGAAGTCCACGCACATCCTCCACTTTCCGCTTTTCTTCTTAACCATAACCACGTTGGTAATCCATTGCGGGTATTTCGATTCTCTGACGGAACCGTTCGCTTGAAGTTTGTCTACCTCCTCACGGACCGCCTCGTTAATGGTGGTGTTGAATTTTCTTCGGCCCTGTTTTACCGGTGGGTGCAATGGATCCAAGGTTGAGCCGATGTGTGGCGATATCCGGAGGGATCCTTGGCATGTCTGCATAGGAAAAAACAAACGTGTCTGCATGCTTAGTCCGAAATTCATGGTACTTACCTGGGTTTGTGAGCCCGTGACCGATGTAGGCTTTCTTTTCAGGGTCGTTTTGGTCCAGCTGGACTGGGTCGAGCTCTTCGACCGTTTCATTGCAAGCTTCTACGATGTTTGGGTCCCTTATGGCATCGGCCGTCGGGTCTGCTTGGGTCCCCGACGTAGTTGATTGCTATGCTTCCGCGCTTGCCTTGCTCAGTTGTTTTGTGTGAGCGCAGTCCTGGGTTATTTTATAGCATTCCTGCGCTGTTCGCGACTTTCCTTTGATGCTGAATATTCCCCACGGGGTAGGTAATTTGATCACCTAGTATATGCTTGATGGGACTGCTCGCATGGTGTGTATCCACGGGTGCCCGATGATGACATTGTAGGTCGTCTCCTGGTTCATCACATGGAAGGTCGTTTCTAAGGTGATACCTCCCGCAAGGACAGGCAGGGTCACCTCTCCTGACGTACGCTCTACTACATTGTTAAAACCGATTAGATTTATGCACCTGGGAGTGATTCTGTCCTCGAGTCCCATCCGAGTGAGGACTCTTGGATGAATGATGCAGGCACCGCTCCCGTCATCGATCATGACTCTCCTGACATCGGTATCGATGATACGTAGGGTAATAACCAAAGCATCATAGTGAGGAAAAAACAAATCGTCGGTGTCAGACTTATCGAAGGTGATACTTTCTTCGAGGTCATCATACCGTTCGTGGGAGATAGTTCTCTTCAACCTGTGTGTGTTGGTGTGTTTGACGTGGTCGACGGCTTCATCTGCTTCCCCGACGATCATGTTTACTGTATGCGTCGGGGAAGGCAGCTTTGGGGTTCCAGGGAATGCTCCCGTACGCGGCCGAAATTAGCTTTCCCTTTGTCGCTGAGTAGCTCTTCAGGTATCCCTGATTGAGCATCCTGACGACCTCCTGCCGTAGGCCAATGCAGTCCTCAGTTCAGTGTCCTCGTTCCTGATGGAACTCGTACAGAATGTTGGATTTCCTCGTGGCTGGGTCCGACTTCATCTTTTAGGGCCACTGCACCTTGGTGCCGAGCTTCTCTAGTGCGTACACTACTTCTGAGGGTGAAACACAAAAGTTATGTGATGAGAGTAAAGGGGGCGTACCTCGGTCGTTTCTGAGTGGGGCGACTTGACGTCGTACCGCATCCGTGTGTCGCGGGGGCGGCAGCGAAGATCTTGCGTAGGGTTGATGTCGTTCTCTACTGGGGCGTGGGGGGAGTTCCCGACGTCCCTCATGTCGTCGGTCCTTCCTGGCGTCCGGGTGTACGGCAGCTAGTCGCCGGGTTGGCCCGTTGAGGTCCTCCTTGTCTGCCCGCACCTCGGCACAGTAGGCGTTGTGGATCTCATCCCAGGTGGTGGGAGGGTACTTCATGTGCCGGCTCAGCAATTTCGTGGTGGCTCGGGAGTCGTCCCTGTTGAGCCCGTTCTGGAAGGCTGCCACCGCCATTCCTTCCGATACATTTGGCAGGTTTATTCTTATCCCGTTGAATTTAGCGAGGAAGTCCCTGAGGCCTTCTCCCATGGTCTATCGGATGGCGAATATATTGTTCACCCTCACTTCTGCTTTCTTGGAACCGGCATTCGCGGTGATGAATTTATCTGCCATTTCCTCGAAGATCGAGATCGCCCTGGCGGGTAGTTGAGAGTACTAGGTTAGCGCTCCTCCGGTCAGCGTTTTGCCAAACTTCTTCAGCAGCACCGATGGTACCTGTTCTTTGGACAAGTCATTACCTTTTACTGCAGTGACGTAGTGGATGAGATGGTCCTCGGGGTCGGTGGTCCCGTCGTACACCTTTAGGTATGGGGGCATCTTGAAGGTTTTTGGGATGGTGTAGGGCGCTGCTCCCTCGGAGTAAGGTTGTTCCACGAACCTTCCTACGTCCCGCATGGGTAGTAACTTAGGCGCCTCGGGAATTTTATCAACCCTGTCCTGGTGCTATTTCATCTTGTCGCGGAGGGCTTGGTTTTCACCCTCCATTTCCTTCATATTCCTCAGGATGGTAGCCAGCGTGTCATCATGCGCTTGGGTCTCGACGGGCCGGCTGTTGGTCCATATTTCTTCCTGTTCGTCTGTCGCGGTGGTATTGCTGGTGGCCGGAGCGGCATTTTCGCAGCCTTGCGGCGGCTTTTCCACTAGGCTGCTCATTGTGCTAGCTAGTCATTCCTCCAGTAACCTCCTGACTGCTGGAGGTGCCTCTTTCGGATCGGAATCCCTTCCCATGGGTGTGGGGGAGGTTTCAACTTCAGGCGCGGTAGAGGGAGTAGCGTTGATGGCTGTGCTTCCCCCAGCCTCATTCATTGCACCCAGGAGGTTTGCGGTAACTTCAGCCATGACCGTGGGTCGTGTGTTACTTTCAGCCATCTTTTGGAAAGTTTTTGTTTGATCGGATCTTCATGAATGTATACTATAAGTTTGATTCTCGAAATCCCCACAGACGGCGCCAAATTGTTTGCTCAAAAGATGTTAAATATCTTAGAACTAATCAATCAATATAAATGTTGGGATAATCGGAATCAGTGATAATATAAATCGAAGATCGATCGTCGGACCAATGTGGATAAATGATTAGTATATGGAGATGATAAAAATAAAATGTAGAAGATAGAACAAATGAGCAGTAGTAATGTTAGTAATAGAGAGAGAAGAACAATGTAAAGGTAGAGAGAGAGAGATGTCTTATTATCCGAAATCAGATCCCCTTACAAATGGGGGAGACCCTCCCTTATATAGTGGGAGGGTCCTCTCGCCCAACTATTACATTGATGCCCTGATATTATAAGCGTAATTGAAGTATAGGCCGGGGGACTGGGGACGCCCTCCTTGATGGACCCACCAATTTGATGTCTTATAGGCGGGGCCGCATCCTTCTTGTCACGCGGCCGTCAACGAGGACGTTCGCGGATAGGCAAGCCTGCTTTGTTTCACTATATGAATGTAGTCATCAGTACGCGTATAGGCAAGCCTTTAGGGTATTTTCAAAACTGCAACTCTAAAATTGTTTCTATTGCTTAATGTTTTTCTGATCCTAACAGGCATTAAAAATCAATAGGCAACTGCTACTCCTGAGATTATAAAAAATAAATTATTTGTCTTCTGCATATCCACCTTCCTACCTTAAGATATTGTCTAATAAAAGTCCTTAATTGTGTTTGAGTCATGATGTTTATGTGCCTTATTTGAGGAGGAAACTTTGAGCCTCTAATTGATCCCTTTTATGTGCTGAAAGCCCAAAGTGTTTTGCATGTCGCCTTAGAATTGGAATTTTAAAACCTTAGGGGTCCGTCTAAAACCACCTATAGGTAAAGGTCCTAAGTCTCTCCAGGACCATTAAGAAGGAACGGGTAGCAGCATGTAATAGAGATCGCTTACCAAACACTTTTTTTACATGACCACTAAGGGGATGTGAAGGGTAGATATGGGATATGATGACTAAGCGCTAATGTCACATGTAGCCCCTCATCGAGGAGTGTTTACCAGGCATTGTGTTGGGTGATACTATAGGCTAACCAACCTAGGACCCCTCCTTTACCAAAATTCCTTTTTTTATTTAAAACCTTTATTTTACCACTTGTCCAAATCATTATCTTATTACTTGAGTTATCCAATGTGCTTTACTTGCAACCCATTTGATTCAATTGTTTATTTGTAATGGACTAATTTGGAAATATAAGTTCGTCCGGGATCCACCATTGTGGACTGAGAGAGGTGCCTAACACCTTCTCCTCGAGGTTACTTCGAGCCCTCACCCTAATCTCTGGTAATGCAAACTAATCAAAGAGTTAATCACTCTAGGTGACCTAACGCACCATAACTCGTTAGGTGGCGACTCTTCAAAATACCCAATTCTCAAAAGAAAATGAGTTATTACCCCCCATGAATGTCAAAACTTGGACTTTCTCCGCGGAGGAAAAAAGAGGGCGCGAAAACATCCTCGTCGATCTCCCACCTTCATAAATAACCGACCCAAGGTACTTGTGTAAAGACTCGAATTTAAGTGTAGATAGAAGAAAATCAATCTAGGACTTGAGAACGTTCTGGAGAAACACATTTCTTCTATTACTCAAAATGACAAAAGTTGTTGAGCTTTAAGTCTCCTATTTATACAATGGACCAATGTAAAAAGTGAAGCTAAATTAACAGACCACTTTCCAACCCAAATACAAAGATACACAAAAATAATCTACACAAGCCCAATATTAATTGTGTTCACTATGTAACTCCAGCATCCCCCCTCAAGTTGGAGGGTGAGAAAACGCCAACTTGACAGCTAAAGAATGATGAGATGCACTTGTCAAACACTTGGTAAAAATGTCAGCTAATTACAAAGTAGTAGGAATGTGACTCAAAGATATTAAACCATCAGCTAACTTAGTGTGTATAAAATGATAGGCAACCTCTATGTGCTTCTTTCTTTAATGAAAAATTGGATTGCGTGCTATATGAATAGCAGCTTGATTGTCTCGGAAAATTAAAATAGGTGCAGAGAATGCCAAACCAAAATCTGATAGCAAACGAACCAACCAAGATCATTCAGCAACAACCTTACTTATGGCACGATATTCATCCTTCGCAGATGATAAAACAACTACATGTATTTTTTTGGACTTCCAACTAATAAGACTACCACCCAAGGTGACACAAAAACCACTATCCGAAAGCAATGAATCTGGGTAGGCAGCCCAATCAATGTCACAATAACCAACTGAAGAAAAATTAACAGAGTTATCCAAGAAAGGTCTAGTCTTAGAAGTCCCTTTTAAGTATCACACAACATGTAGAGTTGCAGTCATGTGGGGGACTTTAGGAGATTGAAGGAATTGGATAAGATATTGAACAACAAAGCAAAGTTTGGACGAGTGTGTGTAAGATTATTAAGTTTCCCAAAAGACAACTATACGTATTAGGCCTAGCTAAAGGCTCTCCAACATCACACTTCAATTTGACAGTTAAATCCAAAGGACATATAACTGACGAAGCTTCAAAAAAACTAAATTCAGCCAAAAGGTCATAAATGAACTTCTTTTGGTGCAACAGAACATCGGACTGATGATAATAAACATGTGTTCCCAAAAAATAGTTAAGAAGCCGTAGATTCTTTATTCTGAATTGCTCATCCAGAAAGTCTTTTAGTGTAGAGATTTTGGTCAAATCCTTAATAGTTAAGATGATACTATCCACATACAGAGTAAGAAAAATAGTAGAGTTCTCTAATAGTCATTTAAAGAATGGGTGTAATCTCTGGAACAAAGTACTTGCGACAAATTAGTATACCATTGTCTAGAAGCTTGCCGCAAACCATACAATAATTTTTTAATTTGCATATCAGATGAGGAATATAATTAGTAGCTGCAGTAGAGGAAGATACAACAAACAACCCTTGGGTAAGTTTCATATGTACTCCTTCATCCAAATCGCCGTGTAAAACAACATTGTTAACATCTAGTTGAAAAAGAGACATTTTTTATTTAATTGCATAAGCGATGAGACATCTAATAGTGCACATTTTACTACACGGGATAATGTCTCTTGAAACTAAAATGCCTTCTAATTGTGTATCCCCCTTAAAACTAGCGTCAGTTTGTATATTTCTACACTCTCATCAACCTTATATTTGATCTTATATAGCTACTTGCAACCAATTGTTTCTTCCCCTTAGATAACTCCGCAATTTTCCATGTCTTATTTTCTTGCAATGCCTCAAACTCTTTCATCATGACTTCTTGCCAATCTAGACTAGCAGCAGCCTGAGTATATGAGTAGGGCTCAACTACGGCAGTTGATGTAACAAAAGTGGAGGCAGCAGAACATCAAGAAATAGAAGTAGGAAGTTGAACCACATAATCTTGAAGGTAGGAATGAAGCTGATGAGATCTAGTGGACCTCCTTAGTTCAGGGAGAGGAGCGAGAGGGAAATAACTGATTTAGATGGGACAAAAATGGTGTCACGATCCATTTTCCATAATAGTTCATGATAGCGCCCGACACAATTGTCAGGCCAGCCAATGCAAAAATGTGATTAAATTCTCATTTTACTTTAACCAAAGATAGTATAATAGATTTTTGAAATAAAGGAAATGCCAGTAAAGATCATAAGGTTTCAAAATGACAATACAACCCAAAAATGAATGTCTACTGATGTGGGTGCCTGGACCTGATGTCACAAGCTACGGGCAACTAGTAGAATATACACAAAAAAATGCCATACTATCCTACTGACTGAATTGGGATAAACAGAAAACAAAAATACAGAGAAAGACTTCTTCGGCTGTGGATCAGCGTGAAAGAGAAATAGATCACCATAGAAGTCCCAGATGTGCTCACTGATACACACCAGAATGATATCCAGATCCACCTGCCTTAGATCTTGTACATTTAAGTACATAAGCGTAGCATGAGTACATAAACAACATACCCTATAAGTATCCCATCTTATCTCGAAGAAGTAGAGACGATATGTCGACTTGATACTTACTAAGGTCAAGATAATATGATAATAATGTGATATATACAGCATAAAGATCTCCAATAATACAAGTTCAAAAGAAAAGTCATATTCATGTTCTTGACCATAATAAAATTACCAGTTTCCCCTTTTTATACTTAGCAAGTTATCATGTCATGTCCAAATTTAACATATATACATCATGCGCAATCATGCCGAGGTCGATGCCCCGCTCTAATAAAAAATAAATTGTGCATTACCGAAAGTCGAACGGCCCAAACCAAGATGCATCTATTCTCACAGAGGCGATCGGCCTGATCAATAATCATCAAGAAAAATATCAAGAATGCACATAAAGGCTCAATTATATACAAGAAAATTCCTACCAAGGCTTAACAAGCTCACATGTTCACTTTTCATTTCCTCAAGCCTCTAGCAAATTATAAACAATCATATTGGTAATTTAAAATAAGAAATATTCCCCAATTAGGCATGATGTGGGTCCTAAACTACCCAAACATTTATCATTATAGTATCTACGCACAAACTCTCGTCACCTAGTACGTACGTTGCCCCCGCATTTAACAACAATTACTTATTTATAATCCTATGGGGACAACTCTCTCTTACAAGGTTAGAAAGGAGACTCACGCCGCTTCGAAGCACACTTCCAATATCAAGAACAAGTCCAAACCCTCAATTCGAAGTCGAACGAGCACAAATTAATTAAAATAGAGCAAGAACTAGTCAATAAAGTCCTACAAGGTTGAATTCTAACTATTTAAGTAATTTCTCAACCCTTTCCACAAGTTTCTTAAATTCTGACCTCGGGCCCACGTGCCCGAATTCTGAGATTTTTTGAAGGAAGTTGTTCTCTATCACCTAAGGATCACAAATATATGATTTCTAGTTCATTACATAACAAATTCCATGCTTAAATCTTAATTTTGCTAAAACCCTAGGTCTAGCTCTAACTCTTGATTTTCACGAAATTTTAGTGTTTAATCTACCTAATGTTCATGTAATTTAACTCATAATGGTGGAAGATTGCTTACCTTGCAATAATATGTTGAAACCCTCTCTTTAGAATCACCAAAATCGCCCAAGTGTAAAGTGAAGTGTGATAAAAATGGTGTTAAGTTCATATTAAATGAGCTTCTACCCCCAGCGATTTCCGCTTCTATGGTCTGGGGTCACATAGGCGGAATCGCTTATACGGTTTTTGGGCCGCTTCTGTGGCATTGGGCAATAGGGGCTGGACCACTTCTACGGTTTGGGGCCGCATAGGAGGGACTGCTTATGCAGTTTTTGGGCCGCTTCTACGGTCCTGGGCCAATTGGGCCTAACTGATTTTGTGGCGTGACTTCCGCTTAAGCGGATCCGCTTCTGCGGTTTCCCCATGCCCTGTCCCTTTTCACTTCTACGATGAAATAAGCATCTGCGGTCCAAGAACCATAGATGCGGTTATGACAGAAGCAACAACCTTCAGTCCTTTATTTAGTTTTTAACTTCACTCGAGACTCGATCGTTTGTTGGTCGGGGCTCCCGTGCCCGGCCCGAACACATCGGTAAGTCTGAAATCATGAGACGGACCTACTCGAACCCTCGAATCACTCAAAACAACATTAAATCTAGGAATCACGTCCTAAACCAAATGAATCAATCTATTAAACTCCAAGTTCTTAACTTCCTTCTAACCTGTCAAAATACCCTTAAACTACTCGGATCGACACCAAATTTTACGAGTAAGTCTTAACTGATATTTCGGACTTGTACCAAGTTTCAGAATCGAAATCCAAGTTTGATACCTAGGAAAACAATAATTTCTTAGTTTATCTAAATCTTTGAAATTTTTAATTTAACAATTTCACATAAAATTTCATTACTCGGGCTAGAGACCTCGGAATTTAATTTCGGGCATACGCGCAAGTCTCATATTTTCCCACGGACCCTTCGGGATCATCCAATCATGAATCCGAGTCCGTTTTCTAAGAAAGTTTATCGAAGTCAAACTTGGCCTTTTTAGAGAAACTTAAAGAAGCAATTGGATTTATTCTTACTCAAAACTCTTACAACTTCCGAACCACCAGTCCCCACAAGTAATAAATTAGTGTGGAAAGTTTTATTTAAAGAAAATACAAAATGACTAGTCGGGTCATTATAAATTGGGAAGGATGAAGGGACAAATAGAATGTAACAAGGAAGAATTGGAAGAAGTGGGAGAAACATGAGTGGAAGAAGAGAAAGAGTCCATATGCTCATTAAAAATAATGGAAGGAATAGGAGATGGAGAGGTAAGAAAGGAAGAGGAATTAAGATGAAGAGGAAACATAAATTCATAAAAAATGACACCCCTGGAAATCGTTGAAATTAAGAATAAAAGCAACACAGTTATACCATGAAACTAAATTTTTTGAGAAATCAAGAAATGGTTCTTGTTTTCCAAATAAAAGATTAATGATCTAGACAAACGCTTTTCACCGAACAATCTAGCAAATAAAGAGCAAAACATATTTTTCCGAAACTAGTCTAAAGGTTTTTTACACTATTAGTAGTGTTGGTCAAAAGATTTTAAGTACCTTTGAACTAATCAATCAATATAAACGATGGGATAATCGGAATCAATAATAATATAAATCGAAGATCGATCGTTGGGCTAATGTGAATGGATGATTCGTATATAGAGATAATAAAATTTAACGTAGAATGTAGAACAATTGAGCAGTGGAAATATTAGTACTAGAGAGAAGAACAATGTAGATAGAGAGAGAGAGAGAGAGATGTCTTATTATCAAAAATTGATTGCCCTTACAAATGGGGGAGGCCATCCCTTATATAGTTAGAAGGCCCTCTCGCCCGACTATTACATTAACGCCCGGATACTACAAACATACATGGATTATAGGCCGGGGGACTGGGGACGCCCTTCTAGATGGACCTGCCGACTCGATGTCTCAAAGGGGGGCCGCGTCCTTCTCGTCGTACGGCCATGAATGAAGACGTCCTCGAATATTACCGTCCCCATAAGGAGGCGTCCTCGTCATTCGTTTCATTAGGTCCGACCACGTGTACATGTAGCTGTGTCATATCATTTATCTGATTTATCCTCATACAGATAGTCCCTCCGCCTATTGAAGATATGCCCGAGGCGTTTCTTCGATGGGCGGATAGATCCAGCCCACGTAGGGTTCTGTGCAGATGTGCATACGTGGCACGTTCTTTCGAACCGTCGTCTGCAGGCAGCGTGCACCATAATTACTGCGGTTTTCAATGCTATTCATAAAGGGCGATTTGACGTTTCAGTTTCCCGCTTCTTTTCCGGTGTAAAAACTCTTCGAACTTCATGCGGTAATTTGTTATAAATAGGAGGCAGTTTCAACATTATCCTTTCTTTTAGTTCATCAGAGATTCTTTGATTCTTTCTTTCTCATTTCCATACTCTTGGCAACTCGTGTTCCTTCCCTTAGCTTTCTTGCTACCAAGTTCCTTTCGATTCCCAGCTAGCAATCTTAATAAAAGAATGGCCAAAGGTAGCCGCCGTAGAGAATCGGAACGGGCAGAGACCGGTTCTGGGGTTTCCCGACAATCTGGGGATAACAATAAGAAGAAAAAGAAAGAATTTATCCCTTTGAAGGAAAGCAACCTCATTCCTCGCGATTTGTACGCGAGAAAAGACTTTTCTCACCCGGCGGAAGCCGATGCGTGGGAGAGGTCTATTTTTACTGAGAGACAACTGGACAATCTCCGGGTAGCCTGCCGCGTGCCGGATACAGTGGAGATGAGGGTGGCCGGAGGATGACCTAGTGTACGTTCATCGACCGGGGTTCTGCGCCATCCATGAATATCCTTTTATCATGGGATGCGAGCTCCCCATATATCCTTTGGCGAAGGCGTTATGCCACTTTTTCAACATCTGCCCGGCCCAATTGACTCCATATACGTGGAAGATCTGCCGTATCTTAACGACGTACGCGGCCAGGGCTGGGGTGGACGTCTTCGTTCACCAACTATTGCAGTTGTTTAGTCCCCGTAACATGCGGGGCAAGATGCTGCAATTGAAAAATCGAGGGTCAAAGGGCTTGGTCGTTGAGGCGGATGACAAGCCCAATCATCAATTCTGGACGAAATATTTTTATATCCGCACTTCTGACTTAGTGGCGGACGCAACCGGCTTTCCGGAGATGTGGAACGCCAACTGTAAGTACTAACCCGTCCCTTCCAGGTCTTGATTCATTACGTCGTTGTCATATCATTTCTCAGGCGCTAATATATTTTTTGCTTTTCTTGTGTAGTGGTGGCGCGTATGCCCTAACAAGTTCCCGGTATTAGGGCATGGGTAAATTGTTTGATCCCCTTTGCCGAGGAATGCAGGACGTGGGCTGTATTTGGTCTGAAGTACGGCCCCAACTTACCATATATGTGGTTTCTTCGTTTTTCTTTCTCTTTGGTCGTAGCCGTAGCAAACATATGTGTATTTTCCTTTGCTGCAGCTCGGAACGTGACACAAAGGCGGAGACGCAATGTCGCCAGTCCCGCTTCCTCAGAAACGGAGCTCGTGGCCTCCGTTGGGCGGGGCCTTCCTAAGGTCGACCAGGCCGAGGAGAGTCCGACGGACGATGTCGCGTCGGGCGGCGAAGCGGCCGGGGTTGCCGACCCGGACCTTGGGCGAGGCATTAAAGAGTCCCTGATGTCGGTTGCTTCTGGTCCTTCTAGTTCCGTGCCTGTGCCGTCTACTGACTCGGCGCTTGGTGCGGACATAGAGCTACCACCCCCTTTTGCTGAGGAGGGCGCTCCTACACATGACGAGCCGGCAGAGCGCAAGAGGCGTCGGCTACTTACTGGAAAAGGGGTGGTTGTAGACCTAGGACGGAAGAGACCTGCGGCCCGTCGTCCGGAGTCGAGGCCAGTCCTTCTGGGCGATGCCATTCGTCTGGGGAGGGCTGCGGTTTTAAGTGCCCACGCGGAGGATGCTGACGCCCCGCCTGCCGATGGTGAGGGCGTGCCTGCTGTTGCTACTGAGCTTGCGGGCACTGAGGCAGCCTCGGATCCGGCAGATGTGCCCTTGCAGGGCGAAGCCGAGGCAGATGCGCTGGAGGCGGCCTCGGAACCGGGTCAGTTGCGTCGACTTCTGATACCGACGAGCTATAACCTGTTGGAGGAAAGCGGGCACGCCGTGAAATATTTTTCCTTGTTATGTGGCGATGCCGAGGCAGAGTCGCTGAAGTTAGTGAGCGACCGTGACCTGTCCCGTCGCGTTGCTGGTGCCGCCCTGCAGGTATGGTTCGACGTGTACATTCCCTTCTCCCCCTCTTTCCCTTTTTTTTTTCTTTTGTTTCGAGGTTTTCACCTTGCCTCTTTTCCTTTGCAGACTCTCATCCTGGAGGTGGAGCGGAGCCGGAGGGACCGGAAGAAGTTGGCTACCCTCCGGAAGGTGTCGGAGAAGTATAAGGAGGCCCGCGAGAAACATAAGACGCTCTCGGACTATTTCTCAGATGCCCCGGAGTTCCGCCTCCTCCGAGAGACCGTTCAGTCGCTGGAGGAGCAGTTGCTTAAACAGACGGAGCAGATCGAGAGGGCGGATGCCGATCTGCTGGCCGCTGTGTCTCGGAATGCCGAGCTAGAGATTCTCCTCCAGCAGCGGGGGGAGGAAGTGGATATGGGCCGTGTGGCCGTAATGGAGGCGAATGAGCTTCGTGCTAAGGTCGACGCTTTGTCGGCCGAGCTTCAGGCGGCCTTGGCCCAGGCGGCAGTCGTCCCAGCTGGGGATGTTCCTCGCGAGGCCCAGGACATGTTGGTATACGCCGAGGCGAGGCGAATTGTGTTCGAGGAGCTTCACGCCGCCGGCAGGGCTAGCGAGGCAGAGGTTGATTTGCAGCGCCGGCTGGTTAGGGTGGCTCGTGAAGCCTGTGGCTGCGACCCTGACTCTCCGGCCCAGACGGGGGGCTCCTTTACCGATGCGGACCAGCTGGGTACCGGGTCCTGGATTGAGAGGATATGGCGGGATGACGGCGAGGACGGCACCGATGGGGCTGCAGGAGACGGTGGCGGCCTCAATAGTTGAGTAGGTTTTGTTTTGTAGTTTGTAACCTTTATTCCTTTGTAAATCTGCGGATTATATATTAATAAAGGTTTCCTTTTGATTAATGTCTCAAGTTTTTTTTCTTTTTTTTTTGGCATTGTCGGGATCGGCCTTATCCTTTAATTCTTAATTCGTACGGGGGGGGGCTCCGCCTGAATTCCCTCTTGGACAAGGTGCACCAATATTCTGGCGTCTAGGGTGCTCAGCCTAAGTCCAAATTGGGGCGAGGTCGGGCTTATGCGTTTGACGCGGCCGTCCTTTCGGCCCTTCATTTAGAGAGGCCGTGTCGTTACCTCTTAAGTATCGATGCCTTAAGCTTTCGATTTTCTTGGAGGAGGCCGTAGCCTTCTTTTTTGAACACTTTAGGCCTTGGCCATTTTGCTTCATTTGGGAGGGGCCGTAGCCTTCTCCTTCAGATATCCTTAGGCCTTAGCCTTTTATTTCGTCTGGAGGAGGCCGTAGCCTTCTTCTTTGAACGCTCTAGGCCTTGGCCATTTTGCTTCATCTGGGAGGGGCCGTAGCCTTCTCCTTTGGATACTTCTAGGCCTTAGCCATTTGTTTCATCTGGAGAGGGTCGTAGCCTTCTCCTTTGGATGCTTTTGGGCCTTAGCCATTTGTTTCATCTGGAGAGGGCTGTAGCCTTCTCCTTTGGATGCTTTTGGGCCTTAGCCATTTGTTTCATCCGGAGAGGACCGTAGCCTTCTCCTTTGGATGCTTTTGGGACTTAGCCATTTGTTTCATCCGGAGAGGGTCATAGCCTTCTCCTTTGGATGCTTTTAGGCCTTAGCCATTTGTTTCATCTGGAGAGGGCCGTAGCCTTCTCCTTTGGATGCTTTTGGGCCTTAGCCATTTGTTTCATCCGGAGAGGACCATAGCCTTCTCCTTTGGATGCTTTTGGGCCTTAGCCATTTATTTAATCTGGAGAGGGTCGTAGCCATCTCCTTTGGATGCTTTTGGGCCTTAGCCATTTGTTTTGTCTGGAGAGGGCCGTAGCCTTCTCCTTTGGATGCTTTTGGGCCTTAGCCATTTGTTTCATCTGGAAAGGGTCGTAGCCTTTCATACAACATGGTCGTAGCCCTTCATACAACATGGTCGTAGCCCTTCGTTCATTAGAGGTGGCCGTAGCCTTTCATACAATCATGGTCGTAGCCCTTCATTCATTGGAGATGGTCGTAGCCTTTCATACAATCATGGCTGTAGCCCTTCATTCATTGGAGATGGCCGTAACCTTTCATACAATCATGGTCGTAGCCCTTCATTCTTTGGAGATGGCCGTAACCTTTCACACAATCATGGCCGTAGCCCTAGTCCCTGTGATGTGTTGTTCGTGCCGACCGGTACGATTAGCGCATCAGAATAAATATACAAGCGAATCCGTGCATCTCCCTCATCGCCTCATTAAAAAACTCTCCGGGAAAACCCAATTGGGATAAAACCCGGAGGAAAGAAAAAGAGTACGACTTGGGGGGTGTACCCTAAAGGTGGAAGCGCTTGAGGTGTGAGATATTCCAATTATTTTGGAGTATCTTACCATCCATGGTCTCGAGCTTGAAGGCACCTTTGTCTGCTGCTGCGATGATTTTGTAGGGTCCGTCCCAATTGGTTCCCAGTTTTCCTTCGTTGGGATCCTTCGATGTCAGTGTCTTGGCTTTCAGTACATAATCGCCTGTCTTGAGCGGGTGGATTTTCGTCCTCTTGTTGTAGTATCTCTCGACCTGCTGTTTTTGCGCCACTAACCTGATGTGGGCCATTTCTCTTCTTTCTTCGGCCTTGTCCAAGTCTTGTAGTCGACTTGTGTCGTTCTCATCTCCGCTCATGTGTGAATATCTGAGACTTGGTTTGTCGACTTCGACTGGTATGACAGCGTCGGTTCCATAGACTAATGAGTAGGGGGTTTCTCCCGTGGAGGACTTGGGGGTGGTCCTGTGTGCCCACAGTACTTCCGGTAGCAGCTCAGGCCACAGTCCCTTGGCGTCCTCGAGCTTCTTCTTCAGGATATTTAATATAGGTCTTGTTGGATGATTCTGCTTGGCCGTTGGCAGGTGGATAATATGGCGTTGAGAGTATCCTCTTGATGTGCCATTTGTCGAAAAATTCAATTGTTTTTTGCCCTACGAACCGTCGTCCGTTGTCGCATGTTATTTCCTTGGGGATGCCGAAGCGACAGATAATGTTTTTCTAGATGAAAGTTATGACTTCTTGTTCGCGGATTTGGGCGTAGGCGCCTGCTTCCACCCACTTAGAAAAATAGTCAGTTAAAACTAACAAAAACCGTACCTTTCCTCGTCCGGGAGGTAGCGGTCCGACTATATCCATTCCCCATTTGATGAATGGCCATGGGGAGGTGACTGAGTGAAGAGGTTCCTTCGGCTGGTGTATCGGGGGAGCGAACTTCTGGCACTTCTCGCATCGCTGCGTCTTTTTTCATTGTGGGCCAGTAATAACCGGCTCGTATCAAGCACCGCGCGAGCGCTCTGTTTCCTGTATGGGCGCCATAATGACCTCGTGGACTTCTTCCAGTACCGGAGTTGTCTGGTTGGGCCCCAGGAATTTGGCCAGGGGTCCTCCAAAAGTTCTTTTGTAGAGGTCGCCGTTCATCAAGCAATATCGGGCGGCTTGTGTGCGAAGCTTTCTAGCTTCTTTTTTGTCGTGCGGTGGCTGCCCTTCGTGCAAGTATGAAAGGAACTGGTTTCGCCAGTCCCATGTTAGGTGTAGAGAGAATACCTCGCTACGATCGATGGCGGAATGCATGAGGGTGAGGGTGCTTTCTTTGCTCAGATTTGTGGCCGCTGCGGCTAGTTTGGCCAATCCGTCGGCTTCGGCATTATGTACCCTGCGTACCTGCTCGAAGCGACATTCGTCGAATTGGGCCATCAGTTTACAGACTTCGGCCTGATATTTTTGTAATCTTTGTTCCTTGATCGGGTAGGCTCCTGCGACTTGATTAATCACAAGCTGTGAGTCGCAGTGCAGGACCAGTTGGCGGGCCCCGTACCTAGCGGCTAGCTTTAAACTTGCAATAACGGCTTCGTACTCTACTTCGTTGTTAGTCATCTCGGGGCATCGTATGGACTGGCGAATAACCTCGCCCGTGGGGACCTCGAGGACGAGTCCCAGTCCCGATCCCAAGGTATTTGCGGCCCCGTCGGTGTGGAGTATCCAGAGGTCCATGTTAGGGGCCATTTGCAAGGCCTCATTCTCTGCCTCAGGCGAGAGGCCGGCGCTGATGTCGGCTATGAAGTCGGCGAGGACCTGCGATTTTATGGCGGTTCTAGGGACATAGGTGATGTCGTGCTCGCTGAGCTCTATGGCCCATCTGGCAAGGCGTCCCTACAGCTCAGGCTTATGCAGAATACTTCTTAGAGGGAAGGTGGTCACTACCCGGATGGGGTGGCATTGGAAGTAAGGTCTCAGCTTTCGGGAAGCCGTGACCAAGGCCAGTGCCAGCTTCTTAAGGTGTGGGTACCGAGTTTCGGCGTCCACTAGAGTTTTGCTGATGTAATAGATCGGTGATTGCGTACATTTTTGCTCGCGGACGAGCACTGTGCTGACTGCCACCTCGGAGACGGCTAGATATATTAGTAGTGGCTCGCTTTGTTCCGCCTTTGCCAGTAGTGGCGGGGATGTTAAGTACGCTTTCAGTTCTTGGAGGGCCTTGACGCATTCGTCGTTCCAATGGAAACCGTTATCCTTCCTCAGCACATTGAAGAACTTGTGGCATCTGTCCGATGATCGGGAGATAAAGCGGGAGAGAGCGGCTATTCGGCCTGTCAACTTCTGAACCTATTTTTTGATGGTGAGCGCTTCCGGTATTGAGGCAATCGCCTTGATTTGGTCTGGGTTGACCTCGATCCCCCTCTGTGATACAAGAAAACCGAGGAACTTCCCAGATGCTACACCAAAAGCGCATTTTTCGGGGTTCAACTTCATCCCGTAGCTGTTTAGTATTTCGAAGGCCTCTCACAGGTGATCGATATGGTCCTCCTTTTTCGCTGATTTAACCAACATGTCATCGATGTAGACCTCCATAGTCTTCTCGAGTTGCTTATTGAACATCTTGGTGACCAATCTCTGGTAAGTGGCTCCCGCCTTTTTCAACCCGAAGGGCATCACTCTGTAGCAGTAAGTACCCTGGTGGGTGATGAAGGTGGTTTTCTCCTGATCCTCCTCTGCCATCAGAATTTGATTGTAACCGGAATAGGCGTCCAAGAAGCTTAAGATCTCATGCCCTGCTGTGGCGTCGATCAGTTGGTCGATGTGGGGCAGGGGGAAGGAGTCCTTGGGGCAGGCCTTGTTTAGGTCGGTGAAGTCCACGCACTTCCTCCACTTTCCGCTTTTCTTATTAACCATAACCACGTTGGTAATCCACTGCGGGTACTTTGATTCCCTGACGGAATTGTTGGCCAGTAGTTTGTCTACCTCCTCACAGACTGCCTCGTTAATGGCGGCATTGAACTTTCTTCGACCCTGTTTTACCGGTGGATGTAATGGGTCCATGTTGAGCCGGTGTGTGGCAATATCCGGAGAGATCCCTGGCATGTCTGCATGGGAAAAAGCAAACGTGTCTGCATGTTTAGTCAGAAATTCATGGTACTTACCTGGGTTTGCAAGTCTGTGACCGATGTAGGCCTTTTTTTCAGGGTCGTTCTGGTCCAGCTGAATCGGGTCGAGCTCCTCGGCCGTAGAATTGCAATCTTCTACGATGTCTGGATCTCTTATGGCGTCGGTCGTCGGGTCTGCTTGAGTCCCCGACATGGTTGATTGCTATGCTTCCGCGCTTGCCTTGCTCAGTTGTTTTGTGTGAGCGCAATCTTGGGTTATTTTATAGCACTCATGCGCTTTTCGCGACTCCCCTTTGATGTTGAATATTCCCCATGGGGTAGGGAATTTGATTACTTGGTATAGGCTTGATGGGACCGCTCGCATGGCGTGTATCCATGGGCGTCCGATGATGACGTTGTAGGCCGTCTCCTGGTTCATCACATCAAAGGTTGTTTCTAGGGTGACACCTCCCGCAAGGACAGGTAGGGTCACCTCTCCTAACGTGCGCTCCACTGCATTGTTAATACCGGTTAGAGTTATGCACCTGGGAGTGATTCTATCCTCGAGTCCCATCTGTGCGAGGACTCTCGGATGAATGATGCAGGCACCACTTCCGTCATCGATCATGACTCTCCTGACATCGGTATCAATGATACGCAAGGTAATAACTAAAGCATCATAGTGAGGGAAACACAAACCATCAGCATCAGACTTATCGAAGGTGATACTCCCTTCGAGGTCATCATACCGTTCGTGTGAGATAGTTCTCTTCAGTCGGTGTGTGTTGGTGCATTTGACGTGGTTGACGGCGGCGTCATCCGCTTTCCTGATGATCATGTTTACCGTACGCGTCGGGGAGGGTGGCTTTGGGGGTCCCCTGGAGTGCTCCCGTCCGCGGCCAAAATTAGCTTTCCCCTTGTCGCTGAGCAGTTCCTTCAGGTATCCCTGATTGAGCATTCTGACGACTTCCTGCCGTAGGCCGATGCAGTCCTCAGTCCGGTGTCCTCGTTCCTGATGGAACTCGCACAGGACGTTGGATTTCCTCGTGGCTGAGTCTGACTTCATCTTTTGGGGCCACTGCACCTTGATGCCGAGTTTCTCCAATGCGTACACCACTTCTGAGGGTGAAACATAAAAGTTATGTGATGAAAGTAAAGGGGGCGTACCTCGGTCGTTTCTGAGTGGGGTGACATGGCGCTGCACCGCATCCGTGTGTCGCGGGGGCGGAAGTGAAGATCTTGCGTAGGGTTGATGTCGTTCCCTGCTGGGGCGTGGGGGGAGTTCCCGGCGTCCCTCATGTCGTCGATCCCTCCTGGCGTACGGGTGCACGGCAGCTAGTCGCCTGGTTGGCCCGTTGAGATCCTCTTCGTTTGCCCGCACCTCGGCGTAGTAGGCGTTGTGGATCTCATCCTAGGTGGTGGGAGGGTACTTCATGAGCCGGCTCAGCAGTTTCTTGGTGGCTCTGGAACCGTCCCTGTTGAGCCCGTTCTGGAAGGCTGTCACCGCCATTCCTTTCGATATATTTGGCAGGCTCATTCTTACCCTGTTAAATCTGGCGCGGAAGTCCCTGAGACCTTCGCCTGTGGTCTGTCGGACGGTGAATATGTCGTTCACCCTCGCTTCTGCTTTCTTGGCACCGGCATGTGCGGTGACAAATTTATCAGCCATTTCCTCGAAGGTCGAGATCGCCTTAGCGGGTAGTTGAGAGTACCAGGTTAGCGCTCCTCCGGTCAGCGTTTCGCCAAACTTCTTCGGCAGCACCGACGGTATCTGTTCTTTGGACAAGTCGTTACCTTTTACTACAGTGACGTAGTGGATGAGATGGTCCTCGGGGTCGGTGGTCACGTCGTACACCTTTATGTATGGGGGCATCTTGAAGGTCTTTGGGATGGTGTAGGACACTGCTTCTTCGGAGTAACGTTGTTCCACGAACCTTCCTACGTCCCGGTTGGGTAGTAGTTTAGGCGCCCCGAGAATCTTATCAACCCTGTCTTGGTGCTCTTTCATCTGGTCACGGAGGGCCTGGTCTTCGCCCTCCATTTCTTTCATTTTCATCAGGATGGTGGCCAGCGTGTCGTCGTGCGCTTGGGTCTCGACGGGGTGGCTGTTGGTCCGTGTTTCTTCCTGTTCGTCTGTTGCGGTGGTATTGCTGGTAGCTGGAGCAGCATTTTCGCAGCCTTGTGGCGGTTTTTCCGCCAGGCTGCTTAGTGTGCTAGCTCGCCATTCCTCCAGTAGCCTCCTGACTGCTGGAGGTGCCTCTTTCGGATCGGAATCCCTTCCCGGGGTTGTGGGGGAGGTTTCAACTTCAGGCGCGGTAGAGGGAGTAGCGTTGATGGTTGTGCTTCCCCCAGCCTCATTCATTGCACTCAGGAAGTTTGTGGTAACTTCAGCCATAACCGTGGGTCGTGTGTTACTTTCGGCAATCCTCAAAAAGTTTTTTGTTTGATCGGATCTTCGTGAATGTATACTACGAGTTTGATTCTCGAAATCCCCACAGACGGCGCCAAATTGTTTTCTCAAAAGATGTTAAGTACCTTTGAACTAATCAATCAATATAAACGATGGGATAATCGGAATCAATAATAATATAAATCGAAGATCGATCGTTGGGCTAATGTGAATGGATGATTCGTATATAGAGATAATAAAATTTAACGTAGAATGTAGAACAAGTGAGCAGTGAAAATATTAGTAATAGAGAGAATAACAATGTAGATAGAGAGAGAGAGAGAGATGTCTTATTATCAAAAATTGATTGCCCTTACAAATGGGGGAGGCCCTCCCTTATATAATTAGAAGGCACTCTCACCCGACTATTACATTAACGCCCGGATACTACAAACGTACATGGATTATAGGCCGGGGGACTGGGGACGCCCTTCTAGATGGACTTGCCGACTCGATGTCTCAAAGGCGAGGCTGCGTCCTTCTCGTCGTACGGCCATGAATGAAGACGTCCTCGAATATTGCCGTCCCCATAAGGAGGCGTCCTCGTCATTCGTTTCATCGAGGCCGACCACGTGTACATGTAGCTGTGTCGTATCATTTATCCGATTTATCCTCATACAGGTAGATTTTTGAGAAAAATAATAATAAAGTTGATTTTTTGGATCAATATAAAATCCTCTAGAATGTCCTAGTATGGTATCCTTGATATTTATCTAGTAGACATATCTAGATATTCTAGAATGTTGTGAAAAGATAAGATATGTATATTCTAGAGCGTTGTTAGAAGATAAGGTTGCTCGAATTTTCTTTGTACATTATCTAGAATCGTATCTAAAATCATCCATAGGCGAGTATAAATAGGGGTTGTCTTGTTCATTTGTAACCAAGCCAAAATCAAGAAAACCTTCTTTCCTAAACAAAGTTCTCTCCAAAAAATTTCTTCTTCTTTGAAAGTTTTCTCTTCTTTAGTTGAATCTTCCTCTTTTAGTTAACGATCTTAGGCTAGCAGAAGGTTTCCAAATAATACTCTCATTCTGCTATTCTTTACTTGGTATGAGAGCCTTAAGTCAGCTTTTGGATTTCAAGGTCGGTTTAGTGGTTGATTCAACTGGTTTCTCTATATGAATTTAGGTGGTCGTGCTAATGGACTGGGGATGGAGTTATTGAACCAGTCCAACTACAAGGTATGGAAGACTTGTATTAAATCATACCTTGTTGGTGAGAATTTGTGGGAAGTTGTCAATGGAAGTAACACAAGTCCTCCTGTTGACGCACCGAAAAATAGCGATACGCATAAGAAGTGAAAGCAGATTAATGCTAAGGCGAAATTTATCCTGAAGAGGTCTATCTCTTATAATTTATTTGATCATATTATAAGGTGTAAATCAGCTCATGAAATATGGAGGACCTTCGATCGGTTGTTCAATAAGAAGGATGAAGCTCGGCTACAGATTTTGGAGAATGAGTTAGCTAACACCACTTAAGGTAATCTCTCTATCGCCGAGTATTTTTTGAAGGTTAAAAATCTGTGTTCTGAAATTTCTCTATTGAATCCGGAAGAAGCTATCTCTGAAGCACGAATAAGAAGAATTATTATTTGTGGTTTAAAGTCAGAATATATTCCATTTGTTACATAGATTCAAGGATGGGTTCAACAACCATCTTTGGAAGAATTTGAGAATTTATTATCGTCACAAGAGCTACTAGCCAAACAGATGGTTGGTGTATCTATCAAAGAAAAGGAAAGAAATGCTCTTGTTGCCGATAAGAGAAACTATAAAGGGGAATCAAGAGATAGCATGCACTTTCAGTCCTCAAGTGGTTCAAGCTCGTCGGGAAAGAAGGGGGGTCTTCTAGTAACGATAAAAAGCTTTTAAAATGTTACCGTTATGGCAAAGTCGAGCATATAAAAAGATATTGTCGAGTCAAGGAGAGCAATATAGCTCAAACCAAGAAAGTTGCTGAAGAAGAAGAAAAAGAAGACTGGGGAAAGTGTTTCGCAGCGGAGACTCGAGCAATAAATGCCATGACTTCCATAAATTTTTAAAGAGACTTGGATCGTGGATTCAGGATGTGGGCACCATCTCACTGGAGATCAATCCAAATTCTCCACCTTTCATGAATACAACGAGCATGATGTCATTGTTACAGCTCATAATACAGTCCATAATGTGGAGAATGAAGGCACTGTTGTGATCAATGAGAAGCAAAAAGACGTTATCACCCTTAACAGTGTCTTTCATGTTCCAGGTATGAAGAAAAATCTATTTTCAGTTGCAAATGCTGTAGATGCTGGAAATTATTTGCTATTTGGCCCACGTGATGTGAAGTTCCTCCGAAATATTAAAGTGCTCAAGGCAGATATCCTGCAGTTGTTGCTTCTGATGTTGCCCAAATGTTGATTGCTCTTGTTGATCCTCCTCCTGTTGATTCTGAGCATCCATTGGAATGCTCTTTCTGCTCCAGCTGTTGTCTGGCTAAGAGATTGGTCACACTAAGGGAAGGTCCTTGATGTCCATAGGATCTGTCCATAAGATCTCAAGAACCTGCAAAAGGAAACAATCAAAAGGAAACAAACATGTGTGAGATAAGGGGCTCAATCTCCAAGTTGTTGTCAACTGGAGATGAGTCTGTGAAAATGGTGATCCTTCTATGAGTCAAGCTAGAAATAACCACAGAAATGCTCCTGCTGTATGCTTGATGTTAAGAATGGAGATCAATCTCAGAGCTTCTTTAGTTGCTCCAGATATTGCCATGGTTTAGCTTCAAAGCTAATACCACAGCTTGAGAATTCTGCACATTTCATCATTATTCAAGAAGCCTAAGAGACTGAGGAACTTTGTTTTGAGCTGTGGGAAATTGTAGGTGTTTTCAGCAGGTTCAGCTTTTGATAATAATACATTCAATAAGCCTTGTGTAGCTACAGAAGTGCTCTTGCTGTTTTGCCTTCAATTTTGGTTCTGGTGTGTGTGTGATCACTTCCTTGAGCTACTTCCTGTATGCAACTATGAAGCTGCTGCTGATTGATCACACTGAGAGAAGGTCCTTGATCTGTCCATAGGATCTCAAAGAACCTGTAGAAAGAAACAAGAGGAAACAAATAGAAGGAAGCCAACATGTGACTGTTGGTGATAGAGATCTCCTGTGGCTTGCTATAACCACAGTAGTGTTCCTGCTGTTTGCCTGATGTTGAGAATGGAGATCAATCTCAGACTTCTCTAGTTGCTCCAGATATTGCCATGGTTTAGCTTCAACGCTAATAGCACTTCTTGAGGAGGTTCTGCACATTCCATCTGTAATCAACAGTCCTAAGAGACCTGCAACTTTCATCAGAAGAAAGTTGCTCAATCTGCAGAGTAGCCTTAGCTGATTCTGGTGAAGTTATGTAGATCCCTGATTTGTGTACAAGAAATAGGATAGGCTCTGCACAGTGCACACATTGGATTGCTACTATCATGATGGTGAAACCAGTTAACAGTAGTAATCAAGAAGCCTGAAAAACCAAGTGATTAGAGGTGCATAAAGAAATGAGGAGCAACAGAAGTCCTGCCAAAAACAACAGATGCTAACTGCTGTGTATCAGTGCATTTGTGATTTGAAGCATTTTGTTGCATTAAATGCATCTTAATGTTTTGAACTGCATGGGTGAATGGTAAGAGCTGAGATGCATTATGTTTGTGTGTGTGATGTTGCCTGCTACTGGTTCAATGTGGAAGTGTATCAATGCACTCCCATACCATGAGATTAGTATCAGTTTGTAACAAATGCTGAGTATGACCGATGCATAAAGAAAAGAGAAAGCTGATGTGGTTATGCTAAAAAACAACAAATGCATGTAATAGCTGTAGCCTGAATTGTCTGAGTCAGCTGTGCATGCTTGATAATCTGAAGCAGTTGGTATTTGCTCCTGGATCATTAGGCTCCTGGAAATAGTGATATCCTGTGATGTGGCTCCTGCTAACCTGGAGCCACCTTATTCTTGCAAGATTGGTACTTGCTGCATCTGAAGCTAATACCATTAGCATGAATAATCAGTAGCAATTGAGTCATAAGCAAGAACATGCATACAGAAATGAGGATGAGGATCAACAAAGGTGATCCTGCAATGAGAAAGCAGCATTTAGTAGAAAAGATTCTATAACTGTGGTTTTCTACAGGTTCATTGGTGAACACATATAGAAGGTTGTTTGGATTGCCTTGTGCAACTCTTATTCTGCACTATTATTAGCCATAACCATGTGAAGAGGTGGTAGAGAGGTTGGAGGTTTGGTCACTTGGAAGTCTGATCCTGTTGGTCTTCCTGTGTCTAAATGCAGGTGTGGCTAGTGAGTCCTAACAATACAGGTCAATAGCCACTCTCAAAAACACAAGAAAAAAAAGGGACTAGCGTGTAGTGATACTGACCAGCAGATGATGGGTATAAAGACAGAGCAGTTTTTTAAAAAAAATAAAAATCATAGTAGTCTTTGAGCATATGCACATTGAAACAGCTAGCTGACAGCAAGTCTAAGCAGAAGTCTCTTCTGGCCAGCTACTTTTAACCAGGATCAGCTAATATTTCTTAAGCTAGAAGATGCAAGCTCACGGGTACTAGTTATGAATAGGTTCTACAGCGACATTCAAAAAACTACATTTTTTAGCAGTACAACGGCCATAATAAAGGGCAAACCAATGCACAAAGCATCCCACATTGATGGAGGGTCCGGGACAGGGCCACACCCAAGGATGTGATGTAGACAGCCTACCCTAATGCAAACATCAGTGGCTGCTTCTACAGCTCGAACCTGTGACCTATAGATCACACGAAAACAACTTTAACATTGCTCCAAAGCTCCCCTTCAACACAGGCCATACCACTGAAATTACAATGAACCTGAGGAGCATTATGCGAACATAAAATGAGATATGGAATGGTCAAGGAACATGCGTGTACCCCTTCGGTAGTTTCTTAAAAGCTAAGTTGCTCGGACACGGCACTTTCGGTGCCGTACCCGTGTCGACACGACACTGACACGGGTAAGGGTGTGGGATCTGCGTCGGATCCGGTCAGAGAAGAACGGGTGCGTTGACCAAAAATTTGGGAAAATTGATTTCCCTAAGTAAAGATTTGAAGAGATGGGGAAACGAAATACCTTCAATTTCGCTACTGTGTTGTAATTTATACTAGTTCTTTTGTCTCCTTTGAAGCTTTTTGTCTTCAATCTTTGAGTTTCCATGCTGCAAGTTTCTGAAATCAAGATCTGTGTTTTTTTTAGGGCAGAGAATTTGTTGATGGGTGGTGGACTACTGGACTGAGACATATTGGGAAGGGTTCGAATGGGTGTACCTGGAAAAAACCAGAGACATGGAGAAGGGTTTGTTGGGGAAGATGATGAAGAACGGCGCAGAGGACTGAAGAAGACGACTAAGCGACTAATTAGGGTTTAGGAGTGACCAATTTGTTAATTGATATAATTTCTAATATTTTGCCACGTTAGTTATTGAGATAAACATTATAAGTATTGTTCAAAAGTTTTAAGTTTATAAAAATTAGACTTTTCCAAGTCAATGAGTAAATAGGTTAAAAATAAGATAAGTATTGAATAATGTATTTAAATTATAAAATAAAATACATATTAAGTGTTTGCAAACTCCGAGGAATTTTACTCACTTAGATTTTACAATTATAATCAATAAATAAAATTTTAGTTGGTTTAAATCTTTAAAGATTAAAGATATTAACATTAAAGATATTATAATTAAAAGAATGGACTACACTTTAATGGCATAAGTATATTTTTAAGAAAAATAATTATATAAACTAATGTACATACAATAGTTTAATTATTTAATTTAAGCAAAAGTGTATATTGGATGAAACTTTGAAATGCTTTATAAAAATATGATATTTACATTCCTAATGTGTATGTACTTACAAAAAAAAAGTATGTATTTACATTGCTAATTATTATTTATTCTCAACATTAAGAAACATACTTTTGTTAATTCAAATTCATAATATTAGTTCATCACAAATTTTAGATTGTTTAACTACATTTAAACTAATGTTTAATTGTAACTATACTTTTATCTAATAAGAATTTTGTGTTCGAAAGATAGACAAATCGGTCTGAGATTCACTTGAAATTTTTTAGGTTAGTTTAAAGTCATAATATTAGAGAGGTAATTAAATTGTATTCTTTTCAATATAATCTAGTCTACACCATAAAAAATCAACCAGTATTTGGTTATATTAAATTCTAAATTTAATTATTTCTCTAACCATTTTATTAGAGTGTAAATATTCGAAAAAATATAGGGAGTAAAAGAATAATACAACAATGACGAATTGCACAACGTTTAATCACATATTTCTTCGGGACTATTACTTAACTCTATCTAGTTAATCATTAATAAGACATTACGATATGTTTAGTTCTCAAACAATCACATTAATCAATCAAGCGTGTTAGACATTTATTTCATTTTATTAGTATAAGTTTTATATAACGAACTGCACAAAGTTTAATCACATATTTCTTCGGGACTACTATTTAATTCTATCCAGTTAATCATTAATAAGACATTACGATATATTTAGTTCTCAAACAAGCACATTAACCAATCAAACGTGTTAGACATTTATTTCATTTTATTAGTATAAGTTTTATATAACGAATTGCACAAAGTTTAATCATATATTTCTTCGGGACTACAACTTAACTCTATCAAATTAACCATTAATAAGACATTACGATATATTTAATTCTCAAACAATCACATTAGGGCTAATGTGATTGTTTACGTTAACATATGCGTTAGTAAGCGTTACATTAACATTAGTCTATTTAATAACATTGACTACTAAGGTATATATTGATATATTATAAGTAAGAATTAAAAAGAATTGGTCACATCTTTTGCATTAAATGCTTCTGACCTATGATCTTCCCCCACCGTTGGATTTCCCCTAAAAGGTACGCATAGCCATAAGGCTACTAATTCCTTTCAGAAGTCTTTTCTCACCAAAAAGAGTCCCTCCAAAGCCAAACGCTATTGCCATTCCAATTTGCTGCATCTTCATCTTCTTCCTTACTAATATTTTCTTTAGCTCTTAAAAATGTCTTCCCTACCTCCTCAACAACAAATCAAAAGGGGAAAGGTTTGTTAAGACCAATAAAAAGCGTAGGCTCCGACTTTGATGATAAACCTCTTTGGAACCATGTCAAAGTTCATTCACTTACTCCAAGTGGTGGTGGAAATAGAGTATGGTCATGTAACTATTGTAACAAAAGAGTTACGGGATCGTATTCTAAAGTCAGAGCTCATTTGTTAAAGATTTCTGGTCAAGATGTTCAAATATGTAAAGACATAAGTAGAGAAGTTTGTGACGCTTTGAAGCAAGAACATGAAGAAGCTGAAAATAAAAAAACATCTGCACAACTTGACGCGAGGAAGAAGTTAGATTACGTATCGCTTCCTGAAGGGTCAGATTTATCGCATGTTAAAAAAGAAAAGGTTCAAACGTTGGAGCTCTAGAGAAGTCGTTCGGCATTGAGAATAGGAATATCGCCGACAAAATGGCAGCCCGCATGTTCTACGCTTCAGGTTTATCTTTTAATTTTGCCTAGTCTCCTTATTTTAAAAAGTATTCCGAGTTTTTGGCAAAGACTTCTATACCGGGTTATGTTCCACCAATATATAATAGGTTAAGAACTACCCTTCTAGCTCAAGAAAAAGCTCATATTGATAGAAAATTGCAACCTATTAAGGATGCATGGAAGAGAAAAGGGTTGTCTATTTGTTCCGATGGATGGTCGGATATTAAGAGGCGACCATTGATAAACATAATGGCGGCTTCTAGTGGTGGTCCAATATTTTTAAAATCAATCAATTCAAGTGGTGTTGTGAAGGGTGGAGAATATATAGCTAATTTGTTCATTAAATCAATTGAGGAAGTTGGTGCAAGTAATGTTGTTCAAGTTATCACCGACAATGCAAGTAACATGAAGCTTGCCGGTTCTACGGTTGAGCAAACTTATCCACATATATTTTGGACACCATGTGTTGTTCATTGTTTGAACCTTGCCCTAAAAAGTATGTGCCAACCTTCCGAAAAATCACCTCAATTTATAAATTGCAAATGGATTTTAGATTTGATTGGTGAAGTTAATAGCTTGAAAAATTTTGTGTTGAATCATGATATGGCTCATGCTCTTTTTCAAAAGCATTCGGAGTTGTCTTTGTTGAAAGTTGCCAAAACAAGATTTGCATCTCATGTTATCATGATTAGTCGTGTTCATAGAGTGAAAGCATTGGAAAAAATGGTAATGGATGAAGATTGGAGAAACTATAAGGGAGATAAAGTGATTGAAGCTAAAACGCGTGAGATTAAATCCCTTGTAATGAATGACGAATGGCGGGATAAGATTGAGTACTTTTTAAAGTTTACCGAACCAATTGTGTCTATGCTTAGAAGTGCCGATCTTGATGCTCCAAAGTTGCATTTTGTTTATGATATGTGGGATACAATGATCGAAAAGGTGAAAGCAATTATCTTTGAACAAGAGGGAAAGGATCATATTGTCGGGCAATCGGACTTTTTGATACAACTAAAGACATTCTTGTTGCTAGGTGGAATAAGAGTAACACTCCTTTACATTGTATGGCACATTCTTTGGTACCAAAATACTACCATGAATCATGGCTTAGAGGGGAAGGCAATGGGATTCGAAGGCTTGCTCCAAATGAGGATAGAGAGATTTCCTTAAATAGAGTTAAATGATTTCAAAGATACTTTAAAGATTCAAATGATCTAAAACAAGCATCTTTGGAGTATGGAGCATTCGCTAGTGGAGTGGTTTCCTTAGTGGCTATGATGTATGAGGAGCCTCTATCTTGGTGGGCTAACCATGGTGTAAACGCTCCACTTTCGCAAAGCTTGGCGTACAAATTGCTTTCACAACCGGCTTCTTCTTCTTGTTGCGAAAGGAATTGGAGCACCTATTCATTGATCCATAGTATCAAAAGAAACAAGTTAGAGACTTCAAGAGCCGAAGATCTAGTTTTTGTGCACTACAATCTTCGCTTGCTTTCTCGTCAAAAAGAAAAATATACAAGTGGCCCAAGCAAATATTGGGATGTGGGTATGTCTCTAATCTATGTTTTCTTGAATTTATATTGCCTTTAGTATTTTTTTATTTTAAAATAATTTTTATTTTAATTTTGCTTTAGGTGGAGATCGTTTTGATGTTGATGAAGCCACCAATGATCTACTTGACTTATCAATAGATGAACCTCAACTAGAAGGAGTCATATTTGAAGAAGAGATTGAAGATGTGCAAGAAGTTGGTCTTGAAAATATTGAGGAAGAATGCTAATGTTATTGTTCAATTGTTAAAACTTAGTAGTTATTTTAATGTAATGTAACTTTATATGGGAAGTGCTCGAATTATTTTTGTCTTTTTGGTGTTATGCTTATTTTGTTTGACTTAATGAGAATGACCAACTCTTCATAATTTGTGACTTGTGAGAAAAATGCTAATTGCTAAATGATACTTGCATATTTTATTCTCTATGTTCATGTAGGTCATGTTCTTCTACAAAAGCAGTGAAAGACAAAGTCTAAAAGGTATGTTTTTTAATTTTTTTTATCTTTATATATCTAACTCTTTTACTTATGCAATTATATGATATCTCATATCTATTATGTTTAATATACTTTGTGTAACTTGTAGGAGAATATGAGAATGGAAGAAAATCAAGAAATCACGCCTACAACTTGAGAATAAAAAGAAATCAACAATTTACAATTTATAGGTAAGTATTCCATAAAATTATCATTTAGAGATATATTTATTTTTATTTTTAAATTTTGAAAGAATTGTAGCTCTTACGCAAGCTATTTCTTTTGCACTTAGACATTAATAGTAAAAAAAAATTTATCTTAACGCTTGTCCTTATTTTTAGCCGGATCCCCGCACCCGTGTCGGTTCTAGGATCCGTATCCCCGAATCTTAAAATTTCCATCTCAAAGGATCCGACCTCTAGATCCGCACCCGTGTCGGACACCCGTACCCGTGTCAGAGCAACTTAGCTTAAAAGAGCTCTTCAAAGATGTCGAGCCCCAATGTATGTGCACCACATCTACAGTAAATGATCCATAACAGTTGGGCTACATTCCAATCTGAAATATAAATCCACAATCACCTGGGAATGCTTCTTCCATCAAGGGCATCCTTTGCAGAAGTGGCAATTTCTGCATCAGAAAATTGCACTAGAGCCTGAAAGGGGTTCCAAGTAAGAGCGGTGGACTTGTCAGCTGAATCAGTGGTCTAGACTAGAGACATTAATAAGACCAATCAAAGTCGATAGAATCCAACTTCAGTAACATACTGACCTGGAATCCAGCAGTTTCACAAATGTTAGTAATCTTATGGACAAATCCAAAAGCTGAGAACACCTGAAAAAATAGGATTTTAAGTAGAAAAAATCAATTGAAGGTAAAAACAAAATAAAAATTTGGGAACTTCTCAGATGTTATTTTGCAATTTCAATCATTGTTCTTGAATAAAGAAGTACAAGGTAACAGAAAAACCACCCAGTTTCAAATGATTACCAATTATATCTTCTCTCTTAAAGATATCAGTGAAGAATCTCCCTTTCAAAGATGAAACCTATATGTTGACCTAAAGAAAATCTCAAAAGCAAAAAGTACTTTTGGAAAAAGGTTGAAAAGAATACCACTCCTCTCATCTACGGCATCTAATGCAACCAAAACTATCAGACCACACCACAGGAGACTGCATAATCAAATTAACATAATAACTTCAGCCATTCAGATATTCAGAAATCTTTCACTATAGCAACGGAGTTGATTTAGTGTGTCTATTCAATAAAGCCTACTGCTTGACTTAGTGAGAATAAATGCAGCGTAGTCAACTTACGATCATCATTGCTGGGGTCTTCGGCAGTGATAAGTGACCTGAACTCATCTATCCAACTATCCCATTCCATGAAGATGTCTTTTAAAAAAAATCTTCTCTTTGAACATTCCAATAATACCAAACAAGAAGCGAGGAGATGGAAACATATTTAAAGTATTTAATAATCTATTTACATTAAAAGATAGATTTAGGAAAAAGATCAACACAAACAAGTAATGGAGAAAGAGGGTTTAGACAACTAAATGACCAAGGACAGCATTGAGATTATCTCTTGGATTTAAGTATAGCTCAACACTAAAATTAGAGTTATTTTTAAATTAAAAGAGACAAACACACTATACCAGAACACTGAAATGCTGCATCCACTAACAAATGCCAGACGCACAAGTAACAATTTTGCCTCAGGTAACAAGATGTAGCAGCAAACATTATGCACATGCCAAAGAGAGTGTCAATTTTCAAAAGAAAAAGAAAAGAGAAACATCTGACACTCCAAGGGAAGTTTAGATAATAAAATTAAGAGAAGGGGTGAGAAAGAGCCAGTGTTAAGCAAAGGAGAAAGGAAACAAACACACGTGCGCTCTCTCTCCCGATGCAATAAGCTGCCACTGCAGATATATCCTTGACATTGGCCTGCTGATCCATTCATATTCATGTCAAAGAGCACTCAACAAAGCAAGACATACTATAATCTAATACTAAAACTACGTAGAAAACCTTTCTATGAAGAAGGTTTGCCATCCACCAAACAAATATGTGGCGAAGTACTATAATCACTTACCAAGTGTAGAACATCAATACTGACAAGGCGTGCATCATCTCCCTGAATTGTTACCAACAATACATTTCCAGCTACATCGGCAGTAGTTTTGTTGTTGACTATCTCTTGTCTGTTGGAATACTGTAGGTAGACGGTTTTCCCTCGTACCTGAGCTGGTTCTGAGGGAGACACATAGTACGATATCATTGCAATAGCTTTATTCAGTTCTGCCTACAAACATTAATAGGTAGAAAAAGAAACAGAGATTTGAAGCAAAAAGAAGTTCAACTTACAAACTCTATAAATGCTTGATTTCTATTTGCTCCAACATTACACTTGGTGTTGACAACTTTACCAAATGGCTTCCCCAATTCGATAAGTTTCTCCTATGTGCACTCCCATGGTAAGTTTCTTAAATGTAGAACCTTAGAGGGAGGCTGTGTGTATCGGAACTGAGGCTGGCTAGATACAGATGACATTCCGGACACCAAATCCAAACTTCAACAAAAGCAACACAGATTAAAGCCCAACATGTAACACTCCTAAAAAACTAAAGACCATAGTAGGCACATATACAAGATATTTGCAAAATGCAATTTCATGTTCTAAACGTTCCTACCTCGTTACTCAAGAACCAAATCTAGCTAAATGACACGAGTACATCAATCTAAACATCAAGTCGTTATGAACACACTGTGATCTACAGAAAATGAACCAAAAATTTAGAACAAGTTCAAATTCTGTCATATACTATCTTGTCCCTTTTCAATTTTCATCTCTGAATCTCTTCTCTTAAATGCTATTATACAATGCTTTTCCCAGTAGGTACGACGCAACCACAAATCACTCACCCCTTGTGTATTTTCTAACTATACACAGAGGGGAAACAACTACGAAAGAATATAAGAATGGAACATACACTTGTTATCCTCTTTCATTGTGTAAGATAAAACCATACTAGACAGTTCTTCCCATGTCCCAAACCCAAAAGAAGAACGGATTAAAAACCTATAAAGTAACACACCTCAATAGAAAAAGAAAAGAATTAGGATAGAATACCGGGGGGGGGGTTGCTCTAATAATAATACGTAGCTTGTGATGCATGCATTAGGCACATCACACGGGTTAGAGCCCGTGCCACTAACAAAGGCTGGTATTTAAGTGGAGAGGATAGAGGAGTGGACCCATTGTCGTGTGAGTTCCAGACCGTGCACCACTAGCTCTCTGGAATTGCACGGTTATCAAAAAATTAGGATTTAATATCAAAATTACCAAAGAGGAAAGAAATACAAGCAATGCAGCATTTCACAAATGCCTAATGAGATTAACGCATTTGCACTTTGCGAGGGCCATGGAATTTGCTAAATGGCACGCCTCGAAATCTAAAGATAAATTCATAATAAAAGAGGGCCACGCAATTTGTCATTTTTGTTTGGCATGGCGCGCCTCAATTTATTTTAACCAAAGGGTTTCTAAATTGACCAATGGGAGCCATTAATTGTATGTTTGGCCCTCAAATTAGATGAATTAAATTCAGTAACCTAGAAGTGAGAACTTCCCATCCTAATTTTCATTTCCATATTAAATGTACAAGACAAACAGTAAACGCTAGGCATGCTAATAGTTGCATTAGATAATTGGAACTGAGCAGACACATTCATAAGTGCTTTTCTACCTTCAATATATCTTGGTGCATCCCTGCTGTGATTTCTGTTACCTTTTATCATGTGACAGAGATAGAAATTAAAATCACAATCCACCTAACCCATAATCCAAACCAATCACAAAAATAGGATACACTAACGTATTGATCCTTCCGAAGAAAACAGTGCAAAATTCAACGACACTAACTCCACACGCACAAAATAATACCCGAATTCTGCAACTAATAATCTAATCAGAACGAACAAGAAGTAAAAATATAAAATTGAACAGAGAACTTACTGTTTACCAACAAATACTCATGTGAACTCTTGCCAATCCCATTTTTATTCAAACATCATTTAACCAGCAACATTAAACTCAAATACAACAAACCAAGGACGTAGCTGAAACGGAACCCATGAACAACAACCACGGATAACCTCGAAGCTCTCCGGCATTTCAAACTCGAACCCGAAATGGAAAATTGAATGACGACGACCCAAGCTCTGCTTGGCAGTTCTCCCTGGCCACAAAACTCGAACCAAATCGGACCTCAATCAAACTCCATACTTGAAAATTAAAGTCTAAATTTGGAAGAGGGGTAGAAATATTTTTGTATTAGTTTTTCTGAAATTCAAAATCAAAAGAAGAAGACACCATAAAATCTATTGTTCCATTCCCAAAATCCCAGTAACAGAGATCGAACCCAAACCAAAAAGAGAACTGGAACCCGTGTGATGTGCCTAATGCATGCAACAATAGATATTGTGAAGAAGAAGGGGTTCGATCTTCTGTGTTCAACAATTACACGAATTGTGAAGATATTAGAAGAAGGGGTTCGATCTTCTGTGTTCAACACGAATCGATGGAGCAGACTGATTTTCTGTGTCCAACAATTGCACAGTTGAAGCCATTGATTGATACCCAGTTTGAGATTCTAACCTATTCACCTCAGTCGTATGAACATCTTGGTACTGTGATTTTTCAGTTTGGCCGGATTCTAATCTGTTTCCCATTACCTCTGTGACGCCGGTGTTCTTCTAGTCGCCGCCCCCGCTGTATTGAACGGCAAAGTACGTATGAACAGGTTGGTGTATTGATTTTGCATTTTGGCCAGATGAACTATTATTTTCGAACACCTCTGTGTCTCCGGCGTTTTTCAGGCCGTCGTCTCCGTTGATTTCATCGTTATATCTTCTTGTTTTTTGTTGAGTGCCTAGGTCTTTTGACATTGAACCATCTCCATAGAGTGGAGTTCTATAATTGATACCAAAGTCATCTTGAGACGTATATGAAGCTTCGATTTCTCGCTACAGAGAGTCCTGCTCCTTATTGTAACTCTGTAGCATCTAGAGTGGAGTTGTGAATTGAAACCAAGTGGGGTTTGTGAGCGATGGGAGGGGGGTTCTTTTGGGTCCGGTCCGGTGGGATTTCACCGCCGGAGGGCGGTGTTCTGGCCATATCGGTGACAAACTGTCAAAAGTGACGGAAATCGCCTAATGTGAGAGCGTTTTGAATTTTAGCGGCGCAGGTTTTTCCGTTTTTGACAGTAGTTTGAGAAGAAGAACCATTTTTATAAAATATATAAATTGATTATACACTTATGATACAAAAACACACCATGAATATACTCAGGATACACTTAATATATATTAAGAATACATTTTCAAAACGTAGGATACGATGTATATACATTTTTATACATTACTTAATAATATATATATAACTTTATAGAAAAATATAATATAATTATCTTGCATGTATTACTTTATACGTGATCTTTTTCAAAGTAGAAGCGATATGCATATAATTTTTATGTCTTATATAAAAAGAATATACACTCATGATATACAGACACACCCAAGAACAATTAATATACACTTTGGATATAAAAATATACTCAGCATAAACTTAAATACACTAAGAATAAATTGCCAAACTTAGGATACAATATATATACAAGTTTTATACATCGCATAACAATACATATACAACTTTTATACGAAAATATAATATAGTTATCGTGCATGTATAACTTCATTTATATTTACATCTATATATATTTATATATTGTATAATTGCAGATATGCAATATTACAATAAAAAATTATAATACAAATATAATTTAGTCACCCCATTAAACCCAAAATACCGACTTCAAAAGATCTTCACTCAAAAAATACCTTATGATCTAAAGAAAAGATCAAGAAGAAAAGGAAGAGAAAAGAAGAAATCACATGTATAAAAAAGAATAGCTTGTTGAGCTATCATCAAGTCCCTTAAAGAAATGTTTCTAATCACCAATAAAATACCATCATAAATCAAAATCTTGATTAGAAAATCTTGCGACTTTTACTGCAACTCTAGTATCATGCATCGTAACGTTGGTCGATTAAATCCTTTTAAAAATTGAATTAAAAATTTTGTGATTGTTTTAGATTCTCAAACTGACGAGAGTAGTTTGAGAAGAAGAACCATATTATACAACATATAACTTTTATACAATATATAAATTGATTATACACTCAATATACTCTGGATATACTCGGTATACACTTTAAATACATAAATACACTCAGGATACACTTAACATATATTAAGAATATATTTTCAAAACTTCGGATACGATGTATATACATTTTATACGTTATATAACAATATATATATATATATATACAACTTTATACATAAATGTAGTACAATTATCTTGCATGTAAAACTTTATACGTGATCTTTTGCAAAGTAAATGTGATATGTATAAAATTTTTATATATTATATAAATAGAATATATATACCTGTATTGGGGAAAAAGTTTTTTCTGACGTGGCAAGACACGTGGAAGGGTCAAAAGGTTATCCTTCCGAAAGAGGATAAATAAAAGATATTAGAAGACAAATTAGACAGGGGACGAAATTCAGCTACGAGTCCCATATCTGTTCAAAGTGGGTTGGAACGTAATTCTAAAGACAAAGGATATCAAGAATAAATAGATACAAGTTCCGTATCTATTTAAGGCAACAAGTCAAAAAACATTTAAAGCATAGATCTGGAGGCAGAAAGAAGTCCAAGTTTAATCATTAAATACCAGATACGTTGAAGAATTAGCATTTAATAAGAATGATTGTGTAACGACCCATTTAATGTCATTTATTACTTATAATTATGTCATTAAAACCTAGGTTTCATTCTCCTACCTAGAGTCATCTATAAAAGGAGGTTCTACCAATTGTAGACACGATCAACGGTTGAAAGCCTACTGAAATACAATTTTACTTTACTATTCATTCTGATTATTGAAATCCTATCATATTTTTCGGTCTCTTGATTATCAGTAACCCGATTTTTTTATTATTTTCTGGTTTTAATCAAAGTTCTATATTTTGGTTAAACAAATTGGTTCCGTTACCGGGAATATGATAATTAATCCTTTCTAAAGCTTACACACTTTACTTGTAGTTAATATCATGTCGAACACCAACAACAACAACAACAACAATGTTGCTGACAACCAAATCCCTCACGTTCAAGGGGATTTGAACAATGATAATATAATTCCCTCCCCTCAAGCCTCTCCACGCCAGTCTCGTGAAGGTACTCATGTGCCTCTGTCCGATGAACAAGAGTAGTCAGAACACCTTGAAGGGACAGAACAAGCTCTTCAAAGGATAATCGATGCACGAGTCAATCACGCTCTCCAAACTTTAGTTAGCCGGTTGCCTTCTTCACTACATACTCCTACCCCTAATAACAATACAATGGAGAATCCTCGCTCTGCTTTAGATAACACAAACGAGGGATCTCCCAATGGACCACGAGAAATGGATACAGGTAATGCAAATAACTCTTGTTTACAAAATATGATACTAACCTTGCAGGCACAACTCAAGGAGCAAAGCGAACGGATCGAGCAAATATCGGGAGTTCCTCTAGTAATTAGAGGGATTGATGCGGATAAATATTCTCAACAACCTTGGAAGCCAAGTGCAGCTCCTCTTCCTATTCCAAAGAAATTTAAAATGCCTGATATTTTAAAATATGGCGGTACAACTGATCCTCGAGATCACATGACTGCATTCACTACGGGCGTTAAGGGGAATGACTTAACCAAGTAGGAAATCGAATCCTTATTGGTCAAAATTTTTGGAGAGACACTTACAAAGGGAGCATTAACCTGGTACTCTCTCTTACCTGAAAATTCTATAAATTCTTTTGCTGAGCTTGCAGATTCTTTTATAAAAGCGCACTCAGGAGCACAAAAGGTAGACAAAAGGATGGAGGACATTTTCAAAATTAAGCAATCAGACACGGAGTTACTCCGAGATTTTGTTAATATGTTTCAACGAGAATGGATGACTTTACCTCGGGTACCAGATAATTGGGCTGCAATAGCTTTCACGAGTAATTCGAATGACAAAAGCTCTGAGGCTACAAGAAATCTTAAGGAAAGCCTTCGCGAGTTTCCTGCAACTACATGGAATGATGTGTATAATAGGTATAGCACAAAACTCAGAATTGAAGAAGATACTGTACTTCAACATTCCCATGATGAAAGCAGGTCCCAGAGGTCTGAAACTGAAAAGAGATCAAGTAAGAACAGATATGATCCCTATCTGGGGACCTTCAGGAAAAGATTCAAGAACAAAATAAGAAAATCAGCGATATGATCAAAAATCAAGGGGAAGGGAGTCCGGTTCTTCCTCAAGATTTAGAAATGGTAGAAACAGGCAAGAGCCATTTGATGAAGATGGAAGTTTGAAGGCAAGGTTTGGTGGATACAATTTCAATGTTACCAACTCCGAGCTTGTAGCTATTTTGCGAGGCATGGGGGATAAGGTACGATGACCGAGGGAGATGCGTTCAAACCCAAACAAGCGCAATCCAGATCATTGGTGTGAATTTCATAATGATCACGGGCATAAGACATCAGAATGCCGATTTTTACAAAGTTAAGTAGATTATGTATAAAAACAGGGTTATCTTACTGAGTTATTCAGTGAGAAAGGAAAGCAGGATTACATGAAAACATACAAGAGCCGCCAAAACCCCCGTCACCCAAGAGAACCGTGAATGTTATAAGCGGGGGAGAAGGTATATATGAGGTGGTGCATCCCACTTCCAACAAAGTTTCTAAACTCCTAGTTATGCCCGGGAAACGTACACGTCAGACGCTGGAAGGTGAAGTTATCACTTATGATGATGCAGACATGGAAGGAGTGGACGCCCCTCATAACCATGCACTGGTAATATCCTTACTTATACATGATATTAAAATAAAAAGAGTTTTGATTGATCTAGGAAGTTCAGCAAATATCATCCTGCTAAGGGTGTTATGGGATATGCAAATGGAGGATAAGATGATTCCAAAGGCGCATACTTTATCAGGATTCAATAACTCCAGCATAGTAACTAAAGGAGAGGTAAGCTTAACAACTTTTGTAGAGGGTATTGAGAAATATACCAAATTTTAGGTAATAGATGTGGAAATGGCGTATAATATAATCATGGGAAGACCATGGATTCATGAAATGGGCGTTGTCCCATAAACTCTTCATCAAGTCATGAAATTCCCAACACCATGGGGAATCCGCCAAATTCATGGGGAGCAATATATTTCTCGTAGCGTCAATATAGTATCAGGCACGGGTCGCGTATATAACATCGAAGTAAATCTGGATCAACACCCAACTATTCAAGAGGAAGGAGAAAGTATCGAAAGATCAACTAAGAAGTTCGAGCCTGTGAAGTTACTTGAACAGTGGCCTGAATGAATAATCTACGTGGGAGCCAATTTAAATCCAGACACGAGAGGTAAGTTAATTGAGTTATTACAAACCAGTGAAGACTGTTTTGTTTGGCCCATGTTGAAATGAGAGGAAAAACATCGGACGTCCATCTTGTATAAACCGTAAAAAGTAAGGATGGCAGGCAAGAGGAAAGTTCAGAAATTGAGTCGACTTGGAAGGACCAAAGGTACGTGAAAAGCTATCTATTTATTATTATCGAAAGCAACTGAAGTTCAAATAAATAATCTCCTATGTTTGATATACGTGACATTTTGTCCACAATCATAAAACGTATTTTTTCATAATTCATATATATAAAAATATATATATTTGGAACGGTAACTTGAAATAAACCAGATTACGGCTAAAAGCAGCTCCCAAAGTTTGACATATAATTCTGGGGACTGTAATGGCAAGGAAAGAACAAAAGCAATAAAGTCCCAGGTTCTTCAAAACTGGGGACTTTATGTTCAAAAAATATTGCTTTAAAAAGAATCGGACATGTTCAGGTATATTTATGCTAAATTATTTTTCTTTTAATTTCTTAAGATTTTACTAACATTTTTAGATGCTAGGCAAAATCCCTAACCCGTGCCAAATGATGAAAGACAACATGCATGGCGAAATAGAATACTCTTAAATTATAAGCCTAGTGTTATATCAATCTAATGGAAGTACATACGGGTAGGAAGTCTTCATCAAATTCTATCTTCGAGTCCCGCATATTTTATGTTTCAGGAAAAGGACCAACATAAGATCAATAGCCAAGTGTTCAAGGTTTCATTTCTTCAACGCTCAAACACTTGGGGGACTATACAGTAGATATAGCCTCGTGCAGAAAAATAGACGCGGGTCCATAAAGGAAAAGAGATACGGGAGCAGATCAAATTCAGCTACAAAGTGCCATATATCAAGATTCAGCTATGAATAGCTACGTTACTTTACAAAAAATATTTTTCAATGTTGTAAACATTTTCCAAACCCTTTCTAAATATATAAAGATAGGGTTATGGCTATATGCTAAGATAGGCTGTAAAAGAAAACCTTATGTATTCTATATTAAGAAATCTGTTACACGAAAAACAGTTACGAGGAAGATATAGACGCACCGCTACACATGTATTATTCGAAAATTTGCACAAGTTCATTAATAAAAACTTGTTCAAGTTATTTTATAGAAGAAACATACGCTTCCTATCTTCTTTCATCATATTATAACACCATTATGAAGTTGAGACGTCTTCTTCATTAAGTGTCGATACACACAAAAGGGCCCTCTCTTTTTTAAACCTCATGTTAATATTCCATGGGATGAATCATAAAGCATTTTCAAAAATAATTATTCTATAAGTCCTAAACAAGAAAATAAGCAAGAATAATATAAACAATAAAAATGCTAAATTATTCTATAAGTCCTAAATAAGAAAATAGGCAAGAATGATATTCAAAGAAGTACTTATAAAACTTCTTAGCTTAAAAAAGATTCAACAATAAATCTTTATAAAGTAGAAAATCTTTAAAAACCCCCATTAATGTAAACTGGGGATTAGTTGGAAAGATAATTCTCAACTCGCATTTAAAGGAGCTGGTTCTTCCGAAGCTGTTGGGATAACCTCATTATCTGAAGAAATTACAGGAACGGAGTCAACTTTTAGGGGAATAGCAATAATTGGGATATTAGGACTGTTAGGAGAAGTAGGAGCCTCGATTTCTGCTGGCTGATCCTCAGGGGCTTGGTTAACAATATTGTCAACTTCAATAGAAGCAGCTCCATCATTGGGGGGATCATCAGCCACAGTGGTATCATCTGGGGGAGAAGGACAGTCAAGTGGTTGTTTAGTCATCTCAATGGTCTTTAAGACCTTGTCCAACTCTGATTGCAAATCAAAGCCTTGTTGACTAGCCCCCGTCAAAGCGTCACGGCGAGAATTCAGGAAAGCACAGCTCACCTCCGCATCAAAACTTTCCTCGGGGAGAGCATAGTCTTTTTTCCACAAGGTAAGATCATTTTTCAATGATTTATTTTCATTCAAAGTAGAACTAAGGGTGGCTTCAAGGGAGGCACGAGAGTCTTCTAAAGCACGTGCCTTATAAGTAGAAGCTTGCAAGTCAGCCTGAGCCTGAGATAAGCTTTGTACTAACTCTCCTGCATATTCTTCCTTCTTGCTTAACAAAACTTTAAGTTCTCTAATCTCCTCACTTGACTTAGATAACTGCTAAAAAAGTACATTCCTGGCATTCTTTTTCCTTCTCCACCTTACTGAAAGAAGCCTTGACCCCATCTAATTCAGAAGATAAAAATTGTTTTTGTTGCTCCAAGTTATGATTGCTCTATTGTAAATCCCTAATCTTTTTTTGAGCATCCTTCAGTTGCTCTTGCCAACCGTTTGCTTTATTGTCGGCTTCCCTAGCCTTCTTTTCAGCCTCAAGAATCGCTCGTTCAGCTTCACAAGCTTTCTTTTCCAAAAGAGGAATTCTTCCCATAAGTTCTGTGCCTATAAGATTAGCCTGTAAAAAAAGGGGGTAAATATAAGTTGAAATTAAAAAGAAAATTTTATAAAAAAAAATGGAAAGAAACATACCTTCAGGGTACTATGAATTATGTCGTTCATTAAAGTTAAACAGTTGTTACTGTCCATTTTCCTCTTCTCTACTTCACCGATTAAGGGTCCAAGCCAAACATCAACCCCACCTGATTTCCTCAAAATGCTTCTATTAGCCGGAACCTCAAGTATAACACTCCTCATAGCCATGCTTCTATTATTGGAGTCTTCTTCTACATGACAAACAGAAGAAGAGGGAATTACAGAAGGAGGTACGGTAGAAGAGGTGAAAACAGCAGTGTTAATGAAGTTGAAACATGTACGGGGGCAGAGGTTGGTGAGGAAATAGGAATGGAAATGGTAGCTGGATTAACACTTGAAGAGATTGGAGAAACAGAAATAAAAGTTGGAAGAGGGGTTTCCTCCAAAACTGGATTAAAATTTCCACCCTCAAAGCCTTCAATGAAAGGGCGTTGAGTGGACTCAGGAGTATTATTCGGGATAATTTCTTCATCGGATATAATATTAACAGGCTCGGAGGTGCGAGCAGGAGAAGCTTCAATATCATCCTCAGAAACTATCACACGCCTCCTAGACCTAGGACGAGTTGTTAAAGGGGTATTATCATCTTCCTCATCAGAATCTTCTTCAAATGATTTCCTCTTTATTAGAATATCCCGTGTCCTCCCTAGAGGTAATGAAGCATTAGAAGAAGTTCTAAGGGCAGTAGCTACTTCAGCTGACATCCTCGATTGGCAAATCCTGATAAAAAGAAGGATATAAGAGGGGATATACAAAAAGAGAGAATTAACTCTATACAAAAGAAATACTAAAAGTATACCATGAGTTTTGACTCTCCAACCGTGCTTAATAGAAATTGATTTCCAAGTACGTGCTTCCATATGTGCGGCCTTCAGAATAGCATCTACCCAAGCACGGAAGCCAGGGACGAGTTCAATATCTCCCATGGTAGCTATCAAAAAGCGCAACAAAAATGCTTTAAAAGATAAAAGATCAAAATATTAAAAATAGACACGGTAAGAAATAAAATACTTACGTGTCATGTTCCACTTCTCTGGGAAAGGCATGTTTGATCCACCCACCAAATCAATTGAAGGAACACTAACAAACCGTGTGTACTAACCACGGTCATTGATATCCTCAGGGTTTATCAAAAGCCTTTTACCTCTAGCAGATAATGAAAAAACTCCATTACGAAAGAGTTTGGGATGGTAGAGGTGAATCAAATGAGGAAAAGTGAAATCCACATTTGCTTTGGTTGATAAGAACCTTAAGCATGCCACTACTCCCCACACCAGGGGACCGATTTGAGCTAGGCAGATCTTAAAGAAACGACAAAATTCGAGAATGACTGGGTCAATAGCAGGGGTAAAACCTAGAGTGAAAGGGTAAGTATAAACGCAAGAAAAACCGGGCCTATAAGAAGACATTTTCTGGTTAGGGTTGAGAATAACTATGGGAGTACTATTTTTCTAACGACAATCTTTTCGGACGATGGGGATTAATGGTTCAGTAATTAAAGAGCGGCATTGGTTAAGTTTTTCCAATTTGAGCATTCTCTCACTAAGGGATTCTTTGTCATGTTCAAAAGATAGATCTGATGATACAATTTCTTCTACCGTTGGTTCCTGAAGGGGTTCAGCGAGTTCTTTTCCTTTAGAAGAAGATTTGGTAGATGAAGATCCTTTAGAAGAAGTACTGAAAATAGAAGGGATGTTAGAATCGGATGCGCCACCTCGTGTTGATCTTGCACCACGAGGGACATTTGCTCCACCTCTTCTGTGTCTTGCAGGAGCATTGGGAAATTGATTGAGAATTGGAACTTTTCTAGGATTAGGATGTGAAGATGCCATTGTTTAACAAATTGTTACAGAAGAAAAACAAAAGGAAGAACTGAGGGGTCACTTGGTGAAAAGGATGACTAAAGAAGAAGAAATCGAATGAGTATATGGAAAATAACTGGTGGACTAGAAAAAGTAATGATGAAATGCCTATAATAAAGGTAACCATCACTTCGCGAATAGTGAAAAAAAGGCTGCAGAACTACAGAACTAGTGAAGAGGTGACACGTATGTGATGCATTAAATGGAAGGGACAATTGAAGCGTCAACACTGACATAGCATTTATTGTGACAAAAATTTCCTTTTTAATGAGAATCCACTTCCCAAGTATTTAAATGATAAATAAATGGAAAGTGGGGGGACTATCTGTATTGGGGACAAAGTTTTTTTCTGACGTGGCAAGACACGTGGAAGGGTCAAAAGGTTATCCTTCCGAAAGAGGATAAATAAAAGATATTAGATGACAAATTAGAAACGAGACGAAATTCAGCTACGAGTCCCGTATCTGTTCAAAGTGGGTTGGAACATAATTCTAAAGACAAAGGGTATCAAGAATAAATAGATACGAGTTCCGTATCTATTTAAGGCATTCAAAGGCAACAAGTCAAAAAGCATTTAAAGCATGGATCTGGAGGCAGAAAGAAGTCCAAGTTCAATCATTAAATACCTGATACGTTGAAGAATTAGCATTTAATAAGAATGATTGTGTAACGACCCATTTAATGTCATTTATTACTCATAATTATGTCATTAAAACATAGGTTTCATTCTCCTACCTAGAGTCATCTATAAAAGGAGGAAGTTCTACCAATTGTAGACACGATCAATGGTTGAAAGCCTACTGAAATATAATTTTACTTTACTGTTCATTCTGATTATTGAAAGCCTATCATATTTTTCGGTCTCTTGATTATCAGTAACTCGATTTTTCTATTATTTTCTGGTTTTAATCAAAGTTCTATATTTTGGTTAAACAATACCCATGATACACACACACACACACACACACACACACACACACACATATATATATATATATATATATATATATATATATATATATATATATATATGCATGTATTACTTCATCTATATTTACATGTATATATATATCTTTATATATTGTATAATTACGTATACGCAATATTCAATTCAGTAAACAATTACAATACAAAATACCATCTAGTCACCCCATTAAACCCAAAACTAACTGATGATGCCCACTTCAAAAGATCTTCACTCACAAAATACATTATGATCTAAAGAAGAAGAAATCACATGTATAAAAAGAATAACATGTTGAGAAATCATAAAGTCTTATATCCTTAAAGAAAATTTCCTAACCACCAAATAAAATCCATCAGAAATGTCGTAGGACGAATCAGGATGTGGGTATGGCACGGGTCAGGACGTGGCCATCAGGACGTGGGCATGTCACGGGCATGTCATGGGTAAGGACGTGTCAGGACATGGCCATGGCACGTGTCAGGATGTCGTAGGACATGGCAGGGCGTGGGCGTGTCATGTGCATGTCATGGGCATGTCATGGGTAAAGACGTGTCAGGACATGGCCATGGCACGTTACAGGACGTGTCACGACATTGCACGACATGCCAGGGAGTGTCTATGGCACGGGTCAGGACGTGTCAGGATGTTGCAGGACGTGGCCACATGACGTGTCAGAATGTCGCAGGACATGGCAGGACTTAGGCATGGCATGGGCCAAGCCATGTCAAGACATGCCAACGGCATGTTTCAGGACATGTCACGACGTCGCAGGACATAGTATGGCAAGGCCATGGCATAGGTTAGGACGTGTCAGGATGTTGCAAGATCCATCCATAGGACGTTGTCAGGACATGGCAGGACGTGGGCATGGCACGAGTCAAGACGTGTTAGGACATGGCCATGGCACGCTTTAGGACGTGTTAGGATATCGCAGGACATGGCAGGGCGTGGCCATGGTACGGCTCAGGACGTCACATGACATGGCCACAGGATGTGTCAGGACGTTGCAGGACATGGCAGGACAAGGGCTTGGCACGGGTCAGGACATTTCCATGGCACGTGTTAGGACGTGTCAGGACGTTGCAGGACATGGCAGGGCGTGGCCATGGCATAGGTCAGGACGTGTCTGGACATTGCAGGACGTGTCAGGACGTCGCAGGACATGGGCATGGCAAGACGTGTCAGGACGTCGTTTAACATGGCAGGACGTAGGCAAGGCACGGGTTAGTACGTGTCAAGACATGGCCATGGCACATTTTAGGACGTCGCTGGACATAGCAGGGCAAGGCCATGGCATAGGTCAGGACGTGTCAAGACGTAGCCACAAGACGTGTCAAGACATGGCAGGACGTGGGCATGGCTCAGGTTAGGACATGTCAGGACATGGCCATGGCACGTTTTAGGATGTGTCAGGATGCCGCAGGACATGGCAGTGCGTGGCCATGGCACGGGTCAGGACGTCGCAGGACGTGGCCACAGGATGTGTCAGGACGTCATAGGACATGGCAGGACAAGGGCTTGGCACGGGTTAGGACGTGTCAGGACATGGCCATGGCACATGTCAGGACATGTCAAGACGTCGAAGGACATGGAAGGGCGTCGCCATGGCATGACTCAGGACGTGTCAGGACGTCGCAGGACGTGTCAGGACGTCGCAGGACGTGTCAGGACGTCGTAGGACATGGCAGGACATGGGCATGGCACAGGTCAGGACGTGTCAGGATGTCGCAGGACGTGGCCACAGGATATGTCAGGACGTCACAGGACATGGCAGGACGTGGGCATGTCACGGGTCAGGACGGGTCAGGACGTGTCAAGACATGGCCATGGCACATTTCAGGACCTGTCAGGTGTTGCGACCAAAACACTCACGCAAGTGTATGCGATCGACAAGTAATATAGTAGTGAGTAAAGTATCATTCCCACGAGGAATTGTGATTAACTTATTGACCTGATTTAAACTAAATTAATTATCAATTCAAGCTAGACTATCACAAGATATATATAAAACTTCTTAATAATAGAACAATAATTCAAGGCAAAATTACTACACCAATTACAATTTATGTTTATAACAATTTGGATAAATATATTCCAGGGCCATGGACTTGCTAGTAATCATGCTATTTTTCTACTTAGAATTGATTTATTTAATTATCTGGATTATTGATTATAAGGTTAATAATATTCATAAGAATCTTTCGAGTTCTTATGAATCTATCCAAGTTAAATCAATATCTATATTTCTATGATATTAATATTAACAAGAATGCATTTCAAACTCTTATTATTTAACCAAACAAGGTAATTAAGTATATATCTATCTTATTTGCAAATCCTTCACTCGATGCCCGAGATTCAAATCTTGTTCTATTTGATTTTATATGCAACCAAGAATTTCCTTTGTCAAGTTTAATTCAAAGTTCGTAGATAATATTTCACCGTTAGCTACGCAGTAAAATAATTAAGATCAAAATCAAATAAACAACCCATATCAATAACTTCAATAAAATCAATCTAAGCTTCAAATAACAAAATCACTAACATCCATGACCCTAGAATACTAAAGAATTTAGCTACTCATGTTCATACTAAAATCAACAATATTGATGTCTAAAATACTACAAAGAAAAATACAAGATGAAGGTTTAGATGAACTCTTTAATTTGTTGCACTTCAAAACTTGATCTTCAACTCCTTCCTTGGCTTCAAGAACACTCTTGGTGAGTTTTCTCTCAAAATCTTCTCTCTAAGATGAATAGTAATTTTCCACTCTACTCCAATAATGCTAAAAATCTGATCTTCTCCATAATATAAGGCTGCATTAATTAACTTTGAGTGGAATTATGTGTCCCTTCATTTTCCACCTTAGAAAAATGACAATTAACCGGACTACTCTGCGCGAAGTGCCTGCGCGAAGTGGTGCGCGAAGTGGGCACTTCGCGCACCTGTAGCCCAATTAATCCTTCTTATGCGCGACTTCGCGCACCTGGGAGAATTTCTCATTCAAGCTTGTTTCTAGATCGTAAAGACTCAAGTCCGAAGGATTGTTTTTGCTCCAAAATTGTGCCATAACATTTCCAATTGTAGATATAAGCTCCTTTTTCTGCACATTGTACAAATCACAAATTAATAGCTTATATCTTATCAAATTCATAAATTATGTTATTGGATCATAATTAAATGGACGCATAAATAATGGCTAAACTACTTAGTTTTTGCCTATTATCAACACCCCATACTTAATTCATTGCTAGTCCTCGAGCAATCACATTATACTTATAAAAGAATCATCAACTCAACTATTTTACCTTAATGCTTTACACTTAGAACAAGAATCATATCTCACACCTAGTAATATAAAATTCTAGTTTCTAGACTAACTTTCAAGTGCTACACAATATTCACACTTCTTTGAAGTACTCTATACAAAGATCAAGACTTGTTTATCTGTCACGAATCATATGCCCTCACAATTTTATTAACATTACATATATCAATATGTACAATAGAGTTCCCTAATTATTTACAACAAGAAAGTTTCACTCACACTCACAAAAGAAGTCACATGCATGCAAATGGTACCATAAGCTTGCCCTTAATGTAAATCTCTACTAATGCAGGCTTGTTCGATCAAAAATCAATTAGGACTTTTTCTTCTGGTTGTAATGTGGGTTAAGGGGCTGGTAGGATTTATTTTGGGATTAGTGACTAGCACTCCTAAGCACTTTAACACGTAGATTAATCATTTTTAGCGCAAATTCTTCAATCCTAATAACTATTGCATCAATCAATCAATTCACTCCTAGCAGTGTTCCATCTGTCTTTTATGCACTGATCTAATTCACACTCCTAACAATATACACAAATTTATACAGTTTTTTTTTCAAAACTTTATATACAAATTTCAGTGCACCTTTCTAACTTTCATTGGTTCCATTCACAAACCACCCCACACTTAGTTCCTTTGTACTTCTTTTAGCGCTCATTTTACAATTAAAGTGCTTTAAGAGGTTAAAGGGTTCAAAATATTAATTAAGAACAAAAATGGTATAGGCTTGTAATGTAGGTACCAAATAAAAGTTTCAAGGCTAGAAATGGTTAACTAGGGATTGAATTTATTTGATTTGAGCAATTGAGTTCAAAAAGATCAAGGAAAGCCTAACATCATATTTTAAAACCGAGTGTCACCTGAAATTTCGCTTCAATTCACATACTAGGCAAGTTCTAAACACAATTACACTACATGGACTCATAAAAAATCTCTCCACACATGGAATAAGATTCATTAAGATCAACTCATCAAGACACTCTGTTGTGAATATTCATTTCAGTAGTAAATATGCAATAAAATCACTTTCAGTTAAAAATCCAGTAAAACTAGGCATTATACTCTAGGATTTGGTATGTTCGAGTGTATGAACATTATGGTTTACCATAAGGTAAAATTTCATCTAAAAGCAAAAACATAAAAAAATCTATCTAAACAAAAATCTATCTATACCCGGTTCAAATTGAAACCCTTGGAAAAGAACCGTGGCCTAAAGAAAAACCAAGGGAAAATATTCACACTAATCACAAAATTAAGAAAAGAGGACATAACTCCTCACAATATATTTTTACCCTAATTTTTTTTTTATAAATAAAAACAACTTCAAAATAAAACTTTTAATAACAAAGACAACCACATTTAATTAATCTACTATTCATCAAATTCATAACAAGCTAAACTTCAAAACAAATAAAACATCAACACAAAGAAAATTCTAATATCCGAAACTATCAAAATATGCTAAACACACCCCACACTTAAAAATAGGCATGTCCCCATGTCTACAACCTTTAAACACAGAGATAAAAATACTTCCCCGACGATCTATTCTTGATCTGACACTGTGTCGGGGTTGACATTACAAGCTCGCCCCAATGCTCGCAGCCATCCCATAAATTTCTTTTCCGACTTGACTTGTCGGTCTGCTATTTCCTCCACACGGGTGCTTAGCGTGTTTACTGTTTGTCTCAATTCACCTATCTCATGCTCCCATGTGTTGTGGCTCGGCATTCCAGCAGTTCCTGAAGATGATGCTGCTCTTGGCAGTGCAACTGCTGGTGCATTGGGAGGTTGGGCTTGTTCTCCTCTGTCTGTGTCCATTGGTTGATCACCTCCATCATTCTCTTCATCTTCAGAGCTATCTTCTTCATCTCCACCTTTCTTGGGTTTGATATTAAATTCCTTCCTTACAGTTATATCTACATCAGGATCCTCTGGTACATGTGCTTGCCTGCAAAGTAAAGTGACTAGTGATGGGAAGAAAAATCCATACTTACGAATTGGGCTTCTAATAAATATTTCATCATGAATGATCTTTGCCACATCAAAAGCCAAATTCTCTACAAGACACCATATCAGTGCAGCTCTGGGACCATTTACTTCAATTGTATTCTTAGAAGGAATGAGCCTGCTATTTATCACATAAAGCCAGGTTTTTGCTTCTATAGTTAGAGCAGATGAATGAATTTTGTCACCACTCTCTAACCATTCTATCTCAACTCCCGGGATGCAAATCTTTGAGATGAATCTTTCCCATTTTGCATTATCTGGACATTTTCCATACTCATAGAAATCTTCATTCTCTGGCACAGCATCATTTAAATTGTAACTTGCTCTAATTGCCTCAATTGAAGCATTGACTTGTCTTCTGCGCACAGTCACAATGTTATTTTGATGTTCAGGTACATTCGCGTAGAATTCGCGAACTACTGTTTCATTTGCAGTCACCGATTCATTGATAAAGACTTGAAGCCCCCGTTCAATCAACTTTTGGTACATGTTAGGGCACTTTTCTTGAAGATTTTTAGCATCAATGCCCCTTTCTGGAATCGGTTTCTTTGTCCTTTTGTTGGTGAACCGGGTTTGAGCTTCGGGCGAAGTAAACCTTCTTGAATCATAATTGGTTGCAGGATTGGCTCGTGATCGGCTGGAAGATGCTCCTGAAGTTAATCGTCTTTTTGGTGCCATAATTCCTACAAGACAATGACACATTAATCTAAGATGAATAGATAATGTGTTTCAATGCGGTTACTCAGAATTCACACGCAAAATTGAGTACAATTGCTCTATCAAACTTCTTTGAGGACTTTCCTCAAACACATTGTGGGCAAGCCTAATTCATCCTTATTGTTAATGGTTTGGTTAGGGATTTCCCAACCAAAATTCAGCTATAACCAATTCATGTCCTACCCATCCCATTTATACACAAATTTAAACCCAAAAGTATATAAAACTATGCTAAATTGTATCAACATTGCTCAACTATTCTAATTTTGAACAAGAACTTCTAATTTATCATAAACAACATAAATACTACAAAAATATTATACAACCTATAATTTCTAACATATATATTAACTATCTTGACAAATTAAAGTCATGAGTAATTATATAAAAAAAACGAAATTGAAAAAAAAATAAAAAAATTAAGAGTTTAGGGTTCTTACTTGATGGGATTAGGATGAATTTTTACCAAGGATGAAGAGCTTTTACTAATTGTTGAAGAGTTTTAGAGCAATTGATACAGGAATTATGGTATTTGAGGTTAGGGTTTGGAGAAGAGAGGAAATTTTAGGGTATTTTGAGAAGAAAATTGGAAGAGGAGTGAATAGGGTCGGTTAAAATAAAAATAAGCTAAGTATATACACACCCGTCTCTTCTGCGCGAAGTGGTCACTTCGCGCACAACCGTTGAGCATTCTGCTTAAGGTTCACGAAGTGTGCGCGAAGTGGTCACTTCGCGCACAACCTTTGAGCTTTCTGCTTAAGGTTCGCGAAGTGTGCGCGAAGTGATGACTTCGCACAGCTGGGTGGACTGAATTTTTTTTTTTTTTTATATTTAACAAACAAACAATGAAGTAATACCTTAGCATCCCTCCTTGTTGTCCTACAATCATCGACACACAATTTACACCCAAACAAAATAATAACGAAGAAAATAACACACTAAAAAAAATTAACACATAATTATCGCTATTATTGGGTTGCCTCCCAATGAGCGCCTGATTTATTGTCGCGGCACGACTCCACAATTTATCAAACATCATTGAGTTCAACCGAGGTCTTGTGACGATTAACATCACCACCCCAATAATGTTTCACTCTTTGTCCATTCACCAGAAATGTTTCACTTGAGTTTTGGTCCCTTAATTCTATTGCTCCATAGGGACTCACACTTACCACCACAAAAGGTCCTGACCAACGGGATTTGAGCTTTCCCGGAAAGAGTTTCAACCTAGAATTGAATAACAACACTTGTTGCCCCAGCTCAAACTCACGATGTTGGATATGCTTATCGTGCCATCTCTTGGTCCTTTCTTTATACAACTTGGCATTTTCATAAGCATTCAATCTAAACTCATCAAGTTCATTGAGTTGTAGCAGCCTTTTTTCACCAGCTAAATCCATATCCACATTTAACTTTTTGATTGCCCAATAAGCTTTGTGTTCAAGTTCAACAGGCAAATGACATACATTTCCATAAATTAACCTGTATGGAGAAGTACCTATTGGAGTCTTGTATGCAGTTCGGTAAGCCCACAAAGCATCTTCTAATTTAACAGACCAATCCTTCCTGTTTGCATTAATTGTTTTCTCCAAAATCTGTTTTATCTCTCGATTAGATACTTCAACTTGACCACTCGTTTGAGGGTGGTATGCAGTAGCAACTTTGTGTTTTATCCCATATTTTGATAAAACATTTTTAAACAGTTTGTTGCAAAAATGTGTTCCTCCGTCACTTATCAACACCCTTGGAGTTCCAAAGCGTGTGAAAATGTGTTTCTTAACAAAACTTACCACAACTTTTGCATCATTCGTAGGAAGAGCAATGGCTTCAACCCACTTAGACACATAGTCTACTGCAACCATAATGTATCTATGACCATTAGAACCTGGAAATGGTCCCATGAAGTCAATTCCCCATACATCAAACAATTCCACCACCAAAATATTCTGCAAAGGCATCTCATTTCTCTTTGTGATTGTACCTGTTCTTTGACACCTATCACAAGTTTTAACAAACGCATGAGCATCTTTAAATAAGGATGGCCAGTAAAAACCTTATTGGAGAACCTTTTGTGATGTTCTATCTCCACCATGATGACCTCCATATGAAGAAGAATGACAGTCATGCAAGATGGCATTCATTTCTTCTTCGTGTACACACCTTCTTACCAATTGGTCAGCACATTGTTTGTAGAGAAAGGGCTCGTCCCACATATATGATTTCACATCATGGAAGAATTTTCTCCTTTGATCCGCTGTGATTTCTGATGGCATCACTCCACTTGCAATATAATTTACAAAGTCAGCATACCATGGAGTTTCATTAGATGTGATGGCTAACAGATGTTCATCCGGGAACATTTCTTTTATTGAGTCTCCTTCAATCACATGACTTATGTTTTCCAACCTGGACAAATGATCTGCCACTTGATTCTCAGTACCTTTTCTATCACGTATCTCCAGGTCAAATTCCTGCAAAAGAAGAACCCATCGGATTAGTCTTGGCTTTGCATCTTTCTTTGCAAATAGATATTTGATAGCCGAGTGGTCAGTATAGACTATGACTTTAGTTCCTACTAGGTAGGATCTAAACTTGTCAAATGCCCATACTACTGCAAGTAATTCTTTCTCTGTGACAATGTAATTCATTTGAGCGGGATTTAGAGTTCTGCTCGCATAATGAATGGAGTAAAAATTTTTCTCCTTCCTCTGTCCCAACACAGCACCAATGGCTATGTCACTTGCATCACACATTAATTCGAAAGGCAATTCCCAATCTGGAGCAACAATGATTGGTGCAGTGACCAATCTTCTTTTAAGCTCTTCAAATGCCTTCAGACAAGCATCATCAAACTTGAATGGTGTATCTTTCTCAAGGAGCCCGCAAAGAGGAGATGAAATTTTTGAAAAATCTTTAATGAATCTTCGATAAAATCCTGCATGGCCTAAAAAACTGCGTATGCCCTTAACAGATATGGGTGGGGGCAATTTTTCAATTGCTTCCACTTTTGCCTTGTCTACTTGCAATACGTTCTTGGACACTTTTTGTCTTAGGACAATACCTTCTCTTACCATGAAATGGCATTTTTCCCAGTTCAGGACCAAGTTGGTCTCTTCACATTTGGCTAGCACTTTATCGAGGTTAGTTAAACATTTATCAAAAGAGCATCCGAAAACAGAGAAATCATCCATAAATACTTCTACAAATCTCTCGACCATATCAGTGAAAATGGCCATCATACACCTTTGAAATGTCGCAGGTGCATTGCAAAGACCAAAGGGCATTCTTTTGAACGCATACGTGCCATATGGACACGTAAAAGTGGTCTTCTCTTGGTCCTCTGGGGCTATAGTAATTTGATTATACCCAGAGTAACCATCCAGGAAGCAGTAATACTCATGGCCGGCCAATCGATCAAGCATTTGATCCATGAATGGAAGAGGAAAGTGGTCCTTCCTGGTGGCATTATTCAGTTTTCTGTAATCAATACAAATTCTCCACCCTGTGATAGTTCTTGTTGGTATTAAATCGTTATTATCATTAACTATCACAGCTATACCCCCCTTTTTAGGAACACATTGAACTGGACTCACCCACTTACTGTCCAGAGATAGGAAATACAATACCTGCATCAAGCCATTTGATCACCTCTTTCCTTACCACTTCTTTCATGTTAGGATTGAGGCGACGTTGGTGTTCTATACTTGGTTTGTATCCTTCCTCCATTAGGATTTTATGCATGCAAAACGCAGGACTAATACCTTTTATGTCTGACATTGTCCACCCAATGGCTCTCTTGTGCTCTCTCAATACTCTTAGCAATTTTTCCTCCTGCAATTCAGATAAATCAGAAGAAATGATAACAGGCAATGTATCCGAACTACCCAAATAAGCATAATGCAAGTGAGATGGTAGTGGTTTAAGCTCCAATTTCGGGGCTTCCTCAATTGATGGCTTTGGAGGAGGTCCATGTGGCCTGTTCAACGGTTCAAAAGGATATGTTCCTTGCAAGTATGCACAAGATGTATCAAGGATGTACATCATCTCTTCAACCTCTTCATCAGTTGCCAAATTATCAAATATTGTAAGTGCTTTCTCTAATGAATCATTGAGATACACACTTGAATCACAATTTTGTTCATCATTCTCAATCACGGATATCATAGAAAGTTCCTCATATTGACAAGGAAGTTGAATTGCTTTGTATACGTTAAACACCGCTTCCTCATCATCAACCCTTAGAATCATCTTCCCTTCTTTCACTTTAATGATCGCATCACCAGTAGCTAGCAAAGGTCGCCCTAGAATGATTGGCACCAATTCATCTGCTTCATAATCAAGAATAATGAAATCCGCAGGAAAGATGAATTTCCCAATCTACAGCAATACATCTTCTATCACCCCTTCAGGGTGTGGTATGGACATGTCTGCTAACTGCAACATCACAGTGGTTGGTCTAGGAGCTCCAAGACCCAATTGTTTGAACAATGACAAGGGCATTAAATTTATGCTCGCCCCCAAATCACAAAGAGCCCGGCCTACATCGATATCACCAATACGCACAGGAATTGTAAAACTACCGGGATCTTTAAGCTTTTGTGGAAGCTTGTTTTGTACCCTGGCAGTGCACTCTTCAGTAAGTGCGACTGTTTCATATTCAGTCAGTCTTCTTTTATGAGCCACTATATCTTTGATGTACTTAGCATATTTAGGGATTTATCGAAGTACATCAACAAGTGGAATGTTTAATTGAACTTGGCTCAACATGGACAGAAATTTACTGAACATTCGATCATCGTTCTTCTTATGTAGTCTCTGAGGAAAAGGTCGGGGTGGTCTTGGGACTTCCACGGGTTCAAGGCTTTCAGTAGTCTTCTTTGGATCATTTATCAATTTAGGGATCAATTCTCCCTCAGGCACAAATTTCTCTTTCTTTTTCTTTGAGATTTCCTCAAGTTCTCTCCCGCTTCTAAGTGTTATAGCACTTACCTGTGGGTTCTTTTCCGTGTCACTGGGAAGAGCTCCTATAGGTCTAGTGTTCTGGTTCGTTGCTATCCGCCTCATCTGCCTTTCTAGATTCCTAACATCAATTCTGAGCTGCTGATTGTCGATCAACAACTTTTTCAGCAAATCATTTGTACTTTCTTCCACCTGCTGAGGTGGTCTCTGAGGTTGATTAAAACCCCCTTGCGGTCTGTACTGATTTGGATTTTGCTGATTTCCTCCCCATGAGAAGTTAGGATGATTCCTCCAATTTGCATTGTAGGAATTTCCATACTGTGCGTGCTGATTTGCTGGGCCTCTGTTTTGTTGTCCCACATAATAAATAGATTCTGGATTCGTTGGGCACATATCAATTGTATGGCTATCACCACACATTTCACAACAAATAGCCATTTGTTGCACCTGTTGCATGGGTTGAGGTTGTTGCATTGTCATCCTTGTCATCTGGTTGGATAGCCTTGCAATTTCAGCTCTCATTGCCGATACATCATCTAGCTCAAGCACCCCTGCTGATTTTTGTTTCATTGCCTTTCTGGAATCTCCATCACCTTGCCAGTTATTATCATTTGAAGTGAATGTATTTAACAAGAGTTGGATTTCCGTGTAAGATTTTGTCATGCAACTTCCTCCACAAGCGGAATCAAGATTCATTTTTGAAGCTTCATCTAATCCATCAACAAATGTATGACCTAACACCTCATCTGTTTGACAATGATGAGGGCAGTCCCTGAGTAGCTTCTTGTACCTTTCCCAAGCTTGACGAAGTGTTTCGCCAGAACGTTGTTCAAACCCAAGAATTTGACTCCTTAGCATCTTTGTCTTTTTAGTAGGAAAGAACTTGATTAAGAACTTCATTGCTAGATCATCCCATGTGCGGATTGAATTTGATGGTTCCCTGTTTAACCACTCTTTAGCTTCCCCAAGCACAGAAAAGGGAAAAAGTGTCAGCCGTACATAATCCTTGGAAACATTTGGATAATTGTAAGTATCCGTAATTTCCAAAATATTCTGAATATGTCTTTGTGGATCTTCATGAGGTAGACCCACAAATTGCCCTGTAGACTGAATCAGCTGCACCATATATTGTTTCAACTCAAAATGCCCAGTAATATCAGGCTTCACAATAGCTTGAGTCATATTAGCCAGACTGGGTCTTGCGGCTTCAATCACCGCTCGTTCCTCATTTCCTGACATCACTGTTGGCTGTGGTTGAATTTGAATGTTCAACTCTCCTTCTGTTTTATATTGAGCTTCCCACTTTCTCCTTGTTCTATGAATTGTTCTTTCAATTTCAGGATCAAATGGGAAGAGATTGTTTGTGCTTCTGCTCCTCCGCATTCAAGAGAAGAACCTGTATAACACAAACAAATAGATGAAAAATTCTTTTTATATTTTCTATTAACAACTACAAAATAGTAAAACAGTCAAGGAGCTAATTTCAAATTCCCCGGCAACGGCGCCAAAAACTTGTTGCGACCAAAACACTCACGCAAGTGTACGCGATCGACAAGTAATATAGTAGTGAGTAAAGTATCGTTCCCACGAGGAATTGTGATTAACTTATTGACTGATTTAAACTAAATTAATTATCAATTAAAGCTAGACTATCACAAGATATATATAAAACTTCTTAATAATAGAACAATAATTCAAGGCAAAATTACTACACCAATTACAATTTATGTTTATAACAATTTGGATAAATATATTCCAGGGCCATGGACTTGCTAGTAATCATGCTATTTTTCTACTTAGAATTGATTTATTTAATTATATGGATTATTGATTATAAGGTTAATAATATTCATAAGAATCTATTGAGTTCTTATGAATCTATCCAAGTTAAATCAATATCTATATTTCTATGATATTAATATTAACAAGAATGCATTTAAAACTCTTATTATTTAACCAAACAAGGCAATTAAGTATATATCTATCTTAATTGCAAATCCTTCACTCGATGCCCGAGATTCAAATCTTGTTCTATTTGATTTTATATGCAACCAAGAATTTCCTTTGTCAAGTTTAATTCAAAGTTCGTAGATAATATTTCACCGTTAGCTACGCAGTAAAATAATTAAGATCAAAATCAAATAAACAACCCATATCAATAACTTCAATAAAATCAATCTAAGCTTCAAATAACAAAATCTCTAACATCCATGACCCTAGAATACTAAAGAGTTTAGCTACTCATGTTCATACTAAAATCAACAATATTGATGTCTAAAATACTACAAATAAAAATACAAGATGAAGGTTTAGATGAACTCTTTAATTTTTTGCACTTCAAAACTTGATCTTCAACTCCTTCCTTGGCTTCAAGAACACTCTTGGTGAGTTTTCTCTCAAAATCTTCTCTCCAAGATGAATAGTAATTTTCCACTCTACCCCAATAATGCTAAAAATCTGATCTTCTCCACAATATAAGGTTGCATTAATTAACTTTGAGTGGAATTATGTGTCCCTTCATTTTCCACCTTAGAAAAATGACAATTAACCGGACTACTCTGCGCGAAGTGCCTGCGTGAAGTGGTGCGCGAAGTGGGCACTTCGCGCACCTGTAGCCCAATTAATCCTTCTTATGCGCGAAGTGGCCACTTCACGCACCTGGGAGAATTTCTCATTCAAGCTTGTTTCTTGATCGTAAAGACTCAAGTCCGAAGGATTGTTTTTGCTCCAAAATTGTGTCATAACATTTCCAATTGTAGATATAAGCTCCTTTTTCTGCACATTGTACAAATCACAAATTAATAGCTTATATCTTATCAAATTCATAAATTATGTTATTGGATCATAATTAAATGGACGCATAAATAATGGCTAAACTACTTAGTTTTCGCCTATTATCATCAGGACGTCGCAGGACATGGCAGGACGTAGGCATGGCACGAGTTAGGACATGTCAGGAAAAGGCCATGGCACATTTTAGGACGTACCAGGATGTCGCAGGACATGACAGGGCGAGGCTATGGCACGGGTCAGGACATCGTAGGATGCAGCTACAGTACGTGTCAGGACGTGGGCATGGTATAGGTCAGGATGTGTCAGGATATGGCCATGTCACGTTTCAGAACGTGTCAGGATGTCGCAAGACATGGTAGGGCGTGTCCATGGCATGGGTCAGGACGTCGCGGGACATGGCCATAGGTGTGTCCGAACATCGCAGGACATGGTAGGACAAGGGCTTGGCATGGGTCAGGACGTGTCAGGACATGCCCATGGCACGGGTCAGGACGTGTCAGGACGTCGCAGGACATAGCAGGGTGTGGCCATGGCACGTGTTAGGACGTCGCAGGATGTGCTAGGATGTTGCAGGACATAGCAGGACATGGGCATGGCACATGTCAGGACGTGTCATGATGTTCCAAGACGTGTCCACGGGACGTGTCAGGACGTCGCAGGACGTGGCAAGACATTGGCATGTCACGTGTCAGGACGTGTCAGGACATGGCAATGGCATGTTTCAGGATGTGTCAGGACGTCGTAGCACATTCCAAGGCGTGGCTGTGGCACGGGCCAGGACGTGTCAGGACGTTGTAGGACATGGCCATAGGACGTGACCACAGGACGTGTCAGGACATGGTAGGACGTGGGCATGACACGGGTCAGGACTTGTTAGGACATAACCATGGCACATTTCAGGACATGTCAGGATGTTACAGGATATGGAAAGGCGTGGCTGTGGCACAGGTTAGGACGTGTCGGGACATGGAACGGGTTAGGACATGTCGGGACATGGGCATGACACAGGTTAGGACATGGCCATGGCATGTTTCAGGACATGTCAGGATGTTGCAGGACATGGCAGGGCATGGCCATGGCACAGGTCAGGACGTCGCAGGACGTGGCCACAGGATGTGTCAGGACGTCACAAGACATGGCAGGACAAGGGCATGGCACGGGTCAGGACGTGTTAGGACATGGCCATGGCACGTGTCAAGACGTCGTAGGACATGACAAGGCATGGCCATGGCACGGGTCGGGACGTGTCAGGACGTCGCAGAATGTGTCAACACGTCGCAGGACGTGTTAGGATGTCGTAGGACATGGTAGGATATGGGTATGGCATGGGTCAGGATGTTTCAGGACGTTGCGGACGTGGCCACATGACATGTCAGAACGTCGCACGACATGGCAGGATGTGGGCATGTCATGGGTCAGGACGTGTCAGGACATGGCAATGGCATGTTTTAGGACGTGTAGGGACGTTGTAGGACATGCCAGGGCGTGTCTATGGCACGGGTCAGGACATGTCAGGATATTGTAGGATGTGGCCACAGGACGTGTCAGGACGTCGCAGGACATGGCAGGACGTAGGCATGGCACGGGTCAGGTTGTGTCATGACATGGCCATGGCACATTTCAAGATGTGTCAGGACGTAGCAGGATAGGGCAAGGCGAGGCCATGGCACAGGCCAGGACATTTCTGGACGTCGCAAGACGCAATTATAGGATGTGTCAGGACATGGCAGGACATGGGCATGGCACGGGTTATGACGTGTCAGGACATGATCATAGTACGTTTCAGGACGTGTCAGGATTTCACAAGACATGGCAGGGCGTGGCCATGGCACGGGTCAGGATGTGACTTCATGAAAAGAAAGGTTGAAGAAGCCTAGAAAGAAGGAAGTAGAATTGTAGAGCTAAATCAGAAGATGACACGTGTAAGAAGCATTAAAAGAGCAAGACAATTGAGGCGTCAACATTGATTACGACAAAAATACCACTTTCACTTCTCAATTATTTAATTGATAAATAAAAGGAAAGTGAGGGGACTATCTGTATTGGAAAAAAGTTTTTATGATGTGGCATGACACGTGAATCGATCAAAGGGTCAACGGACAATAAGTAAGTGAAAGACGCAAGAAGAAGAATTAGGTACGAGGCGTAATTCAGATACGAGTCATGTACCTGTTTAGAGCGAAGTGGGATGCAATTCTAATGAAAAAAGATACATAAAGTAGTTTAGACACGTATCTCGTATCAATTCAAGATATTTAAGGCCAACAGATTAAAAACATTTAAAACATGGATCTGAAGACAAAAAGGAGTCCAAATTCAAGTATTAAAGTACCTGAGAAAACAGGTATTTAATATGAATGATTGTGTAACGGCTTATTTAATGATATTTATTACTCATAATTGTCTCATTAAAGCTTAGGTATCCTTCCTTTACATAGAATCAACTATAAACGGAGAAAGTCTTATCTTGTAAGGACACGATTGACTACTGACATTATATTGAAATACAATTGTCTTTGCTGTTTATTCTTATTATTGAAAGCCTATTATACTTTTTGGTCTCTCGATTATCAGTAACCCTATTTCCTATCTTATATTCTAAGTTTGATCGATTTATCATATTTTGGTTAAACACTCTCCTTAAAAAATAATTGAATACTTTAAATTAGTCATAATACTCTAACCTTTCGAAGGCACTTCCATACCTATGAGGACACGATCTGAATCACATGCTTCTCTGACCCACACATTTTCAGACATTTGCTTCAATATATCTAATTCTATGATAATGGTTCAGTTTAGGTAGGACATATCGCATCTTTAGCTTACCGAGGATGTTACCCTTAGTATAAAGGTACGGAAGTCGAGTATTAGGATAGGAGGGTAGTGGTAATAGATCATTCTTCTTTTCCATACCATTAGTATTAGTATGTAGTCTCGTATTTTCCTCTTTTAGATTTCTAGCTACATGTTGTTTCTCTTTCTTCAGTAGTCTTTACTTTGCTGCTGGTAGTTGTTACGGTTTCTTTCATGGATTTGTTGTTGTTACTGTTTCTTTTCATGGCTTCTATATTACCATATTCCTTTTTCGTTATTGTTATGTTTATGATTTTCGTGAGTCGAGGGTTTGTTGAAAATAACATTTCTACCTCCACAAAGGTAGGGGTTAGGTCTGTGTGCACTCTACGCTCTCCAGACCCTAAAATAACAACAACAACTACCCTGTAAAGTCCCACATAGTGGGATCTGGGGAGGGTAATGTGTACGTAGATCTTACCCCTACCCCGATAGGGGCAGAGAGTCTGTTTCAGATAGACCCTCGGCTCAGAAAGACGAAAATAAAGTAAGAAAAAAAACAAGAGGAGACCTTCTCGGACCCTATTATGTGGAATTATATTGGGTATGTTGATTCTATTTCTTAAGAATGTATGAAGACTAGCAAAGTTATTCTCATGAATTCTGATAAGCAGTTGATTGGAATATCATATTCGTTCTCTTTCCTCTCGCTCTCTCCCTAAAAAATTGTAGGAGTTCATCTTTAATACGTTTAACTTGGTTCAAGTCCTAATCCATCTTCTGGTGTGGTCTTGCTAGCTTATACATTTCTTCCCTTTTCTTGGTTCCTTAGCTTCTGGTACTAGTTGATTAAGGCTTTACCCCGCACTTATTTAGTCATCTTTTTAGCTTTTGTTGTCATTCTCTTGTGCTCTTTATTGATTTTCCATCTTCTATTGTTAACCTTTTTCACCGCCACATTTTGTGTTTGAAAGTTCTATAACCATTTTTGACAAATTTCACAACTGGACACTGAAAATGCAAATCTTCTCATAATAAAATCATAGTGTTTGTTTCTACTATCGTTGAATCTCTAGTGTAAACTTTAGAGGCATTGATTATTTTTAGAGGTACACTCCAATTATTGTTTGATGTTTAAGGTTCACAACCACTCTTTAGATGTACGTATAGAGTCATTCCCATCATTAGTGTGAAACGAGACAAATTTTATTGGTATCAAGCTTCTATTGAGAAAGCAACTGTGTTTGAACTTGGCATTCTTCTTCTCGAGCTGATAACCAAAAAGGAGCGCAAGTGGAAGGACAAGTATCATCCAAGTTATTATATTGAAAAGTTGAATCGAAGATCCATCGTTCATGAAAGCTTTGAGATAGATACAGATAATGGCATGAAAATTACACAACTTATAGAATCATGCGTGTGCCCTGCGACTGATGAACGTCCGCATATAGACACTATCTTTGATGCATTGGTAAGCATAGCTGGGTTTAGTCTAACTGTGTCAAGTTCATATCCATGGATTGATTCCCTCTAGTTTACTAATGTAAAACTTCTCAACAACTACTATCAATCGCTTATGTCAATTGTATAGCTGATGATTATGATGCTTAGACGTATAAATGACACCAGATAGCCACTCTAAAGGGCTGCTATTTAGGAATTAGTCGGTGCGTCCTGAATTTCAGTTTTTCGGTTCAATTTTTTGGCTATCAATTCTTTCTCATTAAATATATGCAGCTGAAACAAATGCTTGATGTGATTCATATAGTGCCCTCTTTTCTCTTTATCCATTGAGGTTATCTTTATTTTTTGGTTTACTTAGAATGAAACAAAATAAACAAAACGGGTCTTGGTTTAAACTTACTCCAACATAGATACCATTTTCATTGTTATGCTTAAGGTTCCCTATTGTCCTAATTGTCTTAGTTATTTTTTCTTCTTTTTTGCAGTTCCATTTTCTATTTTTTTCATTTTTATATAAATTATCATCAATTATAAATAAATTTTAGTTGGAAAGAGACTAAATTCCGTATAAATAATATGTGGCCATGATATCAAAGTTTTGACCATGAAAATTGTTTTAAAACATTAATAAGGATATCAAAGTTTTGACCATGAAAATTGTTTTAAAACATTGATAAGGCATAAGAAAATACAAACTAGTAGAGTATTCTCTTTTGTAGTACGTTATAAGAAATGCAAGATAAAATGCAACTCCACTTCGGTCCATTTCCCCAATTTCCAAATTAAAAGTCAATCCCGGGAGTGTTTGGTACGAAAGGAAAATATTTTTCGGAAACTATTTTTTAATTTTTTTCATGTTTGGTTGGTTTAAATATTTTGAAAAATATTTTTCTCATCATTCATTTTTTACCAATTGGAGAAAAATATTTTCCCTATCAAATGAGAGAATATTTTATAAAACGCTTTTTCAACATTCTCCACCCTATTCCTCATGCCCACCAAACCAACCTCACCTATCCCACCCCCAAACCACCCCAAACTCCACCCCGACCACCTCACCCATCCCAACCTTACACACCACTCATGCTAAATAGAACTATTATTAAGAGTACTCTCTTCGTGTTGTAGATAAAATATTTTTTTATTTTAACAAAATCATGAGTGTATTCTTTTCATGATGTAATAAAAATATTTTCTTTCACTCAACAGAATGAATAATTTCTTTTCATGTTATAGAACATATATTTTCTTTTTCAACAAAATAAATTATTTTCTTTTAGTTATCAAGCTCAAATTTAATGTTGTTCTTGAGCGAAAAAGTAAAGTAACATATTAGTTCCTTTAGGTTAGTGTGATTTTTAAAAATAATAATTAAATTCTTGAAAAAACAATAGAGTCCGGGGGATTTCGGGTTTGGGGGGAGGGAGGGAGAAATGAGCACGGGAAACATGGAGATTTTGGGAAAGGTGGATTAAGGAGAGTAGCATAAAAAATTATTTTCCTACACTATTGAATAAATTTATAATATTTACAGTTGAGGAAGTATTAATGGACCAACTTTTTCATCAACTAAAAAGATGTCAAATTTGTCAAATAATTAACTTAATCTCGACCCACTTTGGACTTCAGTCCTAGTTAAATATAATAAAACTTATAACTCTGACTTCAATACTCTACTTATGATTTATGAGTTGAGCCTTGAACTAAGTAATTACTTTTCTACTAGTGTAGTAGGGTAGTCAAACATAGTAGAATCAACAATTTATTATATGAAATGAATGAGGAAATATGTTCTTTAATTTTTCTTTTACATATCTCTATATAGTATATACAACTAGTGTAAAACCACAACTCGTGAGGTGTAAAGACGAGAAGGGCAAGAATATTTAGACCTATAACACTACTAGTCAAGTCAAAAATGATTCCCAAATCTTGGACTTCATTTATTTGCAAGGAAAATGGTCTAGTCTTCTTCTTCTTACTTGCCCAAAGTACATACTTTTCAGTAGGTGTGTCAAAGAAAACCGATAAATCGTACCAAATCTGTAATTCGAGTCAAACTGGAAAAAAAACCCGATCATGGGTTGGTTTGACTTGGTTTGGTATTGAAAAAAATAACCTGACCATAATTGGTTTAGTTTGGTTTTAACTTAAAAAAGTCAAACCGAAACCAAACCAACCCGATATTATATTTATTCAATTTTTACAAATATTTTATACATATAAATATTTATTTTTAATACAATTCACAAATATTTCTTAAATGTTTTTACAGTTTTATCTTTAATCATGTTATTTCAACTTTGGAATTAACATTCTTGAATGGTCCAATAAATTTTATAGTTTATAAATGTAGTAATTCAAATAAAACTTCACAACAATACTAATGCTAACTAAGAAATTTCAATTCTAACACTAGAAATGACAATAGTGTGGATATCTATTTTTTAATTTTGCATTGTTTATATTGAAAATGCATAACTTAGTTTATCTTTTTCTTTAATGTTTAGTTGTGTAACTAATATACTTATAGTAGTATTTATTTAAGCTGACTTATATAGTACTTTTATATTATGTTAATATTTATTATATCTTATTACTTAGTAATATTTGTAAGAAATTAACGTATGGTTATAGAAATTTCTTGTGTGGCCCACATATATAGTAATAAATTATTTACCTTCTCTTACAAAGGATTAATATATCAGATAATATTATGTGGTTATGCATATATGGTAGTTTCTTTGATGGGAAGAAGTTACCATATATTAGTAGTCCCTAGGGTAATTATAATTTATGGAGAAGTCCCTAGGGCTAAAGTATTTGCCTAAGAGTCCCTAGCCTACCTATAAATACGCCCGTGACTCCATCAGTCTGGCATCCAACGATAGGCTTAGGCTAGAAGGCTCTAGGTTTTCTGTCAAAGTTTTACGAGGCGATTCCACAACACTTGAACAATCATAGCTGAAGGTACGTTCCTTGTTTAATTTCCGTTGCGTTGGCTCTGTGTATGTATTAGAATTTCAACATGTGGTATCAGAGCCTACTTTTAGCCGTATTGTTCAGTATAATGTCAGCAATTATTACCGCAAGAGATCTTAGTTTATTACATTATTGGGTATTCTCTTGATTCTAATTCAAAGAAATTCAAGCTTGACTGTAAATCAAGCAAAGGTGTCTGGACTCAATGTGCAACCGGCAAAACTTACACGTGATTTTATGGTCACTATCAGTGTTTTGCTTTATATATTTGAATGCTTTTGGCCATTTAAAATAATTGCAAAATTCTGAGTGTTCTTGTAACCATATCAAATTTGAGTTTGAATTTTCATATGAGGTCGTCAAATTATTAAGTAGCAATCTTTGCGAAGAGATGTGCTATTTAGTTGTTGGATTTTATAATGTTTTTCTTCATGAATTTATTGAAGGAAATTGACGGATTTATATTGTCATGAGCCAATAATTATTTTCTTGGTTTATAAAGTGTAATTGAACTGTTTCATTTCAAATCCGTACTAGTTAAATTTTTGACGAAAGTTAATTGGGAGAAAAGTATTACTCTACTATATAATCAATTTTGTCTTTTATTCACTGAAGTCTTAAAGCCACATGATATGGTGGCTGTGAATTACTAATATTTTAAGTAATTCTTATAAAATTAAGATTTATTACAAGAACTACTTTTTGTTACAAAGATTTTATAAGCATTATGCTTATATCCAGCGTGATCATTGAGAAGTGGATCAATTTTTTAAATTTAAGTTGACAATTAAAATTAGTTACTATGAGATGTCATTATTTAAGTTTTCTTTTATGTGATGTACTAAGGAGTAGCCACAATATCTTGAGTACTTGATATAAAAGAAATTAAGTTGTTTAATCACGTAGAGTTTAGTGATTAAAATTACAATGACATCTACTTAGTCCAATTATCTCATTAAATGTGATGACCCGGCCCGTCATCATGTGAGTTATCACCTTGTTATCCCCGTTAAATGCTTGTTAATGTTTCAATTTTGGCGAGTTTGAGTCAATTCGGATTGAGTTTGGTTGGAATTGAGACAAATAGTCTCTTAGAAGAAGGAATATTTGGGAAAAGTCAACCGGATGTTGACTTGTGGGTTAGAGAGTTCGGAATCGAATTCTGATGATTCGGTCAGCTCTGGGAGGACATTTATGAGCTAGGAGAGCGATCGGAAGTGAATTTGGAGGTCCGGTGTAGAAATAGGATTGAATTGGCTAAGGTTGAATTTTGGCGAAATCCGATCGGTAGGTGAGATTTTGATCCGGGGGTCGGAATGGAATTCCAACAATTTCTGTAGCTTCCGTTAGGTGATTTTGGATGTGCCTGCAAAATTTCAGGTCATTCGGACGTCGTTTGGTCGGGTTTTTTGATGGAATGTGTAATTTCGAAGTTTTGAAGAAACTTAGGCTTGAATCCATGTGTAATTGGTGATTTTGATGTTTAGGATGGTGTTTTTATGATTGGAACAAGTTCGTATCGTGTTTTGGAGTATGTTGGTGGTTTTCGTTGGGGTCCCGGGGGCCTCGGGGTGAATTCGGACCATCATCCGGGCATTTTGAGACTTAAAAGCGTGCAGAAAATTGCAGCAACAGTGCAGCAGAAAATAAGTTATCGCGTTCGCGAAGGCTTGGGACACGTTCGCGTAGGCCGGGCTCTGTAGTGCATCGCATTCGCGAGGGTAGGCTCGCGTTCGCGTAAGAGGAAGACTGTGAAGCATCGCATCCGCGTGGGTGAAGGTCGCGTTCGCGTATAAGGAATTTATGAGGCATCGCGTTCGCGTGGAGTGGGGACGCATTCGCGTAAAATCCAGGCTGACTGCGGAGTTGTGCATCGCGAACGCGTGAGGCACGTCGCGTTCGTGAAGGGTATTTTGGACAGAGCATCGCGAACACGTGACAGGCAACGCGAACGCGATGAAGGAATTGGCCTGGCAGTGAAATTAAAACCAGAACAGAACCAGTCGCGGGTTTCACACCCCAAAACACAATTTTGAGTTCTAGAGAGAGAGACTCACGGGAGATTGCTGGGAAATCATCGGGTGTTCGTCGGAGGTAAGTTTTGTGGCTTAATTACATCATTTTATCATGAAATCATTGATTATTTCTATGAAAATGGAAGATTAAAGGTGGGTTTTAGCCTTAGGCCTAAAATTGTAGAAAAACACTGATTTGAGTGGGCAAATGGAGTCCGAATTTGGTAAATTTTATACGCCTAGACTCGTATTGAGATGAGGGTTCCGAATATGTAACTTTTGTACTTTTTCGAGAAGCGCACCAAAAGTCGTGTTTTGACAACTTTGTGGGTTTTGATGCAATTTGGATTATTTCAAATGGGTTACGTGAATTGGGCATATATTGATGTATTATCATCGATTTTGAGTAGATTTGGCATCCGAGGAGATTGAATTGCGAGGCAAGCGCAAGGCGGGCTGAGGCTTGTACCGGTTCGAGGTGAGTGGTAGTAGTAAATAATCTATTGAGGGTTTGAAACCCCGTACTAGCACTTCACAGTGCTATGTTAAGATGAGACACATGTCTTGTGGCGGGCGTAGTGACATTGTGATTGGGGATTTGGACTTGTTCCTTCCCGGCTAATAGAATACTATGTATTATCACTGATAATGAGATTATAATTGTGTAAATGGGGCTAATAACCATGTTTGGGGCCTTGTGCCGATCTGTAGATCATTAGGGGACCTCTAGAACTAGGTGACCCTTATATCGTGTTGGAAACTTACACTCAGCCGTAAAACTGGCTGAATAGCCTATTAAGAGCCAGTACTAGATGTGTACCGTGGGAGATAGATTACTTAGGGTGGAAGTTCCCTGATTTAGCTGAGTGAGCCTGAAAGGCCAATCCTATAAGGTATTATACACATATATAAATATTGGATCGGGCTGCACGCCGCAGCAGTATACATATTGGATCGGGCTGCACGCCGCAGCAGTATATATATTGGATCGGGCTGCACGCCGCAGCAGTATATATATTGGATCGGGCTGCACGCCGCAGCAGTATACATATTGGATCGGGCTGCACGCCGCAGCAGTATATATATTGGATCGGGCTGCACGCCGCAGCAGTATACATATTGGATCGGGCTGCACGCCGCAGCAGTATATATATTGGATCGGGCTGCACGCCGCAGCAGTATATATATTGGATCGGGCTGCACGCCGCAGCAGTATACATATTGGATCGCGCCGCACGCCGCAGCGAATATATACATTGGATCGGGATGCACGCCGCGCAGTATATATATTGGATAGGGCGCACGCCGCAGCGAGATATATATTGGATCGGACCGCACGCCGCAGCGTATACATATTGGATCGGGATGCACGCCACGACAGTATATACATTGGATCGGGCCGCACGCGCGCAGCGTTTATATATTGGATCGGGCCGCACGCCGCAATAGTATATATATTGGATCGGGCCGCACGCCGCGCATTATACTTATTCCGATACTTATACCTTATAGACACTTGTATATGTCTCCATATATTGAGATGGATGTACACCATTGTGGTACGAGTGAGGATTTAGTCAGTGTGGGACCTTGATGAGATAGATGTGGATTAGTGATCGGAGTACTTACTATAGTGATGACTTACCTGTGGGGGTTTGCCTTAGAACTGTTTAGTGATAGTACCAAAGTTCTTATTTTCAATTATTGTTTATTATTGTTACTCACTGAGTTGAAATATACTCACCCCACTCCCCCGCACTTTTTGTGCAGATATACAGGTTCAGGAGGGCAGTTGAGCTATCGCAACTGCTTTATTATCCCCATTCTGTGGAGACTTCGAGGTAGCTGCCGGCGTCCGCAGTACCTGACCTCTTTCTTTTTATCATTTTATTGTCTCCATTCTGGTTAGACTTGATTTTGTAGTAGATCTCATTTGTAGAGGCTCAGACTTGTGACACCGCGATTTGGTTGGGACCGTATTCGTGTATTTCATTTCTACACTTCTTGATTTGTTATAAAGACAAGCTAATTACGCTGATTAATCAGTATTAAGTTATAATTGGCTGGTTTAAATGGATAAGATGGTCGGGTTTGCCTAGCAATGGGTTGGGCGCTATCACGACCGGGGTTTGGGTCGTGACAAGTTGGTATCAAAGCCTAGGTTAACAGGTCTCGCGAGTCATGAGCCGGTTTAGTAGAGTCTCGTGGATCGGTACGGGGACGCCTGTACTTATCCTCGCGAGGCTGCAAACCTTTAGGAAAGTTTCAAATTCTTGGAATTCTCATCGTGCGTGTTTGATTCAGCTTAAGATGTAATTCTTGAAATTCCTCCTGCACATTGATGCACACACTCGAGTGCTTAGTGATAATTTTCCTTGACGGCTTATGATTCCCCAATCGAGGGACGAGGTATAATCTTTGTGAGTTCATGTTGCGCCATTCTGGGGGACTTGAGGCCGGATCCTTGTCTATGGCTTGAGCACCGAGGTGCTAATTTCGCGAGCCGGTATTATGAAATTCATGCGATCAGTATTGATCTTAATTTTGAAAATGGCAGTTTGATAATGGGTGAGCTGCAAGGCATTCAATCCTTATTGTGATCTGTTACGTAGCCCTAGCTATGGGCGTGGTGAGTATGTTCATGTTCCTTAGTAGAAAGGTAAAGTGCATTACATGTGGTAGTATGAGTTCAGACGCAGGAAGACCAAATTGGTTGTGCTAGGTGTATCATGGTGAAAGGTATATGTGTTATGATTCGAGCAGGTGCAGCGCATGTTCATATATTAATGCTGATGATATAATTGTGTAGTATTGAGATTATGTTGTTGATATGCATTGAGATGTCTTGTTGAGTTGCGGATGTATTGTTAGGATGAATTTGGTGATTCGCTGGCAGGTGGATAGGCCAAATTACAGAGGAAGCTCTGTCGAAATTTCTGGAAAAATTGGGGCTTAGAAAATAATTCTGTCACCTGGAGAATAGGCTTAAATGGTGTGTGTATAAATGCAAGAGTTGCAAAAGAGTTAAGATGCGTGATGATTCGAATCTCCGCCGAAGCTTGTAAATGACTTGAGTTTAATCTAACGAGAACATTGTGGCATCAATGGAGTAAGAATGCTGTGAGGGGCTAAAAGTGCCTTGACGTATATGGCTTCGAGCCAAGTTGGGGAGGTTGTTATTGACTAACTGATTGCACGGTTGTGTGCTATGTTGATCTTGTCTCTAAGTACGTCGGAAATTTTGGTAAAGGTTATGGTGCTTCGTAGATGTGAAGAAATCCTAGGATGATTTAAACTGTTGTTGGTCAAGAATGTTCGATGTATAGAAAAGAAAGATAGCTAAGTGCATATGTATGTAATCATGTTCTGCAGTGTCAGAGTTCTAACAAGGCACGAGTGGTTCTGTTCAATAAGACAGCTGAATTATAATTGAATAAGGGTGAATGACGCTCGAGAATAGCCTTGCGGTGTTCAAGACTTTGCTTGTAACGGTAAGGTGTCTTAAGATTGTGTATGTGGCTAAAGACGGTAGTTTCGTTAGAAGGGATCAAGACTTGTGTAATGTTATGTGAATGATGGGATTCTATGTATCTGTATTGGGGAGTAATGATAACGAATTCAAAATCGTAGGAAGTTCTTCAAAATAAAGTATTGTAGAATGTGGTACTTCTAGGAAACATTGAGAGAGTATTCAATGACCTATGGGTCTTAGACCGTGTGGCCTTATGTACGAGTTCTGTGTGGTAACATGAGTTGAGGTATTGTGATCCTCTGGTGAAGGAGAACATTAAATTAAAGATGATAATAAACTGGAACAGTATGAAAAGCTCATGAGTAACTCCTGGTGTGTGTTCGAAGTAATGAGTCTTGCAGTTATGGTGCAACAAAACTCTTGATGTGTTGGTAGTTGCATAGCTCGATGTGGGTAAATGGACTCAGTCCTGGCAGTTAAGCTTATGCAGTGAATGGGAAGAAACAGTTGTGATGTGTTATTATGGTTTGAAAATGAGTATATTCCTATCGGTATGCGAAGCGTGGAATGTGCAATGATTTTTCTTCTATATGGGATCATAAAGGTCCTTGACTAGTTGAGTGCGTAGATGTTTGCGGCGTAGGAGAGGGCTAGAAATTTTCCATGTATCTTGGTATAGTATGGTATATGCGATGTGTTATGAAAAGATGATAACGACATGTTCAAGGTCTTGAGATCAGTTCATATTATATGGGGAGTCATTAGAATTCCCAAGCGGCGTGGGTAGCTGCAGATAATCTGAGAATCAATCTTTCTAGTCATAAGGAAACTGGTATTATTATTCTAGTGATTTGGCAGAGTATATGGTCAAAAAGGGCAAGGTAATGTAAACTGATAATGTCCAGTGGTATTGTGGTATCCTCTTGTTGGATTGACAGTGATGATTGAGTTGATGATGGCATAGGAAAATTTCTGAATGGCTTATGAATGGAGGCTTGATATGTGTGATTATGTATTCGTACGGTGGAATGTGGAATCAGGCATAGTGATTCAGGTGTTACATATGTGTTGCAGACTAGAAGTTCTCGTAATCCGCCTACGCAGTGGTGGTATATCGTGTGTATCGACAACATTTAGCGGTTATTGGAAATTGGAAGCCCTAGTGGCTATTTTGTTACTTGATATGATGAATTGGAATAATGATATATGATTGCAGACTGGTTGTCATAAGTCAGGTTGTCTAAGGCTAATGTGATATGGACTATATCAGAGAAATGTCACAACTGCGTGGCAGAGCGCATCAGATCATACTCCAGCAAGGTAAATGTACCCTAGGGCCAGCGGACGGCTGGTAGGTATTGCTTTGTCAATTGGGCCTTCATGGCGGATGTCAGTGTAGAGGTATCTACCATTGATTCAGCTCCAGTATTGAGGAACTTTGTCGGATGCGTTTCATGTGGCCGAGCTTGAGGCTATATATATATGTTTGTTGCAATGAGCAACTTGACTCGACGTGCATTCCCTTTGCTAGATGTATTCGTGGATCAGGTGGCACGCCGCCACAGGTATAGTATTTGGATCGGGTGGCACGCCGCCACATGTATGGTATCTGGATCGGGTGGCACGCCACCACGGGTGTATTATTAGAACGGGTTGCACGCCGCAACAATGTGATGTGGAAAATATAGCTTCCTATATGTTACTTTGTATACAATAGTTTCCTATATGTTACCTTGTATACAATACTTCCTAGCTTCCGAGGAATAGTCCGTATTGGGTATCGCTCGGGGAATAGCACATCGGTTGTGTCTTCTCAGGATTTGATAGCGTATATTAATCGTATCACCACAGGTGTGATTGATTGCTTGAGTTCAGACCTAAATATGTGTGTGGCTGACCGTTTTGAGCATGGTGACTTGAGGTGCTCCATGAGTAATAGTGTTTGGATAGAATCATGAGTCGTTGCAAGGCCACGTGATGTTATGACCTTTCGAGGAGGATTCAGGTACTCTAATTCTATGATATGAGACGAGATCTCAGTTATGTGTTGTGATGGTATTGAGGAATTTGAATTATAGTTCTTTTGTGTGAGTCGGTTGTCATGATTCGAGCGTGTTCAGATCGTTCTTATTGGAGCTTGTGTTGTGCTCGTTGTGGCATAGGCCGATGCTGAGGTGTCATGTCACCAGTGTGGTGTGTTATGATCGAAATGATCGTTGGAGTCATTAATGAATACGAGCATATTTGATCTTAGCTTGTTAGAAAGGTAATATCGAGGTTTGGCTCCGAAACATATTGTGGTATCAGTTTTAAAAAGGGAAATGGATTCACGAATGGTTGACCCGAGAGATGGGTTCGGTATATCGCGTGCTTCAGTTGCCGTGGGCAGGATATGAAGGGGTTGGAATAAGACTCTATCTAATGAGAAAGGTTCTTTCTGCTAGTATTTGGTTATTGTGGCCAGTTGTCGTGATTAGAGACTATCGTATCAAGTGATTGGGTTGTTTGATATATCATGTGATCTTACCCGGAGTGGCGAGTTGGCTACTACAGTTGGATCGTGTGTACTCTGAGTATAGATATGGGATTCAGATTTGGTATATGATTTCGGAAAGTGCAATGTGGTTTATGGTTCAGTTAGACTGTGGAAATTCAGCTATACTATGTTATCGGACTTATGAAAGATAGGGTGAAATGGTATCACCCCGAGTATATGCTTGGTGAGGTCATTCAGCTATTGTGTTGAATCTAGTACAACTCTTGGTTCGCTCGAGGACGAGCGTTTGCTTAAGTTTTGGAGAATGTGATGACCCGGCCCGTCATCATGTGAGTCATCACCTCGTTATCCCCGTTAAATGCTTGTTAATGTTTCAATATGTATGTTTGGCGAGTTTGAGTCAATTCGGATTGAGTTTGGTTGGAATTGAGACAAATAGTCTCTTAGAAGAAGGCATATTTGGGAAAAGTCAACCAGATGTTGACTAGTGGGTTAGAGAGCTCGGAATCGAATTCTGATGATTCGGTCAGCTCCGGGAGGTCATTTATGAGCTAGGAGAGCGATTGGAAGTGAATTTGGAGGTCCGGTGTAGAAATAGGCTTGAATTGGCTAAGGTTGAATTTTGGCGAAATCCGATCGGTAGGTGAGATTTTGATCCGGGGGTCGGAATGGAATTCTGACAATTTATGTAGCTTTGTCATGTGATTTTGGATATGTCCGCAAATTTTTAGGTCATTCGGAGGTCGTTTGTTCTGGTTTTTGATTGAATGTTGGTTTTGGAAGTTTTGAAGAAACTTAGGCTTGAATCCGTGTGTAATTGGTGGTTTTGATGTTTAGGATGGTGTTTTTATGATTGGAACAAGTTCGTATCGTATTTTGGAGTATGTTGGTGGTTTTCGTTGGGGTCCCGGGGGCCTCGGGGTGAATCGGGACCATCATCCAGGCATTTTGAGACTTAAAAGCCTGCAGAAAATTGCAGCAGCAGTGCAGTAGAAAATAAGCTATCGGGTTCGCGAAGGCTTGGGACGCGTTCGCGTAGGCCGGGCTCAGTAGTGCATCACGTTCGCAAGGGTAGGCTTGCGTTCGCGTAAGAGGAAGACTGTGAAGCATCGCGTCCGCGTGGGTGAAGGTCGCGTTCGCGTATAAGGAATTTATGAGGCATCGCGTTCGCGTGGAGTGGGGACGCGTTCGCGTAGAAGAAATACAGGCTGACTGCGGAGTTGTGCATCGCGAACGCGTGAGGCACGTCGCGTTCGCGAAGGGTATTTTGGACAGAGCATCGCGAACGCGTGACAGGCAACACGAACGCGATGAAGGAATTGGCTTTGCAGTGAAATTAAAACCAGAACAGAACCAGTCGCGGGTTTCACACCCCAAAACACATTTTTGAGTTCTAGAGAGAGAGACTCACGGGAGATTGCTGGGAAATCATCGGGTGTTCGTAGGAGGTAAGTTTTGTGGCTTAATTACATCATTTTATCATGAAATCATTGATTATTTCTAAGAAAATGGAAGATTAAAGGTGGGTTTTAGCCCTAGGCCTAAAATTGTAGAAAAACACTTATTTGAGAGGGCAAATGGAGTCCGAATTTGGTAAATTTTATATGCCTAGACTCGTATTGAGACGAGGGTTACGAATATGTAACTTTTGTAATTTTTCGAGAAGCGTACCAAAAGTCGGGTTTTGACAACTTTGTGGGTTTTGATGCAATTTGGGTTATTTCAAATAGGTTGCGTGAATTGGGCATATATTGATGTATTATCATTGATTTTGAGCAGATTTGGCATCCGAGGAGATTGATTTGCGAGGCAAGTGCAAGGCGAGCTGAGGCTTCTACCGGTTCGAGGTGAGTGGTAGTAGTAAATAATGTACTGAGGGTTTGAAACCCCGTACTAGCACTTCACAATGCTATGTTGAGATGCGACACGCGTCTTGTGGCGGGCGTGGTGACATTGTGATTGGGGGTTTGGACTTGGTCCTTCCCAACTAATAGAATACTGTGTATTTTGACTGATAATGAGATTATAACTGTGTAAATGGGGCTAATAACCATGTTTGGGGCCTTGTGCCGATCTGTAGATCATTAGGGGACCTGTAGAACTAGGTGACCCTTATATCGTGTTGGAAACTTACACTCAACTGTAAAACTAGCTGAATAGCCTATTAATAAACAGTACTAGATGTGTTCTGTGAGAGATATATTACTTAGGGTGGAAGTTCTCTGATTTAGCTGAGTGGGCCTGAAAGGCCAATCCTATACTAATTACAGCAGTATATATATTGGATCGGGCTGCACGCCGCAGCAGTATACATATTGGATCGGGTTGCACGCCGCAGCAGTATATATATTGGATCGGGCTGCACGCCGCAATAGTATATATATTGGATTGGGCTGCACGCCACAGCAGTATATGTGTTGGATCGGGCTGCACGCCGCAGCAATATACATATTGGATCGGGCTGCACGCCGCATCAGTATATATATTAGATCGGGTTGCACGCCGCATCAGTATACATATTGGATCGGGCTGCACTCCGTAGCAGTATATACATTGGATCGGGCTGCACGCCGCAACAATATATATATTGGATCGGGCTGCACGCCGCAACAGTATATATATTGGATCAGGCTGCATGCCGCAACATTATACTTATTCAGATACCTATACCTTATAGACACTTGTATATGTCTCCATATATTGAGATAGCTATACACCGTTGTGGTACGAGTGAGGATTTAGTCAGTGTGGGACCTTGATGAGATAGATGTGGACTAGTGATCGAAGTACTTACTATAGTGATGACTTACTTGTGGGGGTTTGCCTTAGAACTGTTTAGTGATAGTACCGGAGTTCTTATTTTCAGTTATTGTTTATTATTGTTACTCACTGAGTTGAAATATACTCACCCCACTCCCCTGCACTTTTTGTGCAGATATACAGGTTCAGGAGGGCGGTTGAGCTATCGCAACTGCTTTATTATCCCCATTCTGTGGAGACTTCGAGGTAGCTGCCGACGTCCGCAGTACCCTGACCTCTTCCTTTTTATCATTTTGTTGTCTCCATTATGCTTAGACTTGATTTTGTAGTAGATCTCATTTGTAGAGGCTCAGCCTTGCGACACCACGATTTGATTGGGACTGTATTCGTGTATTTCATTTCTACACTTCTTGATTTGTTATGAAAACAGGCTAATTACGCCGATTAATCAGTATTAAGTTATAATTGGCTGGTTTAAATGGATAAGATGGTCGGGCTTGCCTAGCAGTGTGTTGGGCGCCATCACGACCGGGGTTTGGGTCGTGACATTAAAATGGCAACCCGGCCCTACAGGGAGGCAACCATTTTGGTGAGATTAATTGGAAAGAGATAGTAAACCTTTAAGTTAAAATAATCTTATGCCCACAGGTACAGATTAATTTCTATGTGTTTTAGTTTACTAGTCTAATAAAGTAAAGTAAATTCTATGCATGGGTTGCAACCGTTGCCCACATGAAGGTCTAGAGTTTACTTTGAATCGGTATTTTATGCGATTCACCTTTGATGGATTGTGTTTCATAGCTCATGTTTGTTTATCCTTGTTTTGCGGTCTTTACCGCTTTTCCTACCGCTATTTTTAATGATAATGCTCGAATTCCAATGCTTTCTGGTGAAAATTATGCTGAATGGAAGGAGAAAGTCCTTCTCACTTTAGGGTGCTCGGATCTGGACCTGGCACTCCGTGTGGATGAACCACCTATCCCACGGAATCAAGTACGCCAGCTGCTAGGGCTAGTTATGAGTGGTGGGAGCGATCTAATCGCTTAAGTTTAATGCTCATAAAAGCTCACATAAGCCAAAGCATTAGGGGTTCTATCCCTAATAGCAATAAGGTCAAAGCTTACATGAAGGCAATTGATGAACAATTCGTAAGCTCTGACAAGGCATTGGCCAGCACCCTATAGAAGAGGCTCTCAAGTATGACTTTCGACAGAAGTCGTACAGTGCGTGAGCACATTATGGAGATGAGAGACATTGCTGCTAAACTCAAGTCCCTTGAGGTTGATATGTCTGAACCATTTCTTGTGCATTTTATTCTCAACTCACTTCCAGCGGAATATGGTCCGTTTAAGATTTCTTACAACACACATAAGGATAAATGGTCAATCAATGAACTTTTGACCATGTGTGTTCAAGAAGAAGAGATGTTGAAGCATGAGACACCTGAAAGTGTTAATATGGTGACTCATGGTAAGAGAAATGCAAAGAAGGGCAGAAGTGTTCCCATGAAGAAGAAAAGCACATTTGACAAAGATGCTTGTCGTTTCTGTAAGAAGAAGGGACATTGGAAGAAAGATTGCCTGAAATACAAGAAATGGTGTGAGAAGAAAGGTAATTTTACCTTTGTATGTTATGAATCTAATTTTACTGAAGTTTCTGATAATACATGGTGGATTGATTTTGGTGCTACAATTCACATTGCCAAAATCATGCAGGGCTTTCTAACTCAGAGGAAGCCGATAGGAAGTGAACAATACGTCTATTCTGGCAATAGGACGCGTTCACGTGTGGAAGGCGTGGGGACTTATAGGATCATTTTGAAGGATGGTTTTCACTTAGATTTAGAAAAACCTTTTTATGTTCCAGAATATTCTAGAAATTTAATTTTTCTTTCAAGACTATCAATTAGTGGATATGATTTGAATTTTCATTATCCTTCTGTGAAACTTTTGAAAGATAATAAAGTTGTTGGTTTTGGAAATTTGAATGGAAATTTATATAAACTTGAGCTAGACCCCACATTTGAATGCAATGTTTTAACTTTGCATGATAAAGAAATTGGCACTAAGCGATGTATTATCAATGAGAACTCATCTAGTCTTTGGCACAAGAGATTGGGACACATCTCTATTGATAGAGTCAAAAGGTTGGTTAATGATGGAGTTCTAAAAACTCTTGATTTTTCTGACTTTGGGACTTGTGTGGACTGCATAAAGGGTAAGCAGACCAATAAATCAACTAAAGGTGCCAAAAGGAATTCTCAATTACTTGAGATCATACATACAGACATATGTGGACCTTTTCCTGCCCCTTGCTTGAATGGTGAGAGATATTTCATCTCGTTTATTGATGACTATTCAAGATATATGTATCTCTATTTTCTGTTTAATAAATCCGAAGCACTTGATACTTTTAAAGTCTACAAAACAGAAGTAGAGAAACAAACCGGTGCTCAGATCAAAATTGTAAGATCTGATAGGAATGGAGAATATTATGGTAGGTAAACAGATAAGGGACAAGTTAAGGGTCCATTTGCTGAGTTCCATGAAAGTGAAGGTATAATTGCTCAATATACCATGCCAGGAACACCACAACAAAATGGTGTGGCGGAAAGAAGGAACCGGACATTAATGGACATGGTAAGAAGCATCATTAGCAGATCAAGTTTACCTTTATCCTTGTGGAGTGAAGCCTTAAAAACCGCTATGTATATTTTGAATAGGGTTCCATCCAAGGTTGTCCCCAAGACACCTTTTAAGTTATGGAAAGGATGGAAACCTAGTTTAAATCATTTACATGTTTGGGGATGTCCAACTGAAGTAAGGGTTTATAACCCACAACTAAAGAAGTTGGATGAAAGAACAATAAGGGGTTATTTTATAGGTTATGCGGTTAACTCCAAGGGATTTAGGTTTTATTGTCCTTCTCATTCTCCTAAAATTATTGAAGCTAGAAACGCTATATTTCTTGAGGATCATGAAGAGAGTGGGAGTGGTTTGACTCAAAGGGTGGAATTGGAAGAGATAAGGGAACCACCCGTGGTACCTTTATATATTGGGAACTTGAATGTTTCTCAGAGAAATTCTCATGAATTATCCTGAACAACAACAAGTTCAAGAGCCACCACCACTTGAGGAGCCACGGCAAGATCAACCCACTTTACCTGAACCCGCTGAAGAAGTGTCAGAACTAGTGGGAGTGAGAAAAATCCTCAAGAATTAGAAAATCAGCAATTTCTAGTGACTATATTGTGTATCTCCAAGAGTCTGATTTTGATATTGGACTAAAAGATGATCCATGCTCGTTTTCACAAGCCATGAGTGGAGAAAATTCCACACTTTGGTATGATGCCATGAAAGAGGAATTAGAATCTATGGCTAAAAATAAAGTCTGGGATCTCGTCGAATTACCAAAGGGATCCTCTACCATAGGTTCCAAGTGGGTCTTTAAAACTAAAAGAAACTCATCGGGTAATATCGAACGATATAAAGCCAGACTTGTAGCCAAGGGTTTTACTCAAAGGGAAGGCATTGATTACCATGAAACCTTCTCTCCGGTATCAAAGAAGGATTCATTGAGAATAATCATGGCTTTAGTAGCTCATTTTGATTTTGAGTTACATCAAATGGATGTGAACAGCTTTTCTAAATGGAGATCTTGAAGAGGAGGTATACATGCGTCAACCTGAAGGATTTTGTGATAAGGACAAAAGTCACCTTGTTTGCAAGTTAAATAAATCCATTTATGGGCTAAAACAGGCTTCCCGCCAATGGTATATTAAATTCCATAATGTTGTTTCTTCATTTGGATTTACGGAGAACATCATTGATTAATGTATATACATTAAGATAAGTGGAAGCAAATATATTTTTCTGGTCCTATATGTGGATGATATTTTGCTTGCAAGTGGGGATTTGGGATTGTTGCACGAGACTAAACAGTTCCTTATCTAGAATTTTGAGATGAAGGATATGGGTGAAGCCTCATATGTCATTGGCATAGAGATTCACAGAGACAGATCCCAAAGATTACTTGGACTGTCTCAGAAGGTCTACATTGAAAGAATTCTGGAAAAATTCGGGATGAAGAACTGTTCACCTATAGAAACACCCATAATTAAAGGTGACAAATTCTCATTGAATCAATGTCCACAAAATGCATTGGAAAAAGACCAAATGAAAGACATTCCTTATGCTTCGCTTGTTGGGAGCCTTATGTATGCACATGTCTGTACTAGACCTAATGTTTCTTTTGCGGTAGGAATGCTTGGCAGATATCAAAGTAACCCTGGTCTTGACCATTGGAAAGCTGGTAAAAGGGTCTTAAGATATTTGCAAGGAACCAAGGATTTTAAGCTCACATACAAATACTCTGACTCATTGGAGGTGATTGGATATTCAGACTCTGATTTGGGTGGATGTAAAGACACTGGTAAATCTACTTCAGGATACATTTTTCTCCTCGTTGGAGGTGCTGTATCTTGGAGAAGTGTCAAGCAGACCATTGTTGCCACATCCACAATGGAAGCTGAATTTATAGCATGCTATGAAGCTACATCACAGGCGTTATGGTTGAAGAACTTTATTTCCGGCCTTAGGATTGTCGATTCCATTTCAAGGCCATTGAGAATCTTTTGTGACAATTTAGCTGCAGTTTTCTTTTCTAAGAATAATAAAAGTGGCAGTCGAAGCAAGCACATCAACATAAAGTACTTGATGGTTAGAGACTATGTGAAGAAGCAAGATGTAAATTTTGAGCATATTAGTACTACTTTGATGATTGCTGATCCTATGACTAAAGGTCTGCCGGCTAATATTTTCAAGGATCATGTAACCCATTTGGGGCTTAGTAGCTCAATTTAGTCTTGCTTTGCTCTCTAACAGTTTGTCTAGACATTATGTTTATTTTGATATACATGACTGTGCACACTTTTGGTTTTTCATGTATTACTTGTGATCATTGGATCAATAAAATTGGACTCTGAATGACTTATATTAAGCTCATTCATAAAGTTGTTAGATACTTTATTAGAATATATTGTGCATTGTAATACACGGAAGGAAGTATTTGTTTAAAAGCATGACCGCCATGATTCGTGTAATAATATATTCTAGTTAAAGTGATTGTCGCATAACTTTTAGTTGAGTGATAAAGTTTGTGGCCATATTATATGTTTATCTCTCATAAAGGATTATTTGATTTTAAATATGTGGGCCAAGTGGGAGAATGTAAGAAATTAACGTATGGTTCTAGAAATTTCTTGTGTGGCCCACATATATAGTAATAAATTATTTACCTTCTCTTACAAAGGAAATAATATATCAGATAATATTATGTGGTTATGCATATATGGTAGTTTCTTTGATGGGAAGAAGTTACCATATATTAGTAGTCCCTAGGGTAATTATAATTTATGGAGAAGTCCCTAGGGCTAAAGTATTTGCCTAAGAGTCCCTAGCCTACCTATAAATACGCCCGTGACTCCATCAGTCTGGCATCCAACGATAAGCTTAGGCTAGAAGGCTCTAGGTTTTCTGTCAAAGTTTTACGAGGCGATTCCACAACACTTGAACAATCATGGCTGAAGGTACGTTCCTTGTTTAATTTCCGCTGCGCTGGTTCTGTGTATGTATTAGAATTTCAACAATATTTTCTTTATGGATTTTAGTATTTTTGTTGTTGAATATTTTAGTACAATATTATGGCACATCTCATATTATTGTATTATTTTCTTGAAAAATACATTATATAGTTGTATCCTTGTAGGATTAGAGAAGTATGTGGAGCAAAAGTTATATATTTGTACTATGAAGACTTATCAGGGAAAAAACCCGAAAACCCAAAAATATTCGAAAAACCCGAAATTGAAAAACCCGATTTCGTTGGTTTAGTTTGGTTTATAGATTTAAAAATCCGACACTATTAGTTTAGTTTGATAATTTAAAAATCCGAACCAATTAGGTCCATGTACCCTACTTTTAAGTTTGATTACTTTTTTCCCTCGTTTCACATTGCACTTTAATTTTAAATATATCATCTTGATTTCTTAAAGATGCATGGACCATAGATTTTGTTACGATCAAGGTGGAGTGAGAGTAATAAAGTACAACTCTAATTTGTGATAGAGACTTTTTTATGAAGAAGCTAATAAAGTAAATTTTGGCGACTATAAATTTTGGAAGAGATCTGTATTTTCCTTTTAGGAAAAGTAAAATCAAGTATGATAAATATTTTAGCCTTTGTTCAAGTAATAGGTAAATCTGTGTGTTTTTTTTACGAAGTTTATGGCATTTATTGATTTTTCTCAAGGTAAAATTTGACGTCAAAGATTACAGGAAGTTATGATACGAAAGAAATGGAAGCAAAATATTTAGAAAAGGAGAATATAAGTTTACGTCAGCTGTTCATTTCCCAAAATTGGATGCAAATACACAAAGACATGTTCACTTGTTTTAGTCAAGACACTGACAAAGCAATACCCATAAACAAACACTAGTCTTAACAAATAATCGGACATCGCAGGGGAAATACATAAGTTTTCTAAAGTGAAATAAATATCATCCTAAAGGCTAATAAGAAAGAAAAAGAAAATAAAATGAAAACGTGTAAATTTGTTTTTTTAAAAAGTGGTCCGGGGCAAGTTGGGTTGGGTTATAGAGTCGTAAGCGCGGTAGGGGTGACAACTTTCATATTTTTAACCCACGAGGGGTGTTCATAAAAATCCGAAAAAACGAAAACCAAATCAAATCGATTTTTTTTGTTTGATTTTGAATTTTAAAAACCGATCAAATTTGGATTGGTTTTGGTTTTAGTCAGAAAAAACAGAACCAAACTGATTATAAGAGTAGCTATTTCAAATTTATTATTACATATATATATATATATATATATATATATAAAGTTTCAAAAAAATTATGATAAATGTTAATAGATTGCACTTTTAATATATTATTTACATTTACATTCTAGTTTGATTGGTAGTTTTTTTTATTTAGTGTAAGAATCCATTTTATTTTAAAAATAATATATTTTTTATTGAGTACGTCCTTAAATTATTCATCACTATTTAATTCAATTATCATCAATATATTTTGGTAAATAATAGATTTCTCAAACGGCAGTTGATTTGATAGTGATATTGAAAATGTGGTCGCCGGAATATATATTTGATAGTGTATGTCATATATTTAAGAAAAAAACGACAAATAATCGAAAAAAATCGACTTACTTTATTTGATTTCTTTTTAAAAAAAAAATCGATCCAAACAAGACATCCACCACCTGTCTTCTTTCTCATTGCAAGGTTATTCCGGGAGAGTCCCTTTCAACTCTTCACAGACTCTTAGTGATGGATGTAGGTCTCTGGGTGAAGAGGAAGAGGAGGGGTTCTCGGAGCCGACCGCGGATTAGATGGGGAACTTTGACTAAGGAGAAAGCCCAGGAGCTGGAGAGGAAGCTAGTTGATGGGGGAGCTTGGAGTAGCTCTGGGGAAGCGGACGCAATGTGGTCAGTGACGGCGAACTTGGTTAGGGAGGCCGCGCGAGATGTGCTTGGGGTAGCCAAGGGCTATTCAGGCAGGCACCAAGGTGACTGGTGGTGGAATGAGGTAGTCCAAGGAAAAGTGGAGGCGAAGAAGGCGGCGTTTGCTAAGTTGTCAGGGAGCTCAAACGAAGAAGAAAGGAGAGCGAACAAGGAGAACTACAAGGTGGCGAGGAAGGAAGCGAAACTGGCGGTCACGGAAGCAAAAAATGCAGCGTTTGGGCGCATGTACGAGGAATTGGGGGAGAAAGGCGGGGACAGAAAGTTATTCCGATTGGCTAAGGTGAGAGAGAGGAAGGCGCGGGATCTAGACCAAGTTAGGTGCATCAAGGACGAGGATGGTAGGGTTCTGACGGGGGAGTCGCAAGTCAAGCGGAGATGGCAGGAATACTTTCGAGACCTGCTTAACGAAGAGGGGGATCGAGTCTTAGAGCTAGAGGAGCTGGGGCATTCAAAGTGTCCTAGAGACCTCGGGCACTGCAGGCGCATTAAGGAGGAGGAGGTCTTGAGGGCGTTGCGTAGGATGAGTAGGGGTCGAGCGACTGGGCCAGACGAAATTCCGGTGGAGTTTTGGAAATGCATGGGTAGGTCGGGAGTGGAGTGGTTGTCCAGGTTGTTCAACGTGATCTTTAGGACCAAGAGGATGCCGGAGGAGTGGAGATGGAGTACAGTGGTTCCCTTGTACAAAAACAAAGGGGATATCCAGTGTTGCAACAACTATAGGGGTATCAAATTAATAAGTCACACCATGAAGGTCTGGGAGAGGGTGATCGAGGCGAGGGTGAGGGAGATGTCATCTATATCCGTGAACCAGTTTGGTTTCATGCCGGGTCGCTCTACTACAGAAGCTATCCACCTTGTGAGGAGGGTGGTGGAACTGTTCAGGGATAAGAGGAAGGACCCGCATATGGTGTTTATCGACTTGGAGAAGGCGTACGATAAGGTCCCTAGAGAGGTTCTGTGGAGATGCTTGGAGGCGAAGAGCGTGCCAGAAGCCTACATCAGAGTGATCAAAGACATGTACGATGGAGCCAAGACTAGGGTTAGGACGGTGGGTGGCGACTCGGACCATTTTCCGGTGGTTATGGGGCTACATCAAGGATCTGCGTTAAGCCCTCTCTTATTTGCCTTGGTAATGGATGCTCTAACTCGCCATATTCGAGGGGATGTGCCATGGTGTATGCTCTTTGCTGACGACATAGTCTTGATAGACGAGACGAGGGCTGGTGTTAATGCGAGGTTGGAGGTCTGGAGACAGACCCTCGAGTCTAAGGGTTTTAAACTAAGCAGGTCTAAGACAGAATATCTAGAGTGCAAGTTCGGCGCCGAGTCGAGCGAAGTAGGCTGGGACGTTAAGCTGGGATCTCAGGTCATAGCCAAGAGGGACAGTTTCAGATATCTTGGATCAGTGATTCAAGGGGACGGAGAGATTGACGGGGATGTCACTCACCGTATAGGAGCGGGGTGGTTGAAGTGGAGGCTCGCATCGGGAGTCTTGTGTGACAAGAAAGTTCCACAGAAACTCAAGGGGAAGTTTTATAGAGCGGTGGTTAGACCTGCCATGTTATATGGGGTGGAGTGTTGGCCTGTGAAGAACTCTCATGTCCAGAGAATGAGAGTTGCGGAGATGAGGATGCTCAGGTGGATGTGCGGGCTCACCAGATTAGATAAGATTAAGAATGAAGTTATTCGGGAGAAGGTGGGAGTGGCCCCAGTGGATGAGAAGATGCGAGAAGCGAGACTCGGGTGGTTTGGGCATGTGCGGAGGAGAAGCCCTGATGCACCGGTGAGGAGTTGTGAGCGACTGGCGGTGGTTGGCGTGAGTCGAGGCAGAGGGAGGCCTAAGAGGTATTGGGGTGAGGTGATTAGGCAGGATATGGCTAGAATGGGGATTTCCGAGGACATGACCCTTGATAGGAAAGTTTGGAGGTTTAGTATTAGGGTTGTAGGGTAGGGCCTTCTAGAATTCGTAGTACTTCTGTTAGGGGTTGATTGGGGTTTGGTAGCGATCTCTATAGTTAATTAATGTATTGTATTGTGCCTCTTATGGTAGTAACCGATTGGTATTATTGCATGTCATTCTACTTTTGGTTTATATTTAGATAATTATTTATTTGATTTATCCCGGATTTACTAACATTGTTTTGTTCTGTTTTGTTTTGTTTTGTTTGTTGATTTCCTCTCCCTTTTTCTGAGCCGAGGGTCGGCCGGAAACAGCCTCTCTACCCTTTCGGGTAGGGGTAAGGCTTGTGTACGTATTACCCTCCCAGACCCCACTTTGTGGGAACATACTGGGTAGTTGTTGTTGTTGTTGTTGTTCTTTTTGTCATTTAGTTTCAGCATATTAAGAACATGATAATGAACTCTTTTTGTTTTGAAAAATGAGAAATTAATCTAGCATTTTTTCATATTTTCTCTGTTGCAGAAAAAAATCATAGTAGATACTCTAGATTGAAATGAAAAATTGAAGATAATTAATATGATAAGATAATGAAACAGAAAAGGAGGAGAGCAAACCAAGATGGAAGGGATTTAAATTTATAGTGTATCTACGGATGAGTTAAGAAGAATTTAATAATTAATTAGAGGTTTACTATTGTATAAAATAAAGAGTAAGGTTAAATGTGAATAGACAAAAAACGAAAAGGTTAACAAATTATAATTTAGATAATTTCTGACATGGTTTTAACGCGGCATTAATATGGCTCTAATGTGGTGTTGGTGCGTGGTGAACTAGGGTCGTGACATAGGGTGTCATTTATTTAATTTTGAACAAGAATAGGGGGTGAATAAATCCCCGCAAAGTTGCAATGAGCAACCGAGTGCATTTTCCCTATTCCAAAAGAATTTAAGTTAACGATAATGTTATCACACTCTCAAACCGGCGTTGGACGTGTTGGCGTCAACCTACCTTACCCCTCGAGTTAAAATAATATTCACAAATTCATAAATAAGTGTTAAAATAATAATTATCTGAAAACTGAAATCTAATAGTAATATTAACATGCATGGCAACTAAACCCACTAGAAAAGTCATGAACCTCTAGTTATAAGTTTGAATACATGTCTATGCGACATTCTCCTAGAATAATATGAAAGTCAAGTTTAAAGACCTAAAAAGGACACTATAAGAAGTTACCATAAGAAGTATCGTAAAGAATAGCAGAAGAAGAGTATTATTTGGAAACCTTCTGCTAGCCCAAGATCGTTAACTAAGAGAGGAAGAGGAGACTTTCAAAGGAGAAGAAATTTTTTGGAGAGAACTTTGTTTAGGAAAGAAGACTTTCTTGATTTTGGCTTGGTTACAAATGAACAAGACACCCCCTATTTATACTAGCATATGGATGATTCTAGATATGATTCTAGATAATGTACAAAGAAAATTCTAGCAACCTTATCTTCTAACAACACTCTAGAATATCTAGACATATCTTATCTTCCCACAACATTCTAGAACATCTAGATATGTCTACAAGATAAATATCAAGGATACCATACTAGGACATTCTAGAGGATTTTATATTTATCCAAAAAATTAACTTTATTATTATTTTTCACACTCCCCCTTAAAGTGATTTCTTGGAAACTACTCCAAGTTTGTCACGGAAGAACTCGAACGAAGCTTTAGCAAGTGACTTGGTGAAGATAACCGTGATATTCTCCTGACTTCGCACTTCCAAAGTATTGATAGTTCCATCAAGAACCTTTTCTCGAATAAAGTGATATTCCACCTCAATGTGTTTAGTTCTTGCATGGAATACTAGGTTGTTTGCAAGCTTGATGGCACTTTGATTATCTCCATAGATTGTAGTTGGCTTTGATATAGGTAGATGCAAGTCTTCAGCAACTCTTTGTAGCCATACACATTCTTGAGCAATAAGAGCAGCTGCTTTATACTCCACTTCTGTGGTTGACAAGGAAACCGAGTCTTGCTTCTTACTACACCAAGAAGCGTTTGTTCCACCACGTAGAAATATATAGCCCGATGTAGATCTTCGTTTATCCAAATCACCACCAAAATCAGCATCCGTATAATTAACACCAAATCATTCTTCTTCTGGAAAAACAAGCCCATGTCTGATGTTGAGTTGATATATTTCAATATCCTTTTTGCAGCTTCTAAGTGAGGCTTTCTTGGCCTTTGCCTAAATCTGCTTACATATCCCACTGAGAAAGCAATGTCCGGCCTTGTAATAGTCAAATATAGGAGACTTCCAACAAGAGCCCGAAAAGGCTTGGGATCTGCAAGAAGTGAACCTTCGTCCCGCCTTAACCTTGTACTTATCTCAAGAGGAGTAGAACATGTTTTGCTTTGCTTTAATCCAAACCTGTTAACAAGTTTCTTGGCATATCCTTCTTGAGTGACAAAGATACATTTGTTCATCTTTGTCACCTCTCACTACAAGAAATTTGATTTTTAATGACCATTTCTTAACGAAAGGACATAAATCCGGCCGTTATAGGTGTATTGATAACAACCAAATTTTTTTCCAGTCGTTAAAACTAATTTTGATCTCAATATTAACGAGAGGATAATATTTGGATGTTAAATATAACACAACCGGTTGTTAAATAATTGTTAATTAATAAAAGGCGCTAACTTTTCCCTCATTTTTCCCACCTCCGCCAAATCTCCCCCCCCCCCAGAAAAGGGAAAAAACCCTAAAATTTTATCTATCTCTAAACAGTTCATATAAACCTAAAAAGAGTAAAACATCGACTTCTCTAACAGTTCCATCATAAACCTCAATTTCGAACGAATTAGCAGAGAATTGCTATAATGAATTCAAATAATTAGAGAAATTGTTCCACTCCTAAAATTCAGCAATTATCGAACGAAACTGCTCATCACCTCCATTAACAACAACAACTATCTTCAAGTTTCTTTTCATCAAGGTAAGCTTCAAAATTTTACCCTTTTCTATGTGAATTGAGTGATAATTTTACTAGAAAAGGCATCTAAACTAGGAGCAGGGATGAGAGAGGCCAGAGCATAGATTGTGATTTGACTCCCCATCGAGTGTTATATGTTTTAACGAGCAACGGATATATCTCCTGCCACGATTAAATCATTTTCTCTAATATATTCTAAATTTCAATTTACGCTATCAGTTTCACTATGTGCCAAGTATACATGTCGAAATATCGGTCCTGCTAAAATTAAAGTTGATAATTTTTAGCGGCTGCAATCACACTTGTATTGTATATGAATGTTGGTGTTCCTTTTGGTGAAAGAATGACAGAAAATACTTCTATCTATATATTGATTGGACAATAAGATGAATCAATATGTTAAACCAAAATGGACAGGAAAAGGGGAGAAATGTAGTGTTTCAACCAGAAGTAATCTAGAGAAGAGGGTGGATGCACTGTCCTCTTTTGGTCCTTTCCTCCATTATAGCTTATCTAATCTAGAGAAGAGGGTGAAAGTTATGAAATTTTGAAAAGAATTCTTGAGTTTTTAGGCTCAATTCATTGATTTTGGTGTTATTTTGGCGATTTGATCGCGCGAGCAAGTTCGTACGATGTTTTTGAGTCAATGTATATGACTGGTTTGAATCCCCGAGGGCTCGGGTGAGTTTCGGATAGGCATCGGGATGGTTTTGAACTTAGAAAATTGCAGAAAAATCTGCAGCAGGCATTTCTTCATCGCGTTCGTGATGTGTTGGTCGCGTTCGCGATGCCCAGCATTTTCCCTTCATCGCGATTGCGGACTCCTTCTCGCGTTCGCGCAGAGTAAATTGAACCAGCCATATTTTTCCTCTACGCGTTCGCGTGGCTTAGTCCTCGTTCGCGTAGACCAACCTGTAAGTCCCCAGAATTTCTTCTTCGCGTTCGCGACTAGCCCTACGCGAATGCGATGTGTAACATTTTTTCTTCATCGCAAACGCGAACGGGGTGTCGCGAACGCGATGAACAAATTTATGCCCAGTGAATTTAATCCCAAAACAGAACACTTACGGGATTTTATCCCATTTTCACAAAACTCTCTCTTCTCCACAGCTTCTTGGGCGATTCTTGAGCAATCCTTCTTCATACTTCTTGGGTAAGTGATTCTTGACTCTTTTTCTTCATTCTCCATCAATATTATTTGAATTCCTAAGCCTAAATATGTATAAATAGGTAGAAAAATTAGGGAATTGAGTTTAATAAGGGTTTCAAAGAATTTGCGATCTAGACCTCATTTTGGGGTCGACTTAAGAACAAATTGTATATTTGAACTCAGGGATGATTGGGTGAATTTATTTTGGCTCGAAACTTGAGTTTCGATTATGTGGGCCCGGGGTCGATTTTTACTATTCCGGGCGGAATGTTGTAAAAATTATAATTGGCCATATGAATTAGTTTGTTGAGTAGTATTGATGATATTAAATCAATTGTGTATAGATAGGATTGGATTGGAGCCAAATTTGAAAGGAAAAGGCTTTGCTACAGATTGAATTGTTCGTAAACTTTCGAGGTAAGTGTTTGTTCTATCCTAGCTTGAGGGAATAGGATTATGTGCTATGTGCTATGTGATCGAGCGCGGTGTATGGGATGTGGTGACGAGCATCCATACACCGGCGTCTAGCATGACCGTGAGTCATTGTTGATACTTGTTGTGAAACATATTGAAAGATAAATTGTTGAACTCTTGCCGGGTTGTAGAATTGTTATTGTTCTCCCTTGTCGGGACTTGTTGTGAAGTGAGATATTGATTTCCCTTACCGGGATTTTGTTGTGATGATTATTGTGTCCCTTGCCGGGACGGTTCATGATGTATTGTTTTCCTTCTCTACCCTTAACTGTGATTGTTATTTGGGTGAGGAAGAGTGACAATGCACGATGGGTGATGCCGTGCTTTGATTTATTGATTATGCACGAAGATTAATGCCGTGCCTTGTTACTGATTATGCACGAAGGTTAATGTCGTTCCATGTTATTGATTATGCACGAAGGTTAATGCCGTGCCATGCTATTGATTATGCACGAAGGATCATGCCGTGCCTTGTTATTGAACCATGTACGAAGGATCATGCCGTACCATGGATGTGAGGATGAGAGTAAAAGCACGAAGGGTGATGCCGTGCACTTTATTTGCTTATTTGGTGAGGATGAGAGTAAAAGTACGAAGGGTGATGCCGTGCAACTATTTGCCATTCCTTGACTTGATATTACATGTTTTCCATTATAATTTGTTTTCCTTGTGGACTTATTAACTGTTGTTAATTGTTGAGTTCTTCTAAGATATTCCTTGTTGAGTTGTTACTTGATTATTTTCTCGTTATCTTGTGGTGTATATATCTTGTTGAATTTGTTACTTGATATTTCTTGTTATCTTGTGGTGTACATATATATAGAACTGCACGGGTACGTGGGTGTCCGGTCCTAGGCTTGTCACTACTTCGCCGGGATAGGCCAGGCACTTACCAGCACATGGGGTCGGATTGTGCTGATACTGCACTTCTGTGCATTTTTGCACAAGTCCAGGTTTCGATCAGGAGCAGCAGCAGTAGATCTTTTGTGTGGGAGTTGAGCATGTTGTGACCGAGGTGTCTTGCAAGCGTCCACAGGCCCGACGTCTCTTCCTCTTATTTATGTTATTAGTTGTAGTCTCATTATTCCGAGACAAACAGATTATGTATTTCTTTCAGACCTTTATGTGTAGTATTCAGTAGTAGTTCGTGAGTTGGTGACTCCACGTCTTGGGTAGAGGATTTCAATATTATTTTACCTTGAAACTGCTTATTGCTATTTTTATAAAGTCTTCCGTACTTGTTTAATTAATGTTATGGTTTTGGTTGTTAAATTGAATATGATATATTGCTAAAAACAGGATAGTGTGAATAAAGTGGCTTGCCTAGCTACCACGAGTAGGCGTCATCACGATCCCGATGTTGGGGGAAAAATTCGGGTTGTGACAAAGTTGGTATCGAGCTCTAGGTTACATAGGTCTCACCACTCACGAACAAGCTTAGTAGAGTTTGAGAGGTAGGTACGGAGACGTCCGTACTTGTCCTCCAGAGTCTATTGAGTTAGGAAAGAGTCTCTCATTTGTTCCTTCTTGTCGTGCGATTTGTTCCTCAAATACCGATTGAACTTCTACTCTGTCCTTTCGCAGATGGTGAGGACACATGCTTCTTCATTCGCTGACCAGCAGCCCGAGCCCCAGGCAGCTCCTGTGAGGGGCAGGGGCCGAGGCCGTATCAGAGGCCGTGGTAGGGGTAGAGCTCAGCCCCCGGCAGCTACTCCAGAGGTGGAGCCTCATATTGAGATTGACGAGGAGGTTCCAGTCCCAGCAGCTCCAGTGGGCCCAGCTCAGGTCCTAGGAGAGGCTTTATTTACCCCGGATCTTCGGGAGGCTTTGGTCGGGATAGCGGGATTTATGGACAGCGTTGCCAGAGCAGGCTTATTATCAGTTGCACCAGCCGCTTCTCAGGCTGGAGGAGGGTCCCAGACTCCTATTGCTCGTACCTCAGGCACCAGTGGTTCAGCCAGCTGTGGCCACTCAGTCAGGTACCACAGCTTAGGCCGGAGATGGAGCGGCCATGACTTTTGATTCTTTATGGAGACTTTATCGGTTTTCCAAACTGTTTACCACTACTTTCAGCGGTGCCACATCAGAGGATCCTCAGGATTTCTTATTTAGTTGCCATGATATTCTCAAGACTATGGGAATAGTGGAGTCCAATGGAGTTGACTTCTGTACATTCAGGCTTTCAGGATCCGCCAAGACTTGGTGGAGGGATTATTGTTTGACTCGACCAGCAGGGTCCCCGGCTTTATCATGGGATCAGTTTGCAGAGTTATTTCTGGAGAAGTTTCTCCCTAGTACTCAGCGGGATGCACTTCGGAGGCAGTTTGAGTGCCTCCAGCAGGGCACTATGACTGTCACTCAGTATGAGACGAGATTTGTTGATTTGGCACGTCATGAAGTGGTGATACTCCCCACAGAGCGGGAGAGGGTCCGCAGGTTCATAGATGGGCTTAATCAGTCAATTAGACTTCAGATAGATATGGGCGTGGGGAGTGACATATCATTTCAGGAGGTAGCTAATGCAGCACGTAGAGTTGAGATGGCTCTTGCTCGGGGAGGTGGTTATTCTTCAGACAAGAGGCCTCGTCATTCAGGCAGGTTTAGTGGTTCTTCTTCAGGTGGCAGAGAATCTTTTGACAGAGGCCAGTCTTCCAGGCCTTTCCATTCCGCCCTTCAGGCTTCACGGGGTGGACCAGGTGATCGTGGGTTTCGTGGGCAGTATTCAGATCAGCCTCCTATTAATGCTCAGCCTCTTCAGAGTGTTCGTGGAGGCCATTCAGGTAGTCAGGGCCAGCAGCCCCATCAGCCTAGGAGTTTCTACGGTTGTGGTGACCCAGGTCATTTTGTCAGGTTCTGCCCTCGAGCGACGGGAAACACTCAGCAGCGAGGCCCTCGTCCCATGATACAGGCCCCAACTGACCCTCAGCCTGCCCAGCCAGCCAGAGGCGGGGGTAGAGATTATAGAGGTGGAGGTCGAGACCGTAGAGGTGGAGACCGTCCGGCCAGAGGTAGAGGTCAGCCAGTTGATGGCCGTCCTAGAGACGTAGCTCAGAGGGGAGGTGCAGATCCCCGATTCTATGCTTTACCAGCCAGGCCACAGGCAGAGGCATCAGACGCCGTGATTACAGGTACCATTCTTGTGTGTGGCAGAGGTGCTTCGATATTATTTGACCCTGAGTCTACATATTCATATGTGTCTTCCTACTTTGCACCGTATTTGTCCGTACCTAGCTGTGCTCTGGATATTCCAGTTTATGTGTCTACCCCAGTGGGCGACTCCGTTGTAGTCGACCGGGTGCATCGTTCATGCGTAGTTATCTTTGGAGGTCTTGAGACCCGTGTTGATCTGTTGCTTTTGGATATGGTGGATTTTGATGTCATATTGGGGATAGACTGGTTGTCCCCATACCATGCTATTCTAGATTGTCATGCTAAGACTGTGACCTTTGCATTGCCAGAATCACCCCGACTAGAGTGGAAGGGTACCTCAAGCCACTCCGTTCGCACTGTTATTTCCTATGTTAAGGCTCGACGCATGGTCGAGAAGGGGTGTCTAGCTTATATGGCTTATGTTCATGATTCCAGTGCAGAGGTTCCTTCTATTGAGTCAGTCCCTATTGTACGGGAGTTTCCTGAGGTTTTCCCTTCAGACCTGCCGGGCATGCCACCCGACAGGGATATTGATTTCTGTATTGATCTGGCACCGGGCACTCAGCCCATCTCTATTCCACCCTATCGTATGGCCCCGCCGGAGTTAAAAGAGTTAAAAGATCATTTGCAAGACCTTCTTGAGAAGGGTTTTATCAGGCACAGTGTTTCCCCCTCGGGAGCACCCGTACTATTTGTGAAGAAGAAAGATGGATCGATGCGGATGTGTATTGATTACCGGCAATTGAACAAAGTGACAACAAAGAATAAGTATCCATTGCCGAGGATTGATGATTTGTTTGACCAACTCCAGGGAGCGAGGGTGTTCTTAAAGATAGACTTGAGGTCAGGCTACCATCAACTGAAGATCATGGCGGCTGACATTCCTTAGACATCCTTTCGCACTAGATATGGGCATTATGAGTTCTTGGTCATGTCCTTCGGGTTGACCAATGCCCTAGCAACATTCATGGAGTTGATGAATCGGGTGTTCAGGACTTACTTAGATCTGTTCGTGATAGTCTTTATAGATGACATCCTGGTATACTCCAGCCAGGAAGAGCAGGAGCAGCATCTCAGAGTGGTTATTCAGACTCTGAAGGATAATCAGTTATATGCCAAATTTTCGAAATGTGAGTTCTGGTTAAGTTAGGTGGCATTTCTGGGCCACATTGTATAAGTGGAAGGTATTCGGGTGGACCCAAAGAAGATTGAGGCAGTCCAGAATTGGCCTCGACCGGCTTCAGTGACTGAGATCCGGAGTTTCTTGGGGTTAGCCGGTTACTACCGTCGATTTGTAGAGGGTTTTTCTTCTATTGCAGCCCCGATGACCAGGTTGACCCAGAAAGGTGCCCAGTTCCAGATAGCCTTGACTACCGCACCAGTGTTGATACTACCACAGCCTTGACCACCGCACCAGTGTTGGTACTACCTACAGGTACAGGGCCTTATACAGTTTATTGTGACGCATCTCGTACGGGGCTTGGAGCGGTATTGATGCAGGATGGTAAGGTTATCGCTTATGCTTCGAGGCAGTTAAAGATACATGAGAAGAATTATCCAGTTCATGATCTTGAATTAGCAGCAGTGGTGCATGCCTTGAAGATCTAGAGGCATTATCTATATGGTGTGACGTGTGAGGTATACACTGATCACAAAAGCCTACGGTACTTGTTCAAGCAAAAGGAGTTGAATCTACGACAGCGGAGATGGTTAGAGTTGCTGAAAGACTATGATGTCACTATTTTATATCACCCAAGTAAAGCCAATGTGGTGGCCGATGCATTGAGTAGAAAGTCTACTGGCATGGGTAGTCTCGCATTCATCCGGTCAGTTAGAGACCATTTGCACTAGATTTCTAGGTCTTAGCCAACCGGTTCGTGAGATTAGACATTTCTGAGCCTAGCAGGGTGTTAGCCCGCACGGTCGCTCGTTCTTCTCTATTAGAGCGTATCCGTGAGAGGCAATTTGATTATCCTCATTTGCATGATTTGAGAGATACAGTACAGTGGGGAGGTGCCACGAAGGTAAATCTAGATGATGATGGGGTATTGAGATTGTAGGGTCGAGTTTGTATGCCCAATATCGAAGGGATTCGAGAGTTGATCTTAGCGGAGGCCCACAGTTCGCGGTATTCTATTCACCCGGGCGCCGCGAAGATGTACCATGACTTACTGCAGCACTATTGGTGGCGCATAATGAAGAAAGATATCGTTGCGTATGTCGCTCGGTGTCTAAATTATCAGCAGGTGAAATATGAGCACCAGAGGCCTGGTGGTGTATTCCAGAGGATTGAAATTCCCGAGTGAAAATGGGAGCGGATCACTATGGACTTCGTTACTGGACTTCCTTTGACTCGGAGGAAATTTGATGCTATTTGGGTCATTGTTTATAGGCTGACCAAGTCAGCACACTTCGTTCTAGTATCCGTCTCCTACTCGTCGGAGAGGTTAGCGGAGATTTACATTAGGGAGATTGTTCGTCTTCATGGGGTGCCGGTATCTATTATCTCTGATCGGGGTACGCAGATTACCTCGCGGTTCTGGAGAGCGGTCCAGCAGGAGTTAGGCACCCAGGTTCAGCTGAGTACAGCATTTCACCCTCAGACGGATGGCCAGTCCGAGAGGACTATTCAGATTCTAGAGGACATGCTTCGAGCTCTGTGTTATTGATTTCGGAGGCTCGTGGGACCAGTTTCTGCCATTAGCAGAGTTTGCCTACAGTAACAGTTACCTGTCTAGCATCCAGATGGCTCCGTATGAGGCGTTGTATGATAGGCGATGTCGATCACCAGTTGGATGGTTTGAACCGGGAGAGGCTCGGTTGTTGGGTACAGACTTAGTTCAGGAGGCCTTGGATAAGGTCAAGACTATTCAAGAGAGATTGCGTTCAGCTCAGTCCAGGTAGAAGACTTATGCGGATTGTAAGGTTCGAGAAATAGATTACATGGTTGGTGAGGTTGTATTGCTCCGAGTGTCGCCTATGAAGGGCGTGATGAGGTTCGGAAAGAAGGGCAAGCTCAGCCCTAGGTATATTGGTCCATTTGAGATTCTAGACCGAGTGGGAGGGGTGGCTTACAGACTAGCTCTGCCGCCTAGCTTATTAGCCGTGCATCCATTTTTTCATGTATCTATGCTTCGGAGATACCACGGCGATCCCACGCATGTTTTAGACTTCAGTACTGTCCAATTGGACAATGATCTATCATACGAGGAGGAGCCGGTGGCTATTCTAGACCGGCAGGTTCGACAATGGAGGTCGAAGGGTTTTCCTTCTGTGCGAGTTCAGTGGAGGGGTCAGCCTCCTGAGGCATCGACCTGGGAGTCTGAGTCTGACATGCGGAGCCGATATCCTCATATATTCCATGACTCAGGTACTTCTTTCTTTTGTCCGTTCGAGGATGAACGGTTGTTTTAGGGGGGGAGAATGTGACGACCCAAAGGGTTATCAATGGTTTTATTAATCATTTCAAGCTTATGAGGTCCAGAAAACCTCATTTATAGTTGCCTCGATTTGCGTGCGCAGTTTGGGCGCGAAGCTGAAATTTTTTTATGCTGAAATATATGAAATATGTAAGAAATTTGAAGAATTTTGATATTAATATTGATATGGTTGACTTTGGTCAATATTTTTAGTAAACAGACCCGGACCCGTGATTTGACGATCTCAGAAAATCCGTAGAAAAATATGGAACTTGGGCGTATGCCCGGAATTGAAATCCGAGGTCTAGAACCCCGGTAAAATAATTTTTCTGTTAAAGTATTTTCTAAAAATGATTAAGGAAAATGAAACTGAATTTTGACTAAAAAGTGATGGTATCGGGGTCGTATTTTGGTTCCGACACCCGTTACAGGTCATATGTGTTGGTTAAGCGCTTCCTGTAAAGTTTGGTTGAAAACGGACGTCGTTTGACGTGTTTCGGCCTTAAATTGGAAATTTTGAAAGTTATGAAATTTTGAAAAGAATTCTTGAGTTTTTAGGCTCAATTCATTGATTTTGGTGTTATTTTTGCGATTTGATCGCGCGAGCAAGTTCGTATGATGTTTTTCAGTCAATGTATATGATGGTTTGAATCCCCGAGGGCTCGGGTGAGTTTCGGATATGCATCGGGATGGTTTTGAACTTAGAAAATTGCAGAAAAATCTGCAGCAGGCATTTCTTCATCGCGTTCGCGATGCACATTTCATTCCTTCATCGCGTTCGCGTCCTGTTGGTCGCGTTCGCGATGCCCAGCAATTTCCCTTCATCGCGATCGCGGACTCCTTCTCGCGTTCGCGCAGAGTAAATTGAACCAGCCATATTTTTCCTCTACGCGTTCGCGTGGCTTAGTCCGCGTTCGCGTAGACCAACCTGTAAGTCCCCAGAATTTCTTCTTCGCGTTCGCGATTAGACCTACGCGAACGCGATGTGTAACATTTTTTCTTCATCGCGAACGCGACCGGGTGTCGCGAACGCGATGAACAAATTTATGCCCAGTGAATTTAATCCCAAAACAGAACACTTACTGGATTTTATCCCACTTTCACAAAACTCTCTCTTCTCCACAGCTTCTTGGGCGATTCTTGAGCAATCCTTCTTCATACTTCTTGGGTAAGTGATTCTTGACTCTTTTTCTTCATTCTCCATCAATATTATTTGAATTCCTAAGCCTAAATATGTATAAATGGGTACAAAAATTAGGGAATTGAGTTTAATAAAGGTTTCAAAGAATTTGCGATCTAGACCTCATTTTGGGGTCGAACTTAAGAACAAATTATATATTTGAACTCGGGGATGATTGGGTGAATTTATTTTGGCTCGAAACTTGAGTTTCGATTATGTGGGCCCGGGGTCGATTTTTACTATTCCGGACAGAATGTTGTAAAAGTTATAATTGGCCATATGAATTAAGTTGTTGAGTAGTATTGATGATATTAAATCAATTGTGTATAGATAGGATTGGATTGGAGCCAAATTTGAAAGGAAAAGGCATTGCTACAGATTGAATTGTTCGTAAACTTTCAAGGTAAGTGTTTGTTCTATCCTAGCTTGAGGGAATAGGATTATGTGCTATGTTCTATGTGATCGAGTGCGGTGTATGGGACGTGGTGACGAGCATCCATACACCGGCGTCTAGCATGACCGTGAGTCATTGTTGATACTTGTTGTGAGACATATTGAAAGATAAATTGTTGAACTCTTGCCGGGTTGTAGAATTGTTATTGTTCTCCCTTGTCGGGACTTGTTGTGAATTGAGATATTGATTGTCCTTACCGGGATTTTGTTGTGATGATTATTGTGTCCCTTGCCGGGATGGTTCATGATTTATTGTTTTCCTTCTCTACCCTTAACTGTGATTGTTATTTGGGTGAGGAAGAGTGACAATGCACGATGGGTGATGTCGTGGTTTGATTTATTGATTATGCACGAAGATTAATGTCGTGCCTTGTTATTGATTATGCATGGAGGTTAATGCCGTGCCATGTTATTGATTATTCACGAAGGTTAATGTCGTTCCATGCTATTGATTATGCACGAAGGATCATGCTGTGCCTTGTTATTGAACCATGTACGGAGGATCATGCCGTACCATGGATGTGAGGATGAGAGTAAAAGCACGAAGGGTGATGCCGTGCACTTTATTTGCTTATTTGGTGAGGATAAGAGTAAAAGCACGAAGGGTGATGCCGTGCAACTATTTGCCATTCCTTGACTTGATATTACCTGTTTTCCATTATACTTTGTTTTCCTTGTGGACTTATTAACTGTTGTTAATTGTTGAGTTCTTCTGAGATATTCCTTGTTGAGTTGTTACTTGATTATTTTCTCGTTATCTTGTGGTGTATATATATATATATATAGAACTGCACAGGTTTATGTGGGTGTCTGGTCCTAGCTATCTTGTGGCATACATATGTATATAGAACTGCACAGGTTTATGTGGGTGTCTGGTCATAGGCTTGTCACTACTTCGCCGGGATAGGCCAGGCACTTACCAGCACATGGGGTCGGATTGTGCTGATACTGCACTTCTGTGCGTTTTTGCACAGGTCCAGGTTTCGATCAGGAGCAGCAGCAGTAGATCTTTTGTGTGGGAGTTGAGCATGTTGAGACCGAGGTAGCTTGCAAGCGTCCGCAGGCCCGGCGTCTCTTCCTCTTATTTATGTTATTAGTTGTAGTCTCCTTGTTCCGAGACAAACACATTATGTATTTCTTTCAGACCTTTATGTGTAGTATTCAGTAGTAGTTCGTGAGTTGGTGACTCCACGTCTTGGGTAGAGGATTTCAATATTATTTTACCTTGAAACTGCTTATTGCTATTTTTATAACATCTTCCGCACTTGTTTAATTAATGTTATGGTTTTGGTTGTTAAATTGAATATGATATATTGCTAAAAATAGGATAGTGTGAATAAAGTGGCTTGCCAAGCTACCACGAGTAGGCGTCATCACGATCCCGATGTTGGGGGGAAAATTCGGGTCGTGACAAAGTTGGTATCAGAGCTCTAGGTTACATAGGTCTCACCACTCACGAACAAGCTTAGTAGAGTTTGAGAGGTAGGTACGGAGACGTCTGTACTTGTCCTCCAGAGTCTATTGAGTTAGGAAAGAGTCTCTCATTTGTTCCTTTTTGTCGTGCGATTTGTTCCTCAAATACTGATTGAAACTTCTATTATGTCCTTTCGTATGATGTTTTTGACTCAATGTATATGACTGGTTTGAATCCCCGAGGGCTCGGGTGAGTTTCGAATAGGCATCGGGATGGTTTTGAACTTAGAAAATTGCAGAAAAATCTGCAACAAGCATTTTTTCATCGCGTTCGCGATGCACATTTCATTCCTTCATCGCGTTCGCGTCCTATTGGTCGCGTTCGCGATGCCCAGCATTTTCCCTTCATCGCGATCGCAGACTCCTTCTCGCGTACGCGCAGAGTAAATTGAACCAGCCATATTTTTCCTCTACGCATTCGCGTGGCTTAGTCCGCGTTCGCGTAGACCAACCTGTAAGTCCCCAGAATTTCTTCTTCGCGTTCGCGACTAGCCCTACGCGAACGCGATGTGTAACATTTTTTCTTCATCGCGAACGCAACCGGGGTGTCGCGAACGCGATGAACAAATTTATGCCCAGTGAATTTAATCCCAAAACAGAACACTTACGGGATTTTATCCCATTTTCACAAAACTCTCTATTCTCCACAGCTTCTTGGGCGATTCTTGAGCAATCCTTCTTCATACTTGTTGGGTAAGTGATTCTTGACTCTTTTTCTTCATTCTTCATCAATATTATTTGAATTCCTAAGCCTAAATATGTATAAATGGGTAGAAAAATTAGGGAATTGAGTTTAATAAGGGTTCCAAAGAATTTGTGATCTAGACCTCGTTTTGGGGTCGAACTTAAGAACAAATTGTATATTTGAACTCGGGGATGATTGGGTGAATTTATTTTGGCTCGAAACTTGAGTTTCGATTATGTGGGCCCGGGGTCAATATTTACTATTCCGGGCAAAATGTTGTAAAAATTATAATTGGCCATATGAATTAGTTTGTTGAGTAGTATGGATGATATTAAATCAGTTGTGTATAGATACGATTGTATTGGAGCCAAATTTGAAAGGAAAAGGCATTGCTACGGATTGAATTGTTCGTAAACTTTCGAGGTAAGTGTTTGTTCTATCCTAGCTTGAAGGAATAGGATTATGTGCTATGTGCTATGTGATCGAGTGCGGTGTACGGGATGTGGTGACGAGCATCCATACTCCGGCGTCTAGCATGACCGTGAGTCATTGTTGATACTTGTTGTGAGACATATTGAAAGATAAATTGTTGAACTCTTGCCGGGTTGTAGAATTGTTATTGTTCTCCCTTGCCGGGACTTATTGTGAAGTGAGATATTGATTGCCCTTACCGGGATTTTGTTGTGATGATTATTGTGTCCCTTGCTGGGACGGTTCATGATTTATTGTTTTCCTTCTCTACCCTTAACTGTGATTGTTATTTGGGTGAGGAAGAGTGACAATGCACGAAGGGTGATGCCGTGCTTTGGTTTATTGATTATGCACAAAGATTAATGTCGTGCCTTGTTATTGATTATGCACGAAGGTTAATGCCATGCCATGTTATTGATTATGCACGAAGGTTAATGTCGTGCCATGCTATTTATTATGCACGAAGGATCATGCCGTGCCTTGTTATTGAACCATGTACGAAGGATCATGCCGTACCATGGATGTGAGGATGAGAGTAAAAGCACGAAGGGTGATGCCGGTGCAACTATTTGCCATTCCTTGACTTGATATTACTTGTTTTCCATTATACTTTGTTTTCCTTGTGGACTTATTAACTGTTGTTAATTATTGAGTTCTTCTGAGATATTCCTTGTTGAGTTGTTACTTGATTTTTTTCTCGTTATCTTGTGGTGTATATATATATATATATATATAACTGCACATGTTTATGTGGGTGTCTGGTCCTAGGCTTGTCACTACTTCGCCGGGATAGGCCAGGCACTTACCAGCACATGGGGTCGGATTGTGCTGATACTGCACTTCTGTGCGTTTTTGCACAGGTCCAGGTTTCGATCAGGAGCAGCAGCAGTAGATCTTTTGCGTGGGAGTTGAGCATATTGAGACCGAGGTAGCTTGCAGGCGTCCGCAGGCCCGGCGTCTCTTCCTCTTATTTATGTTATTAGTTGTAGTCTCCTTGTTCCGAGACAAATAGATTATGTATTTCTTTCAGACCTTTATGTGTAGTATTCAATAGTAGTCCGTGAGTTGGTGACTCCACGTCTTGGGTAGAGGATTTCAGTATTATTTTACCTTGAAACTGCTTATTGCTATTTTTACAAAGTCTTCCGGACTTGTTTAATTAAGGTTATGGTTTTGGTTGTTAAATTGAATATGAAATATTGCTAAAAACAGGATAGTGTGAATAAAGTGGCTTGCCTAGCTACCACGAGTAGGCTCCATGACGATCCCGATGTTGGGGGAAAAATCCGGGTCGTGACAAAAACTTTGTGATGAGTGACCAGAGAAGCATTGATGCACTAATTTTAGCTACTATGCATTGTACCAAAATGTCATACTCATTCGGGATTGATTTAGAAGGGGTAAGGAGGTATATGAGAAGACAAAAAAGGAGAAAGATTGGGAGAATGTGTAAAGTTGAATGTCGTATGATGGGGTCATTTATAGGCATACTTTACAATGTTTATATTACATTTATCCAATGTGAGATAATAGTATGTGCAGTGTTACTTCTGCACGTATTTAACTTGGTCTAAGTCTAGCTATCTTCCCCCTCAAGGAGTGTGTGTATATATTTCCTATGTACCAAAGTTTGTTTCAACCTACATATATAGTTCATGGATTAGCGTGGAAGTTAGTATGTAAGCAAGTTAGTCATTTGACTTTGCTGACTTGGTGATTGTGTCTCTATGATAAAACGACCGTCATTTCTATATGCTTGGTTCTCTTGAAAAATATTGGATTAGATGCAATACGAATTGTAGTTTGATTATTATACATAGTTGTCTGATTAATCTGCACAAACTTCAATTCTCGGAATAGACATTTCATCTATATGAGTTCATCAGGTCAATCGTACTGGCCCTATATTTGCTTTGACTTACAACCACATATTGTATCATGCACTTTCAGGATGGATGGGATATGGAGTAAATATGCACAGCTTGCAAAGCTAGTATTTGATCAGTCTTCATCACCATTTTCAAGTGATCAATAGATTGAATGATTTAACGGGATAGTAGATTGAAAATTCAATTTTACGCTGTGATGTATGATCGATTTGCCACTGTCCATTCTCGTCCTTTGAGTTGTTGCATAGTTGGAGAAAGTGATTCTATGGTGTGTGCTGCCTGCTTCTCACACTTATCATCTCTAAATCCATCAGTAACATCTAAGTATCGAGCTACAGGTATATGAGTTTGTCCAGATTTGCCTTGAATATGAAGCACCTGCTGTCACACCTCCATTTTTTACTACTTTTAAATAAGTATACCCCGCTATTTACTAATACAACCAAGAAGGGATATAATAATAATAATAACAGGGAAGGAGTTTTTCCACTTTAAGGACAATCGGAACGAGATTTATTTATTAAATTTCAGAGTCGCCACTTGGGAAAATAATGGTGTCCCAAGTCACCAGTTTAATCCCGAATCCAAGGAAAGTATGACTCTGTTTTAACAGTCCGTGAAACTAGAAATCCGGATAAGGAATTCTGTTAACCCGGGAGAAGGTGTCAGGCACTCCCGGATTTCGTGGTTCTAGCACGGTCGCTCAACTGCTGTATTTGTCTTATCTGATTTCCTTATACGCATCAATTTTACAAATGTTTTTAATGTCCCGCTTTGTTATTTTTAAAGACTTGCGACGTCACGAAAATGCATTTCAAGTCACACCGCAACCAGTACGCCTATGACTTTAATGCATTTCAGCTTCGCCGGGACTTGAGATTTGGGTAACATAAAATGTGCACCTGTACTAGAAATGTAATTTTTAATCGCGTTTATAATGTCTACGTCTTATTAACTTTTAGGAAAGACTGTGAAATTTGCTAAACGGTCCTTCCGAGTCTAGCATTTTACATTGAAATCCATTTGGGAGCCCTGTGTATCTTTTCATCTTCGAGACAGGGCTCATCCCTTATTTTTAAGGTCCAATCCTAGTCATATACTATGTTTTCTATTTTTGTTTTTCTTCCTAATTTATATCTTATTTTTGTGTTATTTTTAGACTATAATATCAGAGTCCAGGCCATTCATTCATCATTGGGCATGGACTTTGGACTACTTTAACAGTCCATTACTATAACGAATGGGCATCTGTAGCCCAATGTGTACTACTGTCTCTACTTGAGAATACAGATATTACATTAATCAGACCCGGGCCCGTATTCATGACTAGGCCCAGAGTATGAACGAGATAAAGAACAGGCTAGCAACTTCAAAGCAATGTTTGAGCAAATGTTTTTCAAATGATAGAGAAATACAGTTAAATCATATTATTTCAAAAGGTACCAACTTACATCTCAATCACTAATAATTTCATATCCTAATAACTAGGGTTAGATGATACAAAATGAGTGAGTGTAATGACGGATACAAAGTGAGATGGGAGTATTTATATCAGCTATGTGCCGTTGATTTCTGGCCATTGGATTAGTCAAGATCAACGGCCAGGATCTTGTAGCCTCAACACGGTGTCGTTTGTTTAAATGAATGACCTCCTTATGTCCGTTAGATTATATGCTTGGACGGTTGGGATTAATTTACCTATTGTCACGACCCCAAACCCGATCGTGATGGTGCCCAGCACACTGCCAGACCAGCCCGACCAATTAACAACACTCACGGAGCTGTGAGCTCACTTTAGCCATTTTAGGCATAAACAGAGATAAAACAACTATAATAGAAATACCAAGTACAGGGATCACGTCCCAAAACAGTAACAACTCCCCAAAGACCGAGGGGTCAAGAGTGAAGAGCCTCTAAAGAGTATACAAGTGCAATAGTGTCTACATCAGTACTCAGTGCGGAAATAGAGAACAACATGAATAAAGGAAGTGCTGGAAAGAAAGTCAGGTCCTGCGGACGCGGCAGCTACCATGACTATCCAAAAGTACAACTCCGAGCAGCTACTGGATCAAGGCTGCTGTGACGTACCTGGATCTGCACACAAGGTGCAGGGAGTAAAGTGAGTACTTCCAGACTTAGTGGTAATGAACAGGGGTAAGACAGCGTAGATAAAAAATCACAATATAGCACTATGTAAAGTTGTAATCAAATACCCTGCAACAGAATCAATATCAACAGTATCTGTACCAACAAGTACCAGCAAAACAGTAAATCAGCTATCAGATGAAGCTAAATGCAATGCAACGCATGAAATGACCGCTACGGCGCGTAGCCCGATCCAGTTTGGGTACCCGTGCTCACTGTGGGGATTCAGACTCCGGAGGGGCTCCTACAGCCCAAGCACAATATCATGAATACGCTGCGGCGCGCAGCCCGATCCACTACCAGTCAGCTAATATGCAAATGCAGCCTCGTAGGCTCAAAAGTAGTTTTTGAACACTTTTTTATCATTTTTCAGTAGAAAAACAGTATATCAAAGTTCCAGAGTTTGGTAAACCATAATGAGAGTAATAGCTCAGGACTGGTAGTAAAACTAGCATGTCAATATCACAGAAACAATGATAACGATCCTCGCAGGATCCCAATAGCTGGCTCACAGCCCATAAATGTACACAACCATCTGAGAAGGAGGTTCAGCGGCTCAAGAATAGCCAATAACACAGTATAATATCAACAGATCGGACTAAGCCATAGTCCCCAATCACAATCGACCCCGCACTCACAGAAGAGTACGTGTCTCGCCGCTATACAACATCACAAAGTGGTATACCGGGGTTTCGAACCCGCTGGTCATCACCCACATCCATTACTCACCTCGACTCGGCTCGACGACTAATCCGCGATGCCCTTGCCTCGAGAATCAACCTCCACAGGCATAGAATCTGATCAAATGTAGTAGAAATACATCAAAATAGGCCAATGGGATGATACCCACTCAAAACAATTCAATTTACACCAAAAACTACAAAGTTGCCAAAACTCGACTTTCGGTACGCTTCTCGAAAAATTTCAAAAGTCACATATTCAGAATTCTCGTCTCAACACGAGTCTATGCATATAAAATTTACCAAAATCGGACTCCATTTGCCCATTCAAATCAATGATTTTACATAATTTAGGCCTAGGGCTAAACTCCCCCATTAATCTTCCATTAACAGTGAAATACTCAAAGATTCCATGATAAAATAACATAATTAGGCCATAAAACTTACCTCCAATGAATTCTCAGCAATTTCCCATGAGTTTCTCTCTCTAAGACTCAAAATGGTGTTTTATGACTGAAAACCGCGATTGCACTACTTTTGGAATTTAATTCAATGCCGGACAAATTTACTATATGCGTTCGCGTTACTGCTCATGCATCCGCGATGCACAGTTCAACTTTCCTCTACGCGAACCCGACACCTGCCACGCGTTCGCGATGAACAACTCTTCAGCCATCCAGAATTCCTTCTACGCGAACGCGACACCTGGGATGCAAATGCGAAGCTTCCCTTTTTCCTCTTACGCGAACGCGACGCCCAGCATCGCGAACGCGATGCTCATTCCTACCTTGCCTACGCGAACGCGGTCTTTGCCTCACGAACGCAAAGGCTTAAAGTCCTACACAGATTCTGCAATTTTTCTGCAGATTTCTAAGTAGGGGTGTGCATTCGAATCGGTTTATCGATAAATCGAATCGATTATTTGTTATCGGTTCATCGATAAATGAAATCAAAAAAATCGAAACCTTATTGAAACGATAACGATAAGCATATATACAAATCGATAATCGATAAGTAATTATCGATAAATGTCAAAATCGAATCGATAAATCGAATGCACACCCCTAATTATTTTGTCACCACATTTAAGTAATGATCATATTTGAAGATGAAGGGAATGAAGTTCAAATTAATGAAAAATAGAATTAGCAGTGATAATGTATTTTTTTTTAAAATACCGTTGGAATGTTGGTGGCATATATTTGATCCCTTACTTTAGTTTCGTTGCATGTCTATTGACACAAATTTTATGTTATAAACAGTGTTCATCTTATTTTAGCTTCTTTTTGTCCATATTAGTTAGGCGTGTTTATAGCGATATACTTTCCGTGGAATCCCACAAATTTTCTTATTGGTGTAATCGATAACCGAATCGATAAGCCCCAAAAATTAATAAATCGAAATCGAAAAAATTGAAACCTTATTGAAACGATAACGATAAACATATGTACAAATGGATAATCGATAAGCAATTATCGATAAGAGTCAAAATCGAATCGACAAATCGAATGCACACCCCTATTTCTAAGTTCCAAAATGCCCGGATGATGGTCCGAATTCACCCCGAGGCTCCCGGCACCCCAATGAAAACCACCAACATACTCCAAAACACGATACGAACTTGTTCCAATCATGAAAACACGCCCTTAAACATAGAAATCATCGAATTATAGCGGATTCAAGCCTAGGATTCAACTCAAACTTCCGAAACTAACATTCAATTAAAAACTCGACCAAACAACATCTGAATGACCTGAAAATTTGAAGACATATCCAAAATCACATAACGAAGCTACAGAAATTGTCGGAATTCCGTTCTGACACCCAGATCAAAATCTCACCTACCGTTCGGATTTTGCCAAAATTCAACCTTAGCCAATTCAAGCCTATTTCTACACCGGACCTCCAAATTCAATTCTGATCGCTCCCCTAAGTCACAAATCACCTCCCGGAACTAACCAAATCATCAGAATCCGATTCCGAGCACTCTAACTAAATAGTCAACTCCGGGTTGACTTTCCATATTCAAGCTTCCTTCAAAAAGGCTATTTGCCTCATTTTTCAACCCGAATCACTCCTAACTCACCCGATAGACTCTAACACTGATATAAAAGCATAAAACATGTAATTACAACATAACAGGGTGGTAATTCCCGTGACGACGGGCCGGGTCATCACATTCTCCCCGTCTTAAGCAAACGCTCGTCCTCGAGCGGATCAAGAATCATACCAGAAGTCTCAAACAAGTGAGGATATCTGCTCCGCATCTCCCGCTCGATCTCCCAAGTGGCCTCCTCTACGGGTCAGATAATACCATACAGCTAGAATTTCACAGTCCATCTGAACCATAAACCACATTGCAGTTTCTGAAATCATATACCAAATGCAAATCCCATGCCTATACTCAGGATACACCCAAACCCACTACAATAACCCATAGTCGCCACTCCGGGTGAGATCATATGATGTATCAAGCAACCCAATCACTCGAGACGATAGTCTCTAGTCACAACAATTTCCCACGATAACCAAATACTAACTGAAAAGCCTTTTTCATTAGCTATTGTCTTAGTCCAACACCTTCATATACTGCCCACGGCAACCGAACACGCGTTATATCGAATCCATCTCTCAAGTCACCCATTCATGAATCCGTTTCCCTTTTAACTGATACCATAATAGATTTTGGAGCCAAACCTCAATTTTTGTCTTTCTAACCAGCTGAAATCACATATGCTCGCACTCATTAATGACTCCAACGATCACTTCAATTATAACACACCGCACTGGTGACATGACACCTCAAACACCGGCCTAAGCCGCGACGAGCACAACACAGGCTCCAATAGAAACGTCTGAACATACTCAAATCGTGACAAATGTCTCCAACAAAAGAGCTGTAATTCAATTCCTCTATACCATCATAACATAGAACTGAGATCCCGTCTCCCATCATGGAGTACCTGAATCCTCCTCGAGAGGTCATAACATCACGTGGCCTTGCCACGATTCATGATTCTATCCAAATACTATTACTCATGAAGCACCTCAAGTCACCATGCTCAAAACGGTCAGCCACGCACATATTTTGGTCTAAACTCAAGCAATCAATCACTCCCACAGGGATACAATTAACATATATATCAATTCCTGAAAGGACACAACCGATGTGCTATTCACCGAGCGGTAACCAATACGGGTTTTTCCTTAGAAGCCAGGAAGTATTGTATACCAGGTAACATATAACTAACTCTATTTTCACATTACACTATTGCGGCGTGCAACCCGCTCCAATGACATACCCGTGGAGGCGTGCCACCCAATCCAGATACCATACCCGTGGCGGCGTGCCACCCGATCCAAATAACCTGTGGCGGCGTGCCACCGAATCCGCGCACGAATCTCGCAAAAAGAAATGCACACCGAGTCAAATTGCTCATTACAATAGACATATATAGCCTCAAGCTCGGCCGCAAGAAACGCATCCGGCAAAGTTTCTCAATACCGGAACTAAATCAATGGTAGAAACCTCTGTACTGATATCCACCATGAAGGCCCAACTGACAAAGCAATATCTACCAGCCGTCCGCTGGTCCTGGGTACAACTACCCTGTTGGAGCATACACCGATGCACTTTGCTACGCAATTTGTGCCATTTCCGACATAGTCCATATCACATTAGTCTAGGCAACCTGACTTATGAAAACCAGTCAGCAATCAAGTATTATAATCCAAATTCGTCATATCAAGTTAAGAGAGAGCCACTAGGGCTTCCGATTTCTAATAATCACTAAACGGTGCCGATACACATGATAAACCACTGCATAGGCGGATTTACGAGAACTTCAAGTCTCCAACACATATATAACACATGAATCACTATGTCTGATTCCATACTCCACTGTACGAATACATAACGCACATCAAGCATCCATTCATACCACGAAAGCCATTCAAAAATTTCACTATGCCATCAACGACTCAATTATTACAGTCGATCCAACAAGAGAATACCACCATGTCACACCTCCCTTTTTACTACCCCAAATACTTAAAAGTATATAAATACACTTGTAGGGTATACCCCGACGTTTAATTACCCGAAACGGATAAAATAACGTAAGGGAAGGAGTTTTTCTAATTAAAGGACAGTCGGTTCGAGATTTTATTAGAGATTAATCAGAGTCGCCACTTGAGAAGGGTAATGGTGTCCCAAGTCACCGGTTAATCCCGAATCCGAGGAAATTTGACTCTTATAGATGTCTGCGAAGCATAGGTCCGGATAAGGAACTCTGTTAACCCGAGAGAAGGTGTTAGGCACTCCCGGATTCCGTGGTTTTAGCACGGTCGCTCCACTGTTATTCTTGGCTTTTGTTTGACTTAATTATGGATTTTAACAACATAATGTGCGTTTTACATAAATATTATTTTTTAAGAATTTGCGACATTGCGGAAACACACCTCGAGTCATACCGCAACCAGTACGCCTATGACTTTCGGTATATTTCGGCTTTGCTGAGATTTGGATTTGAGTCGCACCAAGTGCACACTCGTTCAATGGAAAGTATATTAAATCGTGCCCTAAATGATGTCTATCGGCTTTTAATTGTTTTGGGTAAGACTATGGAATTAGCTATATAGTCTTCCCGAGTCTAGTTATGTTAAACCATTACTAAATGGGGGCCCCGCTTATTTAATATCGTGCGAGGCTCGTCCCAAGTATTATTAAGGATTCAATGCTAATATTTGACTATATTTTCTATATGGTTTTTCCCTTAGCCGTATTATTACTCTAAGAATTCCAAGACCGTACTATTTTCTTTCTCCAGCAGGCCTAGGATTTTTGAATAATATTCAGGACAATACCGCATAAGTCCAGGCCTTAATGACCTGGACCAGACTTAGGCTTAAAGGCCTAGTGGATTCACGAACATAGTCCAGGCCTTCGCTGTGTAACAGGCCCAGAACAGATGAACAGAGCAAGAATAGAAAACGTAAATTCGCAGTATACATGATTGAGATATAAAATCAAATACTTTTATTAATCAGAAAGAGAGAAATCGATACACAAAGTACTAATTCTAATCAAATATCTATATACATGAGAGCTTATTAAACTGACTAACTCTGATTTAGACCTCTACTAATGGATTTACACGGTCATTTTACTATTTACTAATTGAGATATTATGAAGCTAACTATATGTAAAGTTATGAAGACTATTTGAAGTTAAGATGAATAATTTACAACTATACAGCCAACCTACTGATTTTAATACAAATTGAACCTATTGATAATCTCCAAGCCAGTCTCGTCCTAATTATTACTTCACTTATTCACTTTCAACTTTAAACTCGTTCCACTCTGGACAATTGACCTCTAATCATGCTAATTATATAGAACAAGATTCATAGTTCCGATTACTTGACTATAATAACTTGAGCATCCATATTTAAGTGATCCAATGCTTAGACACAACTACTCCACTGATTCTTCTAGGACTTAGCTCTTTGCAGTATTGTTGACTCAGTTATGTACAAGCTTGAACTAACGTTTTTCTTCTTTAGGACTTACTTGTACTAAAATGCTAGTTCACATCATATGAACAACTACGTGATTATTGCTTATGAGACTACTGTGAAGAACAGTTAACGACTTAAACCGTGATTTGCTGACTTATATTTTAAGGTTTTACCTATTTAACTAAGTGATATACCATTATGACTATACTATTACTAATATACTAGCTATTACATGATTTTGTTTGGTTTTCTGTTTTCCAGCTACTACATACTACTACAATGAATAAGTTGCAAATTTAAACTAATGATATTAAACTACAACTACATGACAGCACATAATTGTAATCTGGATCTCTCATTTTATTTCATCAATATCATCAATACAGCTTCGATTGGACAGTAATGTACCTGAATCAAATGGAGAAAAGCCAATGAGTTCTAAGGGGAAATAGAAGCAGGCACAGCAACAGATCCAACGAGGCACAAGCAACAGTGTAGAATTGAGCAGAAAAACCAAAGCAATCCACAAATAAGAAACCCAGAAACCAACGAGCAGAAAAACCTCAGCAAAGCAAGTAGAAATCTAGGTAAAAACTCGAGCAAAGAACCCAAGATCAGAAGAATATTTCCCAGATTCTCACTCGAAATTGCAGAAAAAGCCTACTGCTATGTTGATACTCTATTTCTCTGAACTTTTCTTCAAAAGCCAGCCCCTAATACACTCTTTTTGGGGGTATTTATAGGTTGAAATGGCAGATTTCTTGGGGGAAAAGAAATGGGAATTAAATCCACTTCTTCCCCTTTTAAAATTGCTAAATCTACACTTACACCCTTATTTCAGTTATCAGATTCCCTTCCAGCATGTGCTGGAAGGTTCTTTTTGATTCTTTTCCTAAGATTTTACCAAAGTATCCCTAATAGTTAAAGATTTTTACAGATTTCCCATTTTAGGGAGACCATTATACCCCTAGATCTCTGCAAAATTGCAGAAATCAGGAGCACAAATGTCTCATATGTCCCTATATGCTCTATTTAATCTACCATTTTACCAATTTAAGTTCCTTTTATGCCCTTAAGGACACTGCTGAATTACCCTACCTACCTAGGTCAGGTTTTCAGCATTTTTAGACTTATTTAACTAAGGGCCAGTCCTTGCATTGGTATTTAAGGACTGGCCAATTTTAATTTGAAGAACTATTTCAATTTTAATCACTTTTGCTTTACTTTCTGTTAATTAAAGACTTTGACTTCATTTTTAAGCTAATTGCAGGACTAGCCTGCTTTATTGTTATGTTTATACTATTTAAAACTTAGCCAGTCTCAAGTTGAGACTTAGCTTTGGCTATTGAAGCCAATCACTGAACATTTGGGCCCAAAACCATTTGCAGGTTTGGCCATTTTATGCTCAGGGCTCTAAAGAGAGCCTGGGCTAGTCTACATTTGCAGACATAGCCCCTTTTGCACAACCAGCCACTTTAAAAGTGGACTGTGTGTTAGGGCTTTATAGAATAGGTCAACCCTTTGCAGGGTTAACCATTCTTAAGCCAATTATTTAACTTATAGCCTAATTTTGTGATTTTCAGTTTTAGTCCTATTTCAAAACTAGCCACTTTCATGGAACTTAGTACTTAACAGCTATAACCAATCCTCCTAAGCATAATAAACATCAACAGTGTTCATACTTAACATCAAACTATTGCAAACTTAGCCATTTCAACATGCAATTGCACACATAAACACATGAAACCAAATATGTTTATCAACTAATCAAAACTCAGAGGAGAAGTTAGATAATGTTGAATTTTAATCAATCAGACTTACAAACTCAATTTCAAGTTGTAATGTGTTAATTAAACATTAAGCGGGCTTAGTTACAATCAATTCCATGTTGAGTGATTCACTGGAAAACCCAAAGCATACTTAGAGTTCATGAACATAGGCATAGTAAAGGCTAGCTTTCATAAAAGTCAACAAGAGATGAACTAAGGCTTAAATCAGACATAAAACAATGGGCTTTAACCACATAACACAAGCATGGCAATCAAGATTCACTTTCAGACACTAAACCTAGCTTGCTGTGTGTATGTGAAGATGAAGATGAGAAACATGAATGATATGAAAGTGAAGAAAAGATGAATGAGGAGAGACAGTGAAGAAGGAGCCTAACTCTATCATATGAAAGTGACATAAAGAGAAACAGACATGATAACCAACTAATGACCTTAGAATCGAGCTAAATCATGTATAGAAGCTAAAACAGTACGGACATTGAGAGCTAATAGAAGAAACCCTAATGAGGAATCAAAAAACTAAGCTAATCATGAAAAGAAACAAAAGAGAAGCACAGTCATATTAAGAATCACAGTACACAGAAAATGAAGAGAAAAGGGTGAATCAAAGATAGATATTTTAACTCAGAGGAACAGAACACAACGAATCAAGATGAGCATGAGAACAAACAAGATGAAGAACACTAACACTAACATGCTCGGAAGCACAAGTTAAAAGATAAGAAAAGATAGGCTAACGGGCAAGGATATGTGGGGCATATTGAAACAAAAAGGATAAACAAGCAACAGAAGATCAACAAGAATAAATCCTAGACGAACATGTGAAAGCAAAAATCAGAGAAAACATCTAAAAGCATGCAAAAATAGAAAACAAACAACAGACGAACAAAGTAAAGCATAAAGAAGGCAAATAGGGGTCGAGGGACTTAGCTTGCAGGGCCTGTCCCCTGAGCTTCCCATCTCTTTTCCTTATTCTTTTCAGACTCTACTCTCCTCTTTTATTTTCTTTTTTCTTTGTTCTTTCGGATCTCCTTTTTTTTTTTTTTTTCTCTGGTATTTCTTGTTAGACTTCAAGGTGAAGTCTTTTGAGATTTTGGTTTGGAGGAGGGTGTTCAGAAGGGGTAAAGATGAGATCTTGGGAAAGTTTGATTTTTGGGTCGCCGGAGTTAGGGTTCCGACGGCCCTTTTTCGGATATTCGAGGCGATTGAAGATGATTCGAGGGGTGTGGCTAGTATAGTTGGATAGATCGTGGAAAGGGGGTTCGAACGGCATTGGTTTAAGGCGGTGGTTCATACTTTGGTGGTCACCGGCGTAGATTCCGGTGACCGGAGCTTGAAGAACAGGGTGTTTTTTCTGGGTTCTTGGTGAAGAAGACGATAAGGAAAGAGGAAAAGAAGGAAAGAGGGGTAAAGGGAAGCTGGCGACCACCGTGAAAGGTGGTGGCCACCATGGCCGACTAAGGTTTTTGGGTTGAAGGTGTGAAGACGATGATGATGAAGATGAAGAGAGGGGAGGAAGGGCGGCCGTCTCTAGGGTTTGGATTTGGCTAAAATGAGACGGCCGTTCAGACCAAAGCCTTTTATAGGCAACGAAGTTAAGGTGATCCTGGCCGTCCAATTAATGAAGATCAACGGCCAGGAACTAGCGTTACTAAAACGCCATCGTTTGGGGTTATTAAAGAGACCAAAGGTCTCGACCTTTAGATCAACTAAACAGACGGTCAAGATCACTTTCATTTTATTTAATTAACTAATTAATTCCGCCTATTTGTCTGAGCCGTTGGATTTATCAAGATGGACGGCTAAGATCACTCTCTCTTAATCTCCGGACCGGGTCTCCTTTGGGCCAAAGTATTGGGCCAGTTCATTTCAATTCAAATCAGCCCAACCATATTATACCACCTATATTTTTGTATTTTTCTGCTTTTTTTATTATTTTTTATGTATTTTCTTTTATATTTTTTTTTCTTTTTCTTTTATGGAAAATTATAAAACCTAATTTCCTATTTACTCTAATTTTCTAGTATTTTTTGCAATTTTTTCTGGCTATTTTTGTTAATTTCTACTACTTAACACTATTTTTTGTTAATTTTCTTAAAATCTAACTAATTAACCTAGCAAATTAATTACCTAGCCTATTTTTATTTTTCCTAATTCCTAATTATTCAAACACATAAAATGCATTCAATTTCCAACAAAGCATGTAATTGCACTCAAAAATATATTTATTTTAATTTTTCAACTATCACAGCCGATCCAACAAGAGAATACCACAATACTACTAGATATTATCAGTTTACATTACCTTGTCCTTTTTGACCATATACCATGCCAAATCACTAGAATAGCAGTACCATTTTCCTTAATCACCAGAAAGATTTGATTCTTAAATCACCAGCAGTTGCACGTGCTGCTCAAGAATTTAATGACTTCCATTATATTATGGGACTGATCTCAAAACCTTGAATATGCCATTATCAACTTTCCATAACACATCGCATATACCATACCACACTAAGATAACATGGGAATTTCTATCCCTTTCCTACGCCGCAAATATCGACGCACTCAACTAGTCAAGGACTTTCATGACCCCCTATAGAGAAAACTCATTACACATTCCAAGATTTGCATACCAACAGGAAGTATACTCATTTTCAAACCATGGTAAAACACATCCCAAACTCTTTCTCCCAATTACATTGCATAAGTTAAACTGCTGGGACTGAGTCCTTATACCCATATCGAGTTACACAACTGCCAGCACTCAAGAGCTTTGTTGCACAATATCTGCAAGACTAATCACTTCAAACACATACCAGGAATTAATTGTATTCCTTATCATACTGTTTCGGTTTATTAACAAGTTGATCCATTTACCCAGTTTCCTTTCTGATTCATCTTTAATTTAATATTAGCCTTTACTGTAGCACCATAATACATCAACTCATGTTACCACACGAGACTCGTACATAAGACCACACCGTCTAAGATCCATAGGCCACTGAATACTCTCTCAATGTTTCCCAGAAGGACCACATTCTACAATACTTTATTTTGAAGAACTTCTTGCAATTTGAATTCGTTATCATTACCGTCCAACACGGTTACATAGAATCCCTTCATTCACATGATATAACACAAGTCTTGATCTCTTCTAACGAAACCACCATCTTTAGCCACATGCACAATCTTAAGACACCTGAATGTTACAAGCAAAATCTTGAACACCGTAAAACAATCCTCGGGCGTCATTCACCCTTATTCAGCTGTAATTGAACTATCTTATTGAATAGAGCCACTCGTGCCTTGCTAGAACTCTGACACCGCAGAACATGATTACATACAGATACGATTAGCTATCTTTCTTTTCTATACACCGAACATTCTTTACCAACATAAGTCCAAAAAATCCTAGTATTTCTTCACATCTACGAAGCACCATAACCTTTATCAAAATTTCCCAACATACCTAGAGACAGAACCAACACAGCACACAACAGTGCAATCAGTTAATCAATAACAACTTCCCTAACTTAGCTCAGAGCCATACCTCCAAGCACATTTAGCCACTAATAGCATTCTTACTCAAATGATGCCACAATGTTCTAGTTAGATTAGACTCAAGTCATTTACAAGCTTCGACGGAGATCCGAATCATCAGAAATCTTAACTCTTTTGCAATTCTTGTATTCATTCACACACAACAGTTAAGCCCATTCTTTAGGTGACAAAATCTTTTCTAAGTCCCAAATTTTCCAAAAATTTTGACAGAGTTTCCTTTGTAATTTGGCCCATCCACCTGCCAGAGAATCACCAAAACCGTCCTAACAATACATTCGCAACTCGACAAGACATCACAATGCATATCAACAACATTAGTCTCAATACTCTACGAATCATGTTATCAAAATTGTTACATGAACATGCACTACACCTTCTCGAATCATAACACATATCAAATACCTTTCAACTACACATGAGAATCAACCCACCTACTTCGCCTCAATTTAGCATTTAAGTACAACACCTTCCACCAGGATACACATAGCATAATCACTTTAGTATTCCTGAGTCTGAACTCGTTCCACTACACGTAAGGCATTTTACCTTCCAACTGAGAGATATGATAAATATTCACCACACCCATATCTCGGGCTACACAACAGATTACGATAAGAGTCGAACAACTAACAACTCATCCATTATCAAGCCTCCCTAATACTCTACAGATCGGCACAAGGCCCCAAACATGGCTACTAACCCAAATACAAGATATAAGCCCAGTCTCAGTCATTATACATAGTAATCTATCAATCGGGAAGGACCAAGTCCAAACCCCCAGTCACAATACCACCACGCTCGTCACATGACATGTGTTTCATCTCAACATAGCACTATATAGTGCAATTACGGGGTTTCAAACCCTCAGTATATTATCTATTGCCACCACTCACAAAACCAGCACCTCGATGCTCAAGTCATAGACAAGGTCCAGCCTCAAGTCCTCCCGACTGGCCCAACATGAACTCGATTATATATCTCGCACCTCGATCGGGGAATCACAAGCCATAATGCAATTATATTACTGAGCACTCGATGCGTACACAGATGTGTGGAAGGAATTTCAAAAAGTATATCTCAACCTGAATCAAGTACGCACGATAAGAATTCCAAGAAGTGTGAAATGTTTCCTAAAGGTTCGCAGCCTCCCGAGGATAAGTACAGGCGTCCCCGTACCGATCCACAAGACTCTACTAACCGGCTCAAGACTCATGAGGCCTAGTAACCTAGGCTCTGATACCACCTTGTCACGACCCCAAACCCGGTCATGATGGCGCCCAGCACACTACCAGGCCAGCCCGACCAATTAACAACACTCACGGAGCTATGAGCTCACTTTAACCGTTTTAGGCATAAACAGAGATAAAACAACTATAATAGAAATACCAAGTACATGGATCACGTCCCAAAACAATAACAACTCCCCAAAGACCGAGGGGTCAAGAGTCAAGAGCCTCTAAAGAGTATACAAGTGCAATAATATCTACATCAGTACTCAGTGCGGAAATAGAGAACAACATGAATAGAGGAAGTGCTGGAAAGAAAGTTAGGTCATGCGGACGCGGCAGCTACCTTGACTATCCAAAAGTACAACTCCGAGCAGCTACTGGATTAGGGCTACTGTGACGTACCTGGATCTGCACACAAGGTGCAGGGAGTAAAGTGAGTACTTCCAGACTAAGTGGTAATGAACAGGGGTAAGACAACATAGATAAGAAATCACAATATAGCACTATGTAAAGCTGTAATCAAATACCCTGCAACAGAATCAATATCAACAGTATCTGTACCAACAAGTACCAACAAAATAGTATATCAGCTATCAGATGTAGCTAAATGCAATGCAATGCATGAAATGGCTGCTACGACGCGTAGCCCTATACAATTTGGGTACCCGTGCTCACTGTGGGGGTTTAGACGCCGGAGGGGCTCCTACAGCCCAAGCACAATATCATGAATACACTGCGGCGCGCAGCCCAATCCACTACTAGTCAACTAATATACAAATGCAGCCTCGCAAGCTCAAAAGTAGTTTTTGAAAACTCTTTTATCATTTCTCAGTAGAAAAACAATATATCAAAGTTCCAGAGTTTGGAAAACCATAGTGACAGTAATAGCTCTGGACTGGTAGTAAAACTAGCATGTCAATATCACAAAAACAATGATAACGATCCTCGCAGGATCCCAATAACTGGTTCACAACCCATAAATGTACACAACCATCCGAGAAGGAGGTTCACCGGCTCAATAATAGCCAATAACACAGTATAACATCAACAGATCGGACTAAGCCATATTCCCCAATCACAATCGACCCCGCACACACTGAAGAGTACGTGTCTCGCCGCTATACAGCGTCACAAAGTGGTATACCGGGGTTTCGAACCCGCTGGTCATCACCCACATCCATTACTCACCTCGACTCGGCTCGACGACTAATCCGCGATGCCCTTGCCTCGAGAATCAACCTCCACAGGCGTAGAATCTGATCAAATGTAGTAGAAATACATCAAAATAGGCCAATAGGATGATACCCAGTCAAAACAATTCAATTTACACCAAAAACTACAAAGTTGCCAAAACCCGACTTTCGGTACGCTTCTTGAAAAATTACGAAAGTCACATATTCGGAATCCTCATCTCAACACGAGTCTATGCATATAAAATTTTCCAAAATCAGACTCTATTTGCCCATTCAAATTAATGATTTTTCATAATTTAGGCCTAGGGTTAAAATTCCCCATTATTCTTCCATTAACAGTGAAATACTCAAAGATTCCATGATAAAATAACGTAATTAGGCCATAAAACTTACCTCTGATGAATACCCGATGAATTCTCAGCAATTTCCCATGAGTTTCTCTCTCTAATACTCAAAAATGGTGTTTTATGACTAAAAATCGCGACTGCAGTGCTTCTGGAATTTAATTCACTGCCGGACAAATTTACTCTACGCGTTCGCGTTACTGCTCACGCGTCCGTGATGCACAATTCAACTTTCCTTTACGCGAACGCGACACCTCCCATGAGTTCGCGATGAACAACTCTTCAGCCATCCGAAATTCCCTCTACGCGAACGCGACACCTGGGACGCGAACGCGAAGCTTCCCTTTTTCCTCCTACGCGAACGCGATGCCTAGCATCGTGGACGCGATGCTCATTCCTACCTTGCCTACGCGAACCCGGCCTTTGCCTCGCGAATGCGAAGGCTTAAAGTCCTGCACAGATTCTTTAATTTTTCTGCAGATTTCTAAGTTCCAAAATGCCCGGATAATGGTCTGAATTCACCCTGAGGCCCCCGGGACCCCAACGAAAACCACCAACATACTCCAAAACACGATAAGAACTCGTTCCAATCATAAAAACACGCCCTTAAACACAGAAATCATCGAATTATAGCGGATTCAATCCTAGGATTCAACTCAAACTTCTAAAACTAACATTCAATCAAAAATCCGACCAAACGACGTCCGAATGACCTGAAAATTTGCAGACATATCCAAAATCACATAACGAAGCTATAGAAATTGTCGAAATTCCGTTCTGACCCCCGGATCAAAATCTCACCTTCCGTTCGAATTTTTGCCAAAATTCAACCTTAGCCAATTCAAGCCTATTTCTACACCGGACCTCCAAATTCAATTCTGATCGCTCTCCTAAGTCACAAATCACCTCCCGGAACTAACCAAATCATCAGAATCCGATTCCGAGCACTCTAACTAAATAGTCAACTCCGGGTTGACTTTCCATATTCAAGCTTCCTTCAAAAAGGCTATTTGCCTCATTTTTCAACCCGAATCACTCCTAACTCACCCGATAGACTCTAACACTGATATAAAAGCATGAAACATGAAAATGCAAGGTAACAGGGTGGTAATTCCCGTGAAGACAGGCCGAGTCGTCACACCTATACTACGTCGTTTGGTTTTAATGAGTCATTGGTCTTGTCCGTTTGATCAATCGTATTGAACGACCATGATTAATTCTATATACGACGTCGTTTGATTTATAATGGAGCTACCTCATCTGGTCCATACGATTCAAATTATCAATGGTTGGGATTTATTTGGTTGATGCGGCGTCGTTTGGTTATAAACCTGCGCAGACCAGGCTTGTTTCAGTTGGGCCTAGTGTATTTTGGGGTGGTATATGTATTCCTTTATGTATTTAGCCCAAATTCATGTTAAATACTGTATTTTGACTTGTATTTTATTTATTTCTTGTATTTTCTTTTTTGTATTTTGTATTTTTCTTTTTATATTTATTTTCAACTGCTATCTTTCCTTTATTTACTATTTTCTTGATTTTTCCTTAATTTTCTGGTATTTTTACCATTTTAATTTTTTTTTATTTTTCGGTATTTTTGCGTTTTACTTGTTTTTTTCTGAATTTTTATATTTTTATGATATTTTCCAATTGATTTCTTTTTGTAATTTTCATTTCAATTTTATTTTCAAACAAAAATACTGGTATTTCAACTAAATCACACAATTGCAAACAAAAATCATTTTTGTTATTATTATTATTATTATATATATATATATATATATATATATATATATATATATATATATATATATATATATATATATATATATTGGAATTTAATTGCTCGGGGCAAAAATCACGTGCTCACAGCTGCCCCTCTTTGCTCGGGAACACGAAGAGTTTCAGTGCAAAGATAAGTGAGCAGTAATGAGAAATATTTGTCCACTTGCATATTTTGTAAGAAGCATTTTAGAAAATTTTTGACCGCACCCTGCTTCAGAGGTTGCCTACACATCTTGGGCTAAACAGGAATCAAGTTAGTGTAGTTCGGGAAGGTCGGGTAGTTTGAAACTACCAGGGAATTGCTGTTGTTGTTGTTATTGCTATTGTTGTTGACTGATTCCTTATTACACCAGGGTAAAAATAACATAAAGAATCTATTCTAAGCTATGGTATATGAATTACAAGAAATACTATCTATGTCTTGTCTTCTTGTATTGTCGTGCTCTTCCATTTGCATGTTGTTCTTTATTTGCATCTTCCATTTTTTTGTGAATTTTGCTTGTGACTTGCTTCCAACATACTGCTTTCATCCATTTGTATGACTTCAAAATGTGCTTCTTGGTTCCAGGTCGATACCTGCTTATTGCAAAAACAAAGAAAACTTTTTTCCTCTGCCCCAGTATGGGGCTTTCAATGTATTATGGTGTTACTCTGTTAGAAAAACTTTTAAAAATGTAGAAAGTATTCCCTTGTTATACAGGTGGGCGCCTGAATAGAAATTAAAATGCTGAAAAGTATTCCCTCGTTATACAGGTGGGCGCCTGAACAGAAATTAAAATGTTGAAAAGTATTCCCTCGTATACAGGTGGGCACTTGAACCGAAATTAAAATGCTGAAAAGTATTCCCTTGTTATACAGGTGGGCGCCTGAACAGAAATTAAAATGCTGAAAAATATTCCCTCGTTATCCAGGTGGGCGCCTGAACAAAAATTAAAATCCTAAAAAGTATTCCCTCGTTATACAGGTGGCCGCCTGATGCAGAAATGAAAAATGCAGAAAAATATTTCGTCGTTATCCAGGTGGGCGCCTGATGCAGAAATGAAAAATGCAGAAAAATATTCCCACGTTATCCAGTGGGCGCCTGATGCAGAAATAAAAAATGCAGAAAAATATTCCCTAATTATCCAGGTGGGCGCTTGATGCAAAAATGAAAATGCAGGAAAATATTCCCTCATTATCCAGGTGGGCGCCTGATGCAGAAATGAAAAATGCAGAAAAATATTGCCTCATTATCCAGGTGGGTGCCTGATGCATAAATGAAAATTCAGAAAAATATTCCCTCATTATCCAGGTGGGTGCCTGATGCAGAAATGAAAAATGCAAAAAAATATCCCCTCGTTTTCCAGGTGGGCGCCTGATGCAGAAATGAAAAATACAAAAAAATATTCCATCATTATCCAGGTGGGCGCCTGATGCAAAAATGAAAATGCAGAAAAATATTCCCTCATTATCCAGGTGGGCGCCTGATGCAGAAATGAAAATGCAGAAAAATATTCCCTCATTATCCAGGTGGGCGCCTGATGCAGAAATGTAAAATACAGAAAAATATTCCCTTGTTATTCAGGTGGGCGCCTGATGCAAAAATGAAAAATGCAGAAAAATGTTCCCTCATTATCCAGGTGGGCGCCTGATGCAGAAATAAAAATGCAGAAGAATATTCCCCCAGTTTGATAAGTGGGGTGTGAATTTTGAAAAGATAATACCTCCCTTGCTGTTCGGGTAGGTTCCTGATTACTGAGCGAGTCCTCCCTTGTGGATTCTCTCCTTTATTGCTATTTGTTTTTTATGTTTTCTCCTACATTTGTCACATTCACTTTGAAGTGATTAGTGAGAATTTGAATCTTTTGTCCCTGTCTAAATCAGTGAACAATTTTATTAGTTATAAAATGATGGTTAGCAACTAGTATTCTTGCTGGCCTTGCTTCTATCGTCTGACTCATCTTGCTTCATTCTGCTTTGCAGTTTATCACCGGATTTTCTCAATTTTTCTCTTGTAATCCCCTTTGCTTTTCTCTTTTTGTTTCTTTTACTTTTATTTCCTTTTGGCTGTACGATCGCCATGTTTTTTTTATTTTATATTTTCTCTTTTTAATGACCCAGTGTTATTACGCCATCTAACATGAGAAGATGGTAGTTAGCTTTCAATTGGAAACTGGTTTGAACAAGTAAAATGAAATGCAATGACCTGAATTTCAGGGGTGAGGGTATTTTGAATTAAAGACAGAACTTATCTGGGTATGAAGGCTAATTCCTTTGACCATGCCATGTATTTGAATATCCGACCCAGTCTGTCCAATCGAATCGTTGCTGTCTTAATTTCATCTTTCCTTCAACCCAAACCTTTTCTTATTTTGCTGTTTCCCTTTCATCAAAATATTCATCACTTTCGCCTTATGGTGCCTGTAAAGGTTTTCACTAATAAGACTCTCTCATTTATTTTTCTCTCATCTCACATTCGCCTTATGGTGCCCGTTAGGGTTTTCACCAATAAGACTCTCTCATTTTTATTTTTCTCCCATCTCACATTCGCCTTATGGTGCTCGTTAGGGTTTTCACCAATAAGACTCTCTCATTTTTATTTTTCTCCCATCTCACATTCGCCTTATGGTTCCCGTTAGGGTTTTCACCAATAAGACTCTCATTTATTTTTCTTTATTTTTGTTTCCAAACCTCCAAGTATTGTCCATGATGTGTTTTTCTTTATTTCTGCTGTATTGTCATTTTCTTAAAACTAATCAGAAGGTCTTTTTTTGGAGAGTAATGTGGTTTTTGGATGGGTTTATAAAGAAAGGTATAAAGGCTCAAAATTTAAGCGAGGGTTCAAAATATTTACAACTCTCAGAATCATAAAACATAACTTCTGCCCCAGTTTCAATTTTTGGGAAATCTTGGTTTTTTTTTCTGTCGTGACTGAACCTCATTGAGGCTGCCTACGTACCCTTTCGAGATCAAGTCAAACGTAGTTCAAACCATATGATATCTTCGTCATTTGACTTTTTCCCGATTTTCTTTTGTATATTTTTTCTATATATACTTTTTTTCTTTTTCTCTTTTTTTTTCATTTTTTCATTCATCATTTTTTATTATTATTATTTATTTTTCTTCATTTTCATTTTTCTTCATTCTCTTTTCCTTTTCTTTTCATTCTCTTGTTCATAATTAATTCCGAGAGAGGGATATGAAAGAATATTGCAAATAAGGCTCAAAAGGGTAGCAATGGGTAAAGTGTTTGGATAGAGAAATAAAATGCCTTCATCATTTCAATTTCAAAACTATGACAAATACAATTCTACATATGAAAAAGGAATCGTACATAGTATCTTTTGACTGCATCGGAATTGATAGCAGTCTCTACATATTTTTCTTCAACATCTGTTAGATATAAGCTCCGTTGGAAAATACCCGGGATACCATGAATGGCCCTTGCCAATTAGGTGCAAATTTTCCTTTTCCTTCGGCCCAATGTGGTAAAATACGTCTTAGCACCAACTCTCCAACTTCGAATTTCCATGGACGTACTTTCTTGTTGTATGCTCTAGCCATCCTCCGTTGATACAATTGTCCGTGATAGACTGCTCCTAACCTTTTCTCATTGATCAAGCTCAATTGTTCTAGCCGAGCTTTTATCCATTCATCATCGTCAATTTCAGCATCAGCTATGATCCGAAGGGAAGGTATTTCAATTTCTGCAGATATAACTGCCTCCGTTCCGTACACCAATTAGTAATGGGTTGCGCCAATTGAAGTATGTACAGTTGTACGATAACCCATGAGAGCAAAATGGTAATTTCTCATGCCATTGTCTTGACTCTTCTACCATCTTCCTGAGAATTTTCTTAATGTTCTTATTTGCAGCCTCAACTGCTCCATTTGCTTTAGGCCGATAAGGTGTAGAGTTACGGTGCATGATTTTGAACTTTTGACATGCTTCTGCCATGAGGTGACTGTTAAGATTTGTTCTATTGTCTGTGATAATCACCTTAGGAATTCCAAAGCGACAAATGATATTTGTATGTACGAAATCTGGTACTACCTTCTTTGCCACTGCTTTAATTATCTTTGCCTCCACCCATTTAGTGAAATAATCAATTGCTACCAAGATAAACATGTGCCCATTAGATGTTGCGGGCTCTATTGGGTCGATAACATCTATGCCCCAAGCGATGAATGGCCATGGTGCCTGACATTGTATGCAACTCATAGGGTGGGAAATGAATCAAATCTCTGTGTATCTGACATTGATGGCATTTCCGCACATATCTAATGCAATAAGCTCCATGGTGAGCCAATAGTATCCCGCTCTTAATATTTTCTTAGCCAAAATATATCCACTCATATGAGGTCCGCAAGCTCCTGTATGTATTTCAGTCATTATTGTGTCAGCTTGCTGTGCATCTATACATCTCAGTAGACCCAAATCTGGGGTTCTTTTGTATACAACTCCTCCGCTGAAGAAAAATCCATTTGCTAGTCGCCTTCTAGCCCTTTTCTGATCTCCTGTGGCTTGCGCTGGGTACACTCCTGTCCTCAAATATTATTTAATATCCTAATACCATGGCTCACCGTCAAGTTCTTCTTCCACGGCAAAACAATAAGCATTTTGATCACGAACTTGTATCTGTAGTGGATCTATATAAGCTTTGTCTGGATGGTGCAACATGGATGATAATGTGGCTAGAGCATCTGCTACTTCATTGTGCATTCTTGGGATATGCTTGAACTCTATGGATTGAAACCTCTAAGATAGTTCATGCAGACACTATTGATAGGGTATAAGTTTCAAATCCCTTGTCTCCCATTCTCCTGGAATGTGATGTACCAAGAGATCCGAGTCACCCATGACCAAAATCTCTTGAACACCCATGTCTATTGCCATTCTCAATCCCAATATTCCTGCTTCATACTCGGCCATATTATTAGTACAGAAAAATCGGAGCTGAGCGATAATAGGATAATGATGACCCGTTTCTGAGATGAGTACTGCTCCGATTCTGACCCCTTTGCTGTTGACGGCCCCATCAAAATATATTATCCAGCCTGGGTTGTCGTCTTGTTCCAATTCTTCAATATTAATTGTCTACTCATCAGGAAAATATGTCTTTAATGGTTCATACTCATCATCGATCGGATTTTCTGCCAAATGGTCAGTGACTGCTTGTGCCTTCATTGCAGTGTGAGTTACATAAATGATATCAAACTTTGTAAGTAGAATTTGCCATTTAGCGAGCCTTCCTGTGGGCATAGGCTTCTAGAAGATATACTTCAGCGGGTCCAACCGAGATATCAGATAAGTAGTATAAGCCGACAAGTAATGTTTTAACTTCTGCGCAACCCATGTTAAAGCACAACATGTTCTCTCCAACTGAGTGTATTTTACCTCGTAAGATGTAAACTTCTTATTAAGATAATATATTGCTTGCTCTTTCTTCCCTGTTTCGTCATGCTGCCCCAGTAAACAGCCAAAAGAATTATCTAATACAGTCAAATACAGGATCATAGGTCTTCCCGATTCCGGAGGAACCAATACAGGAGGATTGGCCAGATATTCCTTAATTTTGTCAAATATCTCTTGACATTCATTAGTCCAATTTACCGCAGCATCTTTCTTCAATAATTTGAAAATGGGCTCACAGGTTGATGTTAACTAAGCAATAAATCGGCTAATATAATTTAATCTGCCCAACAAACTTATCACCTTTTTTTTGTTCTTCGGCGGAGGCAGGTTCTGGATTGTTTTTATCTTTAATGGGTCTAATTTAATACCACACCGGCTTACTATGAATCCCAATAGCTTTCCTGATGGCACTCCAAAAGCACATTTTGCTGGATTGAGTTTGAGAATATATCTTTGGAGCCTCTGGAAAATCTTTCTTAGATCCTTTACATTATCACATTGCTTTTTAGACTTGATAATAACATCATCCACATATACTTCAATCTCTCGATGTATCATGCCATAAAACATAGTGGTCATTGCCCTCATATATGTAGCTCCAGCATTCTTCAACCCAAACGATATCACTCTGTAGCAATATGTCCCCCAAGGCGAGATAAATGTCGTCTTTTCTGCATCTTCTTCGTCCATCAGGATCTGATGATAACCCGCATAACAATCCACAAAAGAACTAATCTCATATTTGGCACAATTGTCGATCAATATATGGATATTTAGCAATGGAAAGTCATCTTTTGGACTAGCTTTATTGAGGTCTCGATAATCAACAAACACCCTGGTTTTTCCGTCCTTCTTTGGAACATGCACAACATTGGCTAACCAGGTGGGATGTTTAGTGACCCGTATAACCTTCGCCTTGAATTGCTTGTTAACCTCTTCTTTTATTTTCACACTGGTATCCGTTTTAAACTTCCTTAACTTTTGCTTGACCGGCCGGCATTCTGGATAGATGGGTAATTTATGAACCACCAGGTCAGTACTGAGCCCGGCATGTCATCATAAGACCAAGCAAATATGTTCTTGTACTCATGTAACAGCCTGATCAAATCTTCTCCGAGTGAAGTCTCTAAGTGCACACTAATTTTGTTTCTCGAACATTCTCCTTACTTCCCAAATTAATAGACCCCGTCTCATTTAAGTTTGGTTTGGGTTTTTCTTCATAATGGCTCAAATCTTTACTAATTTCCTCCAATACTTCCTCATCCTCATATTCCACTTCATGTTCATTTTCAATTTCCTATATAACAATCCGACTATCAAGACTGGATCGAGAATCCTTCATGCATGACATATCATTGGAATCAGCGAATATAGAACTGTACAAAAGAAGAAAAATAAAATAAGGCAAAAAAATGGAGGAAGAAAAGAAATTGCATTTCATTGAATTTTTGAAAGGTAACAAGGTTTGGATACATTTGTCTTGACGGGATATAGGATTACAATTTTAAAACAAGACAGTTTTGTGAATGAAATATTAAAAGCTAACTACCACAACTCCTTCCTGATCGGAAGAGGAGTAGCTTCCTAGTTATTTAGCATAGTGTAGGGTCCAACAAATTGAACGTCCATTTTGCTTATTCCTTCGGCTGTCTCCATCACATTCACGTCTTCAAATAACCTTTCAAATCTTGCTAAAAGTTCTTCATCCGGTTTTATCTCCGCATGGTTTGGCATGACAGTGGCCAGACGTCTTTGTGTACCAGGCTTGACAAAGGAGTTGGACAATTTTGGGATAGGTTTGGGGAGGGTCCACCCTTTCTTTTTCAATTTCTTAGCTCTCTCTATATCAGCAATGGTTGGTTTTAAACCCAAGCCAAAAGTATCAGTGCTGCCCGGAAGGTGAATTGGTTGCGTTATACCCTGTAAGGTAGCTCCTAAACCCTTTCCCGGAGAGAACCCATTCTTTATCATCTCTTTGGCGACCATGACCGCTGCAGGGCCATTATGGATACTGGCATATTTTCTCCTTCAGATAGTTTGTTCACGGTCACGGTGTCCATTACTTGGTACACCCACGGACCTTTATCTCCTTCAACTTCCTCAAATGGTGTAATAGCATTACAAACACCGTCTTCCCCGTGCACTATTATTTCTTGTTGCTCCCACTCAAATTTTAACATTTGATACAAAGAAGATGGTAGTGCTTTCGCAGTGTGGATCCATGGACGTCTTAACCAAAGGTTGTATAATACATCGACATCCAGCTCATGAAACTCCATGGTGAAATCCACTGGTCTGATAGCAAGTTCTAGTATGATATCCCCCATGGTGTTCTTTCCGCATTCATCAAAACCCCTCACACATTCACTATTTCGGTTAATCCTCTCATGATTAACTTTCAGCTTCCCTAGAGTTTACAATGGACAAATATTGGTGCTTGATCCGTTGTCCACCAAAACACAAGTTACTACAGATTCTTCACATTTTACCGTGAGGTATAGTGCTTTATTATGCTCCGTTCCTTCTAGCGGTAGCTCGCTATCCGAAAATGTTATCTTATTTGTGTCAAAGATATTGTTTTTGATTTTCTCCAGATGACATACCGAGATTTTCTCTGGTACGTGGGCTTCATTTAAAATCTTCAACAACGCCTTTCTATGTTCATCAGAATGATTTAGCAGGGATAACAACGATATTTGAGCGGGCGTCTTCCTTAATTGCTCGACTATGGAGTAATCTTGAGCTTTCATCTTCTTTAGAAATTCTTCGGCTTCTTCCTCGGTGACTGCTTTCTTCACAGAAGTTGGGTTTTCTTTCACCACTTTTGTTTTTCTCAACTCATCCGGGGCAAAACATCGCCCAGAGCGGGTCAAACCATGAGTCTCACAAATTTCTCCCTTGACTTCTTTCCCTTTATACATTACTGTTACCTTGTCATAATTCCAAGGTACAACTTTGGTAGTCACAACTGGCATCTGAACAACTGGTTTGATAACCACTGTCTCTATATAAGCTCCCTTCACAGTCAGTATGGGCTTCACCCCTGGTACTATTACTTTTACTGGCTCAGGCTCAATTATCACCGATGACTGTTTTGCTGGTGGCTTAATTGACACTTCCTCACTTTCAGCTTTCTCTTCGACCTGGCTATTTGCTTTAATTGTCATCACCGTCTGAGAAGGTTTTTTGCAGCTTTCTCCCTCTACTAGCTCTATCATATGTGTCTCATGATGAGCTGGCAAAGGATTTTGCGTTATGTTGGGAGTCTCTGGAGCTTGCACCTCAATTCTCCTGGAGTCAATGAGTTCTTGTATTGCAGACTTTAAGTGCCAACACTTCTCCGTGTCATGTCCCGGTGCCCCAGAACAGTATTCACAACGGATAGATTGGTCTAAATTTCTTGGTGAAGGGTTGGGAATTTTAGGTTCAATGGGGTTCAGCATCCCTAATTCTCTCAATCTATGAAAGAGATTGGTATATGATTCTCCCAGAGGAGTGAATCTTCTTTTTCTCTAAGCCCTGTCACCTTTCACTTCAGGGTCAGGACAGAAGTTGGTTCAATTTGGATTTCTGTAGGTTTTTGATGGTGGGTAGGCATTTTGGACATGGTAGACATTCTGCGGAGCTGGGGTTCGCCATGAAGGTGGAGGCGGTGGGTAAGGTTGAGCATGCTGGAGAGAAAATTGGGGACCGGCTGGAGGATAATATTATGAAGGCGGGTTATATGGTGCTCGTGGATATGGTTGGTATGGGCGAGGTTGATGATGATATGGGTTGGGGCCCCGGGACCTAGATCTTCCTTCAATGACCGCCACTTCTTCCTTCTTCTTCTTGCCAATCGACCCTCCTGTTCCTGTCTGGATTGCTTGATTTGTAGCCTTGATGGCTGAGTAACTCATAATCTTATTCGTCTTCAGACCTTCTTCCACAAAAATCCCCATATTTACTACCTCGTTAAAGGTCTTTCCGATTGCAGACACCAAATGGCCATAGTATGTTGGCTCTAAAGCTTGTAGGAAACAATCTACCATTACTCCTTCTTTCATTGGTGGATCCACATGTGCCGCCTGTTCCCTCCACCTGAAACCATACTCCCGAAAGCTTTCTCCGGGCTTCTTTTCCATCTTAGTCAATGATAATCTATCAGGGATGATTTCCAGATTATATTGGAAATGGTTTGCAAATTATTGAGTTAAATCATCCCAAATGAACCATTGGGTATGATCTTGACGAGTGTACCATTCCAATGCCGAACCACTGAGGCTTTGACTGAAGTAAGCCATAAGTAGTTCATCCTTTCCTCCAGCTCCACGCATTTTACTGCAATATCCTCTAAGATGGGCCACTTAATCACCATGGCCATCATACATGTCAAATTTTGGTAGTTTAAACCCGGCAGGCAGCTGTACCTCAGAAAACAAGCATAAGTCCTTCTATGCCACACTAACTTGGCCTCCCAGACCCTGCATATTGCGAAATGATTGCTCAAGGCTCTTTATTTTCCTGGCCATCTCCTCCTGTTCGGGGTTTCTAGTAGGTTTCTCCTCCTCCGTCATGTCGATGAGTGGGGTGTAAGAATCATATTGCCCGAAAGTGGGTTCTGGAGGGTAGTAATGATTATACTGGGCATGAAATACAGGCTCGCTAGAGGATTTATGTAAAGTGGCTGGTGGTGGTGCCACATACACAGGAACGGCCTGGGGTGGTGGTGGTGGAGCTTGTTTAGGCAGGGGTGGTGGTACTTGTGATGTAGTGGCATAATAGTGCGGGTAGGCGGGATATGTAGAAGATACGTTCATGGTGGGTGGTTTTTGGTTTGGGTTCGAAAGAGGACTATATGTGGGGTTAGCTGGGTAAGAAGGTAAGGGTTGCCCCTTTGACCAAGCTTGGTACATTTCTAACATATGTTGTTTCAACTTATACATTTCTTATATGGTATAAGTAGGTAAAAATTCCTAAAATAAAACTGATATTGCCTTCCTGGACTAACTGGGCCTATAGATATTCTTTGTGTATCTTTTGCAAAGTTGGGGTGAAGTGCAATGGGAGTCACTTTTAAGAATGATATTTAAAATATATTTACAATTTATAACGGATTAAAAACTTATTTAATTCGCCCAAACTTCAGGATTAAGCATCCTGAATTTTTCAGATGCTAGTTTGAAATTTAATATTTAGTGTCCTAAAATTTTAAGCTATTATCTGAAATTCGGACTAGTTGTTCTAAATTTTTGAACTGCTAATTCAAAATTCAGGACATAAGATTCGAATTTATGGACATAATTCTCGAACTTTAGGACACGATGTCCTGAAGTTTAAACTTTGAGATTTAAATTTTGGAATATCGTATCCTGAAATTTGAACAAATTAGCTAATCTTTAAATATATTGTAAACTGCGACTATATTTTTAATAGCATAAAAGTAGATACCTAATGTAATTCCACGCAAAGTAAAGTGCTGATTGAGCCCAAACTTTCGAGCCCAAAATTGGCCCAATATATTTCCTTAGCCTATTAGAAGAATAAGCGGTAAGTATAATGATGTATGATAGTTGTGCCTAACACTAATATCTAATGATGGGTAAAAGATGGAAAATAATGTTTTACTAATTAGCAATTACAACTATAGAATTATAAATTTATTTACTAATTGATATTTAACAAATATAGTTTTCAAACGTTTTCGATAAGGCATGATCATTGAAGTTTAAGATAACTAACATATATATCTATGAGATTGAGTTGATTTGGAATTTAATTAAATAGTTTGGCTTGTATATTATGAAAATTTAATTACAAGGAGAAAAGAAAAGGTAAAAATTGACTATTTTCCTAAAATTGATTTTTTTCTTTGATTTTTTGATAAGGTCACTAACACAAAAATTTGATTTTTTATCCTAATATTATGTAGCAACAATATCCAGTCAAAATCTTCCTCAATCTAAATAGTTTGGAAAGATTTCAATTTTATTAGTTTTAAGTACATTCTAGATTAGCAAAATATATGGCAACAAAAGGAAAATTGTATATAGATTTGCATAAAAAGAAATGTTATTACACACACATACCAAATATGTATGATTTCTTTTTTTTTTCCATTTTGTTCTTAATTATTTTACAAAGTTAGCAAAAGCTTAATTTTAATTTTCTTGACTAATATGTTAGTCAACAAAACAAATATCATTGTTAAACTGAGTTTTCATAACTTCTATAATCATTTAACATATTATCATCATAATAAATTAATTAAAACAATTAATATCTTTCTCAAATAACGGTATTAATGGTATTAACGTTTTTAGCTGAATTGGATACTAATCTTCAAGTTCTATAATTAAGTTGTCGCCATCACGATATCTTACAAAGTACAAAAGATCGTACCGTCAAGTCCAATACTCAAAATCGAGCTCATAAATCGTATACAATCTATACTTAATTTGCGCTAATATTCATCTATTTCTTAATCAACGTCATATAATCGTCATTATTCGTACTTTGAGTCGCGCCTACTATACCTCTAAACCGCAAGGTAGCACGTAACAACTAAAAAGCCGTTATTATTTACTGAAGTGTATTTTACGCCATAATAAATCACCCACTATTCATATAAGAGAAACATAAATAAACCGATCATATTCGTTATTTACTTTTTCTAGCCATATACATGTATTATATATTGATTATATATAGTTATACACATATAATATATAAATTATATATATATATATATATATATATATATATATATATATATATATATATATATATATATATATATATATATACCTTTATCGGCTATTTTTAATTTAGTTACCTAGATGGACGGCTATTTAGATTAATTATTCTTCGTATAAAGACTCGATTATGAATATTTCAATAATCCAACAATAACCAAATTTGGAAAAATGATAAATAAGGCCCAAAAAACTAATTTTTCAAAAGCCCGAATCAAATATAAAGGCCCAAAAATCCCCAAGTATTTTCAGTTTCTCCAACTGAACTACTTTCTCTCTCATCACATCGGGCGTGCACACAAAAGCACAAAATACACACACACACACACACAGTTGCTCCATTTTAGTGAACTATTCTCTTCTTCAACCCCACCACCCCCTTAACCCACCCACCCCAAAACAATCCCCACATACTTCCCCCTTCTGGGATTTATCAGTTTTTATCATTTTCTTTCATTTTCAAGAATTTGGAAAATTTGAAGTTCTTAGAATTGGAAATTTTGATTCTAAAGTTGGGTTGATGAAAGTAATATCAAAGATTTAAATGGAGAATTCTGCTACTGCATCAGACGAGCCTCAAAAGAAGCGTCCTCATCTCAACACTGTTTTAATCTCCTCTCCTACTATGGCTCGCCATTCTAAAGCTTCTTCTGATAATAAAACTGTAAGCTTTTTTCCTTATTCTTTAATAGCCACAATTTATTATTGTTGTTGTTTTGGTTATTTCTGTAACTGAATTTTTTTCTGTATTTTAGCTTAGTTTACATATGTTTTTAGGGTTCCATAGTTTAAAAAAGAATGACCCTTTTCATATGTGGTTCTATTTATTTTAGCTTAAGGAGATAAAATGTTTTTGGCTTTACTTTATTTGTTGATTTTTAGCTTACTGTTTTGTGGATATTTTTGTAATTGAAGTGGTTGTATTGTATGTTAGCTTAGTGACATATGCTTTTAGGTTGCATAGTTTGAAAAAGAATAACCCTTTTCATATGTGTTCTATCTTTTTTAGTATAAGGAGATATAAATTGGTGTACTTTATTTTATTAGTTTGATTTTTAGCTTTAGTTTTTTTCTGTGAAAAAGGCTTGTTGATCTGTAAAAGCTCATTTGGTTGCTGACTAGTTTTCAGTTTTATGGATGAATTAGAGTGTGGTAGTTTATGCCATGAGAATGGACGTCTGTGTTTTTGCTATAAAACCTAAAGTTAGGACTTTATCTGCGATAAAGTTGTGATCTTGATGAGAGCTTCTTCAAGGATGATCAATTTGTTGTATGGATGATCCATTGGGATATTATTTGCTGTAGTGGGCTAGTGATGAAAAGCACGCCCAAGGGCTGTATCTTATCTTAAAGGTGAATGTCGATGAAGGTGGAATGTAAACCATGGCGAGCTAGGTTTGAATCCTAACTTTGGTAAAAAAATTAAGTTTGTCTCCCCCCCCCCCCCGGTCTAAGTCTAGGTGGATAGAGGTACCTTATGGCGCAAATATTGGTGGGAGGACGTAGGTACCCACTGGGATAGTCGAGGTGTGCGCAAACTGATCCTGATACCAAAGGTTTAAAGAAATAACGGAAAGAAAAAGAAAAGCACACCCCTAGCTATCGGTTTAAAGTTACTTATATGGAAAGAGTTGATCTTGATATCAAAAAGGAGTTTTTATTAGGTTGTGCTTGCATGGGTGTTTTCTCTCTCTTGAGGTTCTTATTGCCAAATACTATCTTATCTCCTGTTGGTCTCAGTTGTTGCCTTATCTGAGTCCTATACATGTGCTGCGTTTTTATTTGTTCGATGTTTTGAAGCTTCTGGTTAATCTAAATGTTGAACGTCAAGTGATTGTTGTTCTTTAATAACTTGGGAATAACCGATATAAGTAGAATGATGAAAGGCTCTCTCTCCCTCTCCCTCGCTTTTATTTGTCTAATAGAGTGAAATCTTTTAAACAATGATATATCTTTCGAAATTTTAAATTTTGTGGGATTAAAGTTATAGAAGTTACAGTCTCAAGGGGATGACCTAATGGTCAAAAGATGAAGTAACAAGTTTGGGAACAAAGGTTTGAACCCCCCCAATAGAGGCTATATTAAGTAATTCTTCCTGTTTGCCTAAGTTTTGGTAGGTAGAATTATTAACAACTCGCATTTTATGGGTGCCCCTTTGTATTCGGTGAGGTTTACACAAGCTGACTGGAGAGTGCCATTCCTGAAAAAAGTTGTACAAGTTACAGATGACTGAAGCGTCTATCTTAAAACATTCCTTTTTTGGGCGTCTGTGGTATTTCCCTAGAGGTGCATCCCTGTTGATTGCTATTAATTGCACATCTATCTCATACTATTAATTTCCCTCACCTTTTGTATAAATGTACTGCTAATCCACTAGCACAAAAAGTGACTTTCTGTTAGAAAATTGTGAAATTTATCATTGATTCATTGTTTCGCTAATTGATTTTAACTTTATTGTAAGAACTTCTTCTCAATTAAATACAACTGATTATCAAGTAGTCTTTGGTTAATGCGGTTTAGTGAACATAGAGCAATAGCTGATAAAGGATTGCATATTGTTTAATCTTCACTTGGAAAACTTTGCCAATTTCATTGTTCCAGTCACCGGCTCTTGCTTATGGTGTGATAGTTGGTTCAGATAATTGAGCGTATATTGCCCAAAATAACTTGTCACTTGCCGTTGTATGATTGTGTATCCTACATATGACTGGACCTTCCATGAATTACTGCCCTTTCCTAGTTAGGTAAATGCTATTGTTTCTTTTTTTCTGTGTAATTATTAGGAAGCCTTTATTATAAGATGTGATCATTGTGAACCTTAAGGGGGTGCACTTTTAAACTGCTTAAGCCTTCATTAACTAGTTGCTAAGTTAATACGACTATAGGTGCAAACTGCCAAAAGAAATTTGCACTATTTTGCCGACTTAGAAGAAGAGAATGGAAAGAACTTCAAGTAAAAATGGATCTTCCGTTGCTTCTTCCTGTCTTTGGCATGTTCTTCCTTGTCCTTATCGTCTCAAATACTCGCCTCAGTTCTCCGGTCTAAAAAATGTGAACCACCATTGAATATGTTTCACATGGTTTTCATTTTCTGCAAACTTTTATCCATTCAACTAGAAGAGCTCAAACATATCTAGGCACTTAACAAGCATCCAAGGGTGTGGCCTAGTGGTCAATGAAGTGGGTGAGAACCATGAAGTCTCGGGTACAAATCTCAGCGGAGGCAAAAAAATACAAGGTGATTTCTTCATCTATCCAAGCCTTGGTGGATAGAGTTACCTGGTACCAGTTGCTAGTAGGAGCTGGCAAGTATCCGGTGGAATTAGTCGAAGTGTGCGCAAGCTGTCCGGACACCAAGGTTTTTAAAAAAAATCTAGGCACTTAACAAATCTGAAAATAAAACCTTCAAAATAGTTGAATGGCGAAATTGTCAATAATCATCATTTTAGTAGCAAAGTGAATTTGGACCCTGTAAAAGAACACAAAGCTTGTTCAATATTGTGTGGTCATGAAGGAATGAAACTTCTGAACAATTGGAGGACGTCATTCACTTCTAGTTTGTGAACAATTACAATTTTGTTTGGCTTAACCAAATTTAGGATTAAACCAAATACCATACATCTTATTTACCTTTATTGTGGATCAAATCATATTTAGTTTGGTGAGAGAGTTGTAGCAAGTACTCAGAGTAAGAAATTTCTCTTTTAGCATTTCAAGGACTACAAGCCTATAAGTCCAATGGGAAATATCTACAAGATAATTTCTAAGGTGCTTTCTAGTAGAATAAAGAACGTTGGATGAGACAGTGTGTGCCTCTCAGAATGTATTTGTGGAAGGATGACAAATCTTAATGCAACTTTAATGGCAAACAAAGTGGTCGACTCTAGAAGGCAGCAGGGAGAGGCGGGGATCTTGTTGAAATGGGAACTTAAGAAGGCCTGTGATCGTGTGAACTGGGAGTTCCTGGCTTTGTAATGTTGAAAATGGGATTGCAGGAGAGGTGGCGGAATTGAATTTAGTTCTGGTATCAACAGTCAGATTCCTGGTCTTAGTGAATGGCAGAATTAAGTTCTGGTATCAACGGTCAAATTCTTGGTCATAGTGAATGGAAGAACATGTAGTTCTTTTGGTAGCTCGAGGGGTTTGAGATAAAGGAACTGCTATCTCCTGTGCTATTCACTTTTTTATGTTAACATATGTAGGTAACTAGTTATTCCATCCATCTTAAAGTAATAGAACTTTGATTTGATAGAGCAATCTTGAAGGTTGGGAGAGGGGGGAAGTGGACATCGGTCCCCAAAGAAGGAAGGTTACAGCTTTTGGCTGTAATGAGTCTAACTTCAGGTGAGCTGATTTTAGACATGAAGTTTTCTCTATCTAAGATAGTAAACGTTATTTTGAATTTCAAATATGGGAAATCTGCGGACAGATTGGTTTTGATTTGATTATCTGCCTTTTGGGGAAAATCCTGCTCCCTGTGTTACTTAATTATCTGATTACCTTTTTTATTTCCTTCTATCAGTTTATGAACGTCTTGTTCTTTAGTTAATTTTTTTATGGGGCATATCTCAATTCCTTATCAGCACGAAACTTACTAAATCTTGTGATGATAGTGACGGTAACAGGACTATCATGGTTAGCTTGTAATAGTTCTTCCTAGAAAAGTCTAACATTACTCACAAGGAAAAAAAATTAAAAATATAAATAAAATCAGCAAGAACTTTATTGATAGAATCTTGCACAAATTCTGTTTCCTTTAGGCGTATCTGTTGTGAAAATACAAGAGTGCATATATGTGTGTGTGTTCCTTTAATTCAGAGAAGCAACATTCTTAAATTTGCGCTACTGGTCAATATATGCTCATAATTTTGTAGGGATAACTCAATTTAAGAGGTAAAGTAACATATCCTTAAGAGTAAAGTGTTGCAGATGGCTTTGTGAAATTAAATTTTTTAATCATCTTTGTCTAACTTGATGTAGAGTGTTTTCCTCTGCTTTTGCTTAAGAAAATAAAGAACTCTTGATGTTTAAAATTACATGATGTTTAATTTGGAAAGAATGTTAATGAGAAATTCCATTTTCTTTGTTATATGTGGATGAATTGAAGGTATATCATGGATTTCAAAAGTGTGTAATTTTTTTGATAACCAAGAAATCCCCTAAGGGTTAATTGCGCATGGTTCAAAACTCAGTGGATGATGGGCCTGCCTCTACACTTCTCCAAGCCAGGCTTTTGTCCACCAGGGTTCGAGTCCGTGATGTGCGCCTAACCCACACATTACTCGCTGCACTCTTACTACTAGAACAAAGTCTTAGGGGCCCAAACATGTACAAAATTTAATAAAGATGGGTGAAAGATTGGGTTTCTTTTTTGACAGGTTGATGCTGCAGTTCTCCATTATCAAAATCAAAAACTAGTTCAGCAGTTAGATGCGCAGAAACATAAGTTGCATGATCTTGAAGCCAAAATGAAAGAATTGAGGGACAGACAAGCTTCTTATGATAACTTCTTGGTTAAGTTAAATCGAATGTGGAATCAGGTAACTTCTATAGGTATCCTAATTGTGTGGTGATTGATCTGAATAGCCTAACTTGTGATTTGCATTGGTTTGATGGTCTTCTAAATAATTCCATGTAGCTAGATGATGATCTGATTCTCCTTGGAGCATCCAGTGGGGCAGATCAAATTGCTTTGAAGAGCTTGGATCATCTAGATTATTCTCGAGGTTGGCTGTTACAAGTTTAAGTGAATATGGGTTTCTTTATTATCCTGGAAGCGCAATATAGAAAAGATAAGCTCTTGTGCAATGTATTGAGAATAACTCGTTTATTTCTAACAACATTTAGGTTCAGTTCCATCTTGTCCTGCGGAGGAAATGTTCCTGTGTAGGGTGTTGAAAACCAATGCTATTCCAGGCAACGCCAATGCTGGATCCATTGTGAATATCAAGGAAGCTCTTGATCTGCGGCATTCTTCTACTCTTGAGTTGATGAAATCGTTGGAAAACGCTATTGATGCTCAGCGTATTAAAACTGAAAATCTTACTCATGTTTTGGAAGGAAAGCCATCAACAGAAGGTTGGGAACCTGGAAAGACCTTGATGTGGTCCTACTTTCCCCCCTCCCCCTTTATTCTCTGATTACTTTGCAAGCGTTAGTTTTCTTCAGAATTTATTTTGTTACTATGTACTATGTATAGAACTGATGCTTGAATCTGGTCTAATCTGATTATTTTACCATCATTGGATTTTTTCAGATACTATCATTCTTTTAAGTAAGATCGATGATATGATGAAAGATGAGGCTAATTATCTCCGTCAAGTAATTGATGTTCTTCATTTGAAACACAAAGAATATGCTGATGCAATTGAAGCTTGTAATCAAAGCCATTCAGTGGATCAATCTGAGTTAAAGCGCCTTGAAGGTATTTGCAACATTCCTTTGTTCCACACGTGAACACATTTTTTAGGTCATACACATACATTTGTGAAATCTCTTAAGTACAATCGGTGTTATGAGTTACAGATCAACATTGATATCAAATTGTGGGGCGTATGTATGTGGTTGTTCAAATTGATATGTAATTTGCTTTAACCATTGTGTATGATGGCATAGATGTGCATGTCTATTTTTCAGCTCATACATGTACCTAACGTTAGGTATTGAGTACAATCAGTAAAATTAATTAGCATTGCGAGTTAGAGTTCAACTTTGATATCAAATTGATTGGTGTTTGGTATTTAAATTCAAATTGGAGATGTAGCGTTTAACTTCAGACATTGCATATGATGACATGGATGTGAATACCTATTTGTATTGGCTAACGTCTTTTAAGCAACTGCCACTGTGCCTTGAATATGTGTCTTTTGCTAATGGTAAAAGGTGAGCTGGAGGAAAGCATGTCAGAACTTGAAGATAGTAGAAGGAAGTTAGTTACTCTAAAAATGCAGAAAGATTTGGCATCTGGGGGGCAGGTAACAGTTTCAAGTGCGGCAAATGGTAGTATGTCACCAGAGAAGCCTACAGACCGAACAAAAGGTGTGCGGGAACTGAAGGAGTCTATAGAAGAGGCAAAGGTGCCGTCACTGTAACTTACCCTGTGTCTTGCCTGCGTGATGTATGCACATTTAAATATGATGTTTTGATTGCAGGCACTGAATGAGGACCGCCTCTCTGAGCTTCATGATGCCCAGGAAGATAATCTACATTTGTTAAAGCAGTTGCAAGATCTTCAGGTTTTCACCAAGAATTTCCTGGATTCAGTTTTTCAAAATTTAAATTGTACTCCCTCCGTTTCAATTTATGTGAACCCATTTGACTGGGCACGGAGTTTAAGAAAAGAGAGAAGACTTTTGATCTTGTGGTGTAAAATGAGGTACCTTTATTTTGTGGCTATAAATAATTTCATAAAGGTAAAATGTTTCCAAATAAGGAAAGAGTTTTGGCACGGACTAAAAAGGAAATAGGTTCACATAAATTGAAACGGAGGGAGTATTTGACATTAAAATGCCTAGTGCATTTATATGTTGTGAGGCTAAATTGTCATTTTTCTTAACCATACAGAATGAACTAAAGGATGACAGATACGTGTCTTCATCTCGTGCTTATACCTTACTCCATGATCAACGTCACCATTGGAATGCTGAGGCAGAGCGATACAAAGCTCTGACAGACTCTCTTCAGGTTAAGCTACATTACTCTTCATTTCACATTGTGGTTTAGATGGTACCTAGCTTGTCGTCTTTGCTTATAATTAAATTCAGGCTGACAGGTCTTTCATTGTACGGAGGGAGAAAGAACTGGTTATGAAAGCAGAGGCTATGGATTCAGCAAGGAAAGCAGTTGATAACTCCGAGTCAAGGATTGAGGAATTGGAGCATCGCATGCACAGATGCATTATTGAAAAAAATGAGCTGGAAATCAAAATGGAAGAAGCAATTCAAGATGCAGGTCAGTGTATTTTCAACTCAGATTTTTTTGTTGGTCTGTTTATGTAAATAATCTGCTTACTTGAAGGTAGACTTTTGTAGGAAGAAAAGACATTAAGGAGGAGTTTCAGGTGATGGGATCTGCTTTATCAAAAGAAATACAAATGATGGAAGCTCAGCTGAATCGTTGGAAGGAGACAGCTAAGGAAGCTGTTTCCTTACGTGAAGAAAGACAGTCATTGGAAGCTTCAATAGGAAGAAAGGTTTGGTCTTGGTGCCATAATATGATTTATATCTTATTACTTTCTACTATTCTATAAGTGGGAGTTAGCATGCACCTCCCCGTCAACATGCTTGCTTATGTAGGGGCATTTATGAAATTTCACCTTTTATCTGTTTTAGAGGTATTGTACGTGCTAGCTTCATTGCCGGTACAAACTAGAAAAGATGGCTGAACTGTAGGGCCCATCTCAATGTCCATCTCATGCGTTCACACCTATCACTTATTTATACCCCTGATTTATAACTTTATTACTTCAGTTGACCTCTTTGCTTCTGTAAATTTTAAACTCTGAGAACTTTTTATATGTTCCAAAAACGTCAATTGTCTGACTCATGGTCCCCACGTTCCTATCTAGCCTATCCAAAAACCAAATCATAAGATAGCTTTAATAGTAAAGCAAGATACAAAAATAATACAGTGGAAGTAGTACAAGACATTTATTGGAGTAAAGAAAATTGTTTTTCTTAATAAAGTCAAATGAATTAGGCACACAATAGTAAAAAAAATTGAAATACTCGATAAGCATATAAAGTACAATAGTTTAAATACAAGTATTATCGAGTTATATGATTCCACTTGGTGCAAAGAGGAGCAGAAACTTAGAGTTTTTACTAAAGAATTAAGAAGAGAAAAAGGATTTAGTTGGGATTTTGATTTAGATGGCAACATGTTGCTAAAGGTGTCGAGAGCGAGAGGGCACTGATAAAAAAAATGTAAGCAATGAAAATATTAAAGTTTATGCCTTAACTAGAGGAAAGATGACTTCATTTTAAAAACTAACGGCTCAAACAAATATTGAGAGCAACATTAACAAGATAAGGTGAAATAATACTTAGGTAAGTATTTGATATTAAAGGATTAGAAATAAATTATGATATTAATGAAAAAGAATTTAACACTAAAACATAAATCAAAAAATAGTTAGTTTGTCAGCTGTACCGTGTCATTGTGGTTCTTTTAGAGACAGAGAGAATACCATCACTATAGGCTACGTATATTATTTGCTAGGGTTAAATTTCAAAAATTAACGAGCGTTTAAAAAAATATCTGATTGGGGGTGAAAAAATGATATTTAAAATTGAAATCTAAAAATTTATGATTGAAAAATCGCATTTATTTCATGTGAAATACTCCTTAAATAATTTTCTGAATATTTTACCCGTGTTCTAAATATTGAGTTTAGTGAACAAAATTGGGATTAAATTTCTTTATCATACTCAAATCTGTAGAATACAATATTAAATTAATTAATTTGAATTATATTAATTTATCTATAAGAACTTGGGCACGTGCACTGTACGTGCTACCGCTTACTAGTCTTAGCTTATAAATAGGAGATCAATTTCTTAACTAGGAACAAAGGGATTCGGGTGTCCATTTAGATAACTAATGGTAGATCTTTTTTCTTTGAGAAGGTAATGGAGAGTGTGTTACATCAGTGCTGCTGTTAAATCTTTGTGGAATTATTTGCCTTGTGATCTTGTGTTTTGGGTTCTTCGGGTTTCTTTTGGGTGGGGGTGGGGGGTCTATCACCACAGTGTCCCTAGTGAAAGGTCAAAGTTGTAAACCCAGCTTGTCTCGGGTTTCCCTTGCCCCTTCCCCACAAACACCCAAAATAAAAATAAAAAAATGGAGCTGAAAGAATAGGGAACAGACAGATTATATTTCAAGTGATTCCATTTTTATTTCTGAGCCTTGGTGGGCACTAGCCAGTGTTACCCGGTACCTGTGCTGGTAGGAGATGGCAGGTATCTGGTGGGAATAATCGAGGTGTGTGTAAGCTGACTTGTACACCATCGTTTTGGAAAAATAGGCATATGTTAATTTCAAGTAATTCCATTTTTTCTGTTCTGAAGTGGTTCAACTTGTTGCTGTAGGCTAGTGAGCACAAAAACTTGATCAATAAATGTGCTCACCAGACTGGGGAGATCCGAACGCTAAAGGAACTTGTAAGTTCTTTAGCGTAGACCTTTGCTTGTTCATTACCAAGTTCTGTCCTTGTCCTTACAAGTTACATGCCCGAGTCTTCTTGCAGGCTGAGAAGATGCAGAGGGACAAACAGGAACGTCAAATATTCTTGGACATGCTTGGCCAGCAAATCTATGACAACAGGTAGATTAATTTATTTCACTTCTTGGGATTTAACCTGGAATAAAATAGAAGTATATGTGGCTCTATTTTATTAATCGACACAACACGTGTGTGTGTGTGTGTGTGTGTGTGTGTGTGTTGTATGTATGTGTTTTATATATACAATAAATATATGTCCTACTGTTCTATTGGTTGTCATATGTTACTAGAGATGATGTGAAAATAATTAAGTGGCAATAAACGATCTCACGGGCACATATGAGTATCAAAATGTTTGGGGATTTCAACTGATATAATTTTAAAAAAAAACATTCGTGGAGGTTGCAAAGACAGGTTCCACTTTGTTGACCTGCAGTATTTAGTTGGAGAAGAGTATAGGGATGGGCCCATTATTTATCGAGTTTCAAGCCGTGTGCCAACAGGCGCTCGGGGACTTTCTCAGTTAGCAAAAGAAGTATGTTTTCACTAAATTAGTAGTCTCCTGTATTCACAACAAGACTTTGACCACTTTGCTAGAGACATAATGGAAATCAGAGAGTCGGAGAAAAGAGCTCACGCACAAGCTGAAATTTTGAGAGCTGCTTTGAATGAACATGATTTGGAATTGAGAGTGAAAGCTGCTAATGAAGCTGAGGCTGCTTGTCAGCAGAGGCTTTCAGCTGCTGAGGCAGAAATTGCAGAATTGAGGGCAGAACTGGATGCTTCTGACAGGTTCCTTTCTCTGATGCTTGCTTCTAAACTTATGATGCATTTTCTGGTTATCATAATTTGTGTCTTTCTGGAATGTCTATGTACTTGCGTGAAAATTTTATGTCACCTTGATGCACTAACAACAGTTGGCCAGTCTATCAAATGCCTTTTATCTTTTTTTGATGACAGTGGTGTCCATCCAGCTTGCGTCCACCTAGACATGTATATATCGGCTTTAGACAACACCTATTTAGAAAAAAAAAAATAAGAAGCAAAAAAAAAAAAGGTACTAGCAGTAGGTATCCTGCTACCAATGTCTGTCCCCACGTATATATTTGCTTTATACGGTGTGCATCCATCATCTATTTAAAATCTAATAATGTTCTTCTGTGTATCCAATGTTGATCAAGCTTAGCAATTTATTAGAGACACTCTTCTTTATCCTGTAACCATATAAGGTTTCCTTGCAGAGGTGTTTTAGAGCTAAGAGAAGCGATAAAAATAAAAGAAGGGGAATCAGAAACTTATATTTCCGAGATTGAGGTACTCAAATGGATGTGTTTGTTACAATTTATTGCATCACTTTCTCTCTGTTGCCTTTCTTCTGATCTATTTACATTTTAGACTATTGGTCAAGCCTACGAAGACATGCAGACACAGAACCAACATCTTCTCCAGCAGCTGGCAGAGAGAGATGATTATAACATAAAGGTCTCGATTATTATATTTCCCTTTGTTGCAATGAATATTCTACACCCGGTGGTCATTCATAGGGAGTGATGCAGTTGACCTGTAGTCATGTTTACTTCTGCTTTTCAAGTGCAGTTAGTATCTGAGAGCGTGAAGATAAAGCAGGAACAAAGCTTGCTTCTCTCTCGGAATCAGGTATCAACAGCTAAACTTCAAAAGACTAAAACATCACTGGAATCTCTGAAAATGAGGATGGCTCAAAGTGAAGACCAGGTAGCCTTTTGCCTCTTTTGTGGCACGTAAAGGTTTAATTTGGAATTGTTTGTTCTTTTCTCAACCATTATAATATGTTGTAGATGAAAGTTCACATCACGGAAGCTTTAAGTTATATCCAAGAAGATAGACATCTTGCAGTCACCCTGGAAACTGCCAAGCGAGTATTGGGAGATGCTGATAAGGAATTGAAGTGGCTGAGATCTGCTGCTTCCTCCGCTGATAAGGAATACGAACAGCTCAAGAGGAAGTTGGCCGAAATAGGGGTAGAACTGGGAACTGAAAGGTGATATTCTTTTCAACAAACTCTTTTTATTACCCCCCCCCCCCACACCCCACAAAACAAAAATCATGTGTACGGTAACCCTTAGTAGTTTAGTTTGCTATTTTACAAAATTGAGGTTGGATGTACATGACTTAGCCTTATGTGGATAAATGTTCTTTAATCTAATGTCTGTTGTACAATAGACCCTTGGTATAACTGGTAAAGTTGCTGGCATATGACCAGGAGGTTACTGGCTCGAGCCGTGGAAACAACCTCCTGCAGAAATGTAGAGTAAGACTGTGTACAATAGACCCTTGTGGTCCGTCCCATATTAATGCACCGGGCTGTCCTAATCTAATGTCTGCTGTAGAATGTGAGCTAATGAGAAATCTGCTGTTTGCCTGGCTTTATCTTTCTGTTGTACATCTTAAGGTTAATTATAGCTAATTGGAGCATAGATAAAACATACAGTATTGGTCTAAAGGTCAATGCTCTGTGCACAGGACTTTTTGGACTGGGTCCTGAATATAGTCTATTCAAGCTTTATGGATTGCGTGCATTTCTGATCTTATAGAATGTTCTTGCTCATGAAGAAAAATAATCTAATAATCTGTTTCTGCATCTGCTATGAGTTATTTCTTTACTCAGATTTCATGAAATTTTGCTAATCTAGGAGTGAGAAAAAGAAGCTTGATGAAGAGGCAGTGGAGTTGAACAGAACTGTTGATGAGTTGACTTCTGCAAGTGGCGAGGCTGCAGTACAAAAACTGCAGGATGAAATCAATGATTGCAAGGCTATTCTCAAATGTGGAGTTTGTCTTGATCGGCCAAAAGAGGTGTGTACATGTGTTCCTTTTTGCTCTGCAAGTGGGTAGTCTTATCTGGTTGAATAGTTTGTCGTAAGCATATATTTTTTAATTCTAGTTCAGGATACTCAGTTCCCTTCTCTGTTTTAGAGTAAAGGTTGACTACAGGAGAAGGTTTTTTTTTGTGAGTATTTGGTGTATAAATGAACCGTAGAACCCCACTTAGAGCTACCTTGTATATTTATAAAATTCAAAAAGCCATATTGGTTTTGTAAATCTAGAAATGGCTTCTTGTAGGTATAGAGTTCGGTTATTATTTATTATGCGCTAGCAATACTTTGAACCTGATCTTGGTTCTTTACATATTTTGTAGGTTGTAATCACAAAATGTTATCATCTCTTCTGCAATCCTTGTATCCAGAGAAATTTAGAGATCCGTCATCGCAAGTGCCCTGCTTGTGGAACTGCTTTTGGACAAAACGATGTTCGTTTTGTGAAAATCTGACCAAACTGTGTCAGTTGCAGCTTGCTAAACATGTACATTATTGCTGTTCTCTGAGGGTATCGTTCGAGAAGCCTACTAGGGGCAGAATTCATACCCTTGTGAAGAAGAAAGTGCTACCTTTTATTTTTTCCTTTCAATTTTCTTTTTCCCCGTTAGGGGTGCACCCATTTTTTTCTTTCTCCACATCTCGTTACTCAATATCTCTTTATATAGTCTTTTTTTGTTACCCACATCTCTTCTCTTAGTCTCTCTTTATGTTGTCCTCTTTATTTTTTCTCCACATCTCTCTCTCTCTTAAATCCTTGATTTAGCAGGTCTTCTTTCAGTTGTATTTTGTTACAAACAGTGTAAAGCTTTATCATGTAGTGAGTCTTTTAATGGTGTTGAAGGATTATTATTATGTAGCTTAGTGAGATGGCAGATTTCTGCATCTGCATGTCATTTTTGTTCTTTTCTTTTTCCTCTTGGCAGGCTTCTATATGTTCCCATTCGTTCTTTAAGTTTAGCAAAATATTTGTATAAACAAAGGATATTAACAGGGTACATTTGTGGTGTACTTAATGTGATTACTTAGCCATCAGAAAGAGGAAAAAATAATGGCATAATACATTACAAGACTTGGCCTTAGCGGGTAAGTATGCCCTCCAACTTTGGGTGCGCACAAGTGGACACCTTAACTTGTCTGTACTTTGTCAGTTGAACACTCCAACTTACAATATGATCATCTAGACACCTCCAAAATTTATATGCCACGTCAGTATCGTGTCAGCATTTGTGTTTACGTGTTCAACTTTATGCAAGTTGAGGTGCCTACTTATGCACCTTTAAAGTCGGAGGGCACACTTGCCGGCTGAAGCCAAGTTTGAGGGCATGTTTATGTATTATGCCCTTGTGTATAGGTACATTTGCCTGACTTTGGTATCTTGCCTTTCGGCATTTTTTGTTTACTGCACTCATGATCTATCATAGATAAAGGTATTAGTTGAACTGATTGATGTTGAATGTTGTATTCCAGAACTGCTTGTGCTTCACCTGTGATCTAGTGTTCAATGCAGCAGATAAAACAGAATTAAATTTCTGCAGTCACTACTCTCACCTCACTTGTGGAATTACATATTGGTATGTTGTTGTGTTGTTATCTTATCCATAGAGAAAATAGAAATAAGTTGAAGTAAACCATATTTTTCATATACTAGTAGATGCTACCATACTTCTAATTTAGTAGTTTCGGTGAGCTTCTAGAGCTCCTCGTGGCGCATTACCCCAAGGTTGTCCTATAATATTTTTTACAGAATCAAAGCAGACATGTGAATACCTCCTTTAAAAATAATATTGTTGCTTAGATCTTGCACAAATATATTAGGGCGACAAGAGTTTATTATACGTAAATTTACCTTATATTTCTGTAAGAGTTGTTTTTACAGCTTGAATCCATGATCTCTTGATCACATAGCAACAACTTTATTAGTTATACTAAGGTCCCCTTCTTGATCAACAAAATCATTACAGCAAAATAATAAATGCAGTTAATTTTCATTTTCTCATTTCTTGATCTTCAATGTATAAAAATTTGAAAAAGATAAGAGTACAAGGATGGTCTTATCTTTTAAAATCTGTTTCCTTGTTCATAAAATTAAAATATTTGCATTACATCATCTTCCTTTGTGAAATAATAAATTCAAAGCCTTTGGATGGGACCCACTACATACTTCATTTTTGGATTTATTCGTAAATTATTAACCTTATGTTTATCCACATTCCACACCTTAAAAAGATATCAACCTATCTACTCAGCTAAAAAGAATAATCCAAAACGACACCGTTCCATCTCTGAATTTACTTATATACTATAAATATCACAAAGAGCTTCCTAAATCTTCACTCTCTCACTTTATTTCCCTTTCCATATCCAATCAAAAGCAATGATTCTACAAACCACAACCAATTCCTTCACATTGTCATCTCAATCCATTTCAAGAAACAATCTTTTCTTCAAAAATCTCACCTTTTTCATTTCTCCTTTGCTACCCAAATCTTTTTTACCTAATCTTGATTACAAGTTATATTTGGGTAACAAAAGGAGCTCACTTAGTGTTGCTAATGGTAGAACTAAAACAACCATTCAATCTACTTTGCTTGAAGCTCCTGTAGTATGGGCTGGAAGAGTTTGTGTTTTTTATGCTCTCTTGAAAGCTGGCTTAGCTGGATCTCCTTCTAATCCACTTGTCTCAGGTATAAAGCATCAAGAATGGGAAATGGTTTTTTCTTTTTTTAATATATGGGAAAGTATGATATTTGAGTATTTAGTTTGATTTGTAGTGTGATAATGAGAAATGGGGTTATTTTGCTTTATGTGGAGAAGTATGTTTTTTTTTTTGAGTCTTTAGCTTGATTTGTGAATGAGAAATGGGGTTGTTTTATTATATGGAAAAGTATGATATCTGATATTTAGCTTGATTTGTAGTCAGTAGCGAAGCAGAAATTCCACTAAGGGAGTTCAAGTTAAAAAATTAGAAGGGACCGTGGCTAGTGAGAATTAAACTAACAACTTCGCAACAATTTTGAATCCCCTTGACCATTGAGCTATGCTTTTGGGTTGTGGCAAGGGGATTCAAATAATATATAGAGATATAAAGCGAATTTTTCCTTATATGCATATTGTAATTTTCCGGCGAAGGGGGTTCGGGCGCCTCCATAAATCCACCCCTGTTTGTAGTGTGTTAATAAAAATTGGGGTTGTTTTGTTTACTTGGGAAGTGTAGTTTTTGAGTATTTAACTTGATTTGTAGTGTGATTGTGAGAAAGTGGGTTGTTTTTTTGGTATGGGAAAGTATGATATTTCAATATTTAGCTTGATTTGTAGTATGATATGAGAAATGGGGTTGTCTTTTATATGAGAAAGTATTTCGGTACTTTTTGTAGTGTGATAATGAGAAATGGGGGTTTTTGGTCTATGTGGAGAAGTATGGGTTTGAGTCATTTAGTTTGATTTGTGGTGTGTTATTAGGTAATGGGCTTGTTTTGTTTATTTGGGAAGTGTGGTTTTTGAATGTTTTAGCTTGATTGATATTTTCTTTTGGTTGTAGATTTGGAGATTGATGGGAGTGCTGATTTGGGTTTTGCCAAATGGTTTGAAGAGTTACAAAGCAAACCAGGTTTGTGGAGTGTTCTTTGGTACATCTACTTTTGTTTGTATTTGTGCTTTAGGTATGAAGATATGTATTGTATGAGTTGATCTATTGATTTGCTGATCAACAACTGTTGATTACTCTTACTTTTAGAAAAATACTGGCTAAGTAGAGTGGTTCCTTTTTTTCTTCTTTTTAATTCTTGTGGCAAGTGATGAGTACTACTTATTTACTTACATTACCAACTGTTTTGATCTAAAGTCAAGACTAGCTTAGGAAAACCAACATAGTAGTTGAACATAACCTATATTTTGATAGGGTTTTATGTCTCGAGCTCAAATTTAAATCCTTAAGGGGTCATTTGGTATGGTGGATAAGCAAAAAAATATCGTGGGATAAAAATCTAGTAAGTACTACCTTATCCTAGGATTAAAAATAGTACCAAGATAGCTTACGCCTGCCAGTGGATGGAATAATAATCCAAGGGATAAAACAGTAAAATTAATAATCCCATGATTAATACAACATACCAAACAATCAATAAGAAATAATACCAGTATAACCATTCCTAGCATAACTAATCCCAACATATCTTATCTTTAAACCAAATGACCCCTAAGAGCTATGTTTTTAGCTTCATGGTTTTGTATCTGAGAAGAACTTCCAGATTAATAGGAAGAAAGATTAATCGGAATGAACAATAACTTTTCTTCTATGATAGACCGATATAAATATCAACAACAGCTATAGCACACAAAAAAAAGGGCTATGCTCTTTGTGCAGTCTTTACATTGCCATAGGACACTGATTCTCTCCTCCTTTGTCTACCTTTTGGATGAAAGCAGTTGGAAGTGGAGAAAATGAGGATCAATGAGAAGGGAATAACAACAATGAGAATTTGAATGTTCTTTAATATATTCATGTTAAAAATGTATTTTTGTCTTCGTACGTGATGTTACTTGTACAAGTTGTTACTTTGACAATGCCACTTGCTACCTCCAGCGGTCGTACATATGTCACTTGCTTTTGATAAATTTGTTCACTCTCAGTTACATATGATGTACATATATGTAAATATGGTTGCTGCTTATCTTCAGACCAGTTATTCTCAGAACATTTTCTGCCAGATTCGGGTAAATGGAAAATTTAATGACATTCTTGTTTACCAGAGAAGGAAGCTTCTGACAGAAGGAAATTAGTGAGCAAATGGCATCCCACTACTAAGGGAACACTAAGACGAAATTACAGGATACCATCTAAAGTTGAAGGGCGACGCCTTCTCAAAGCCATCGCATCCTTGTTATCAGACGATGACCACTTCAGAGATGCCACTTCTCACAAGGTAACGAGACGTTCAAATTATTTTTTTGTGTTAAGTCTTTGTTCGATATTTCCTAAGAAGTATTTATTTTATCCTTCAGGGTTGTCAGATTAGGAGGGAGACTGCTCATGGAGAAAGTGTCTGTTGCAACAATGTGCGAGCGTTGTTTGATGAGCTCCCTACGCCACATCTTACTCTCGAGATCACCCCTTTCCCTGCTGGTCCTCTAACTGAAAATGACTATGCAAAAGCTGAAAAACTAGAGAGGGTACTAAGATCAGGTCCTTCTGTCTGATCATGTTGTATGTAATTCTTCTCTCTTTGTACATAAGCAAGAGAAACTTGTGCAATGTTTCTACACTTCTTGTAAGCAAACTATTTTAAGGAAGCTTTTTCTAATACTTTATTTTCCCAGATTTATCCACTCTCCCATTTCTCAACTGCATGAAAAAGAGGGTGTAAACTCCAATTCCCATCCCCTCTTCACGCCTGCAAAACATCAAAGAACTTGTGTGGACATGTTTTCTTCCATATGAGACTTTAGATGGTACTGAACCTAATAACCAGTGAGTCTAAATTGAAAGGATATTGATAAGCGAGCAGTGTATGATATGCATGTTAGACGCACGTAACGAGTTCGAATCTAATCAGAAACAAAATTTTGGTATTTAAGTGGATAAGGATAAAGGGCAGGTCTATTGTCCATTGAGTTCCACTAACCATCAACAATTTAAGGCATCGAACAGTATGCAACAAAGTACAGAATACAATATTTAGTTATTCTGCATAAATAACATAATCCCCATATGATTAATACTAACCAAACGTGTAATACTAATTCTGGTATATGTTATATGAGAAATAAGTATTATTTTATACAAGGTAGATTAAGCAATTAGAATATGCATTAGCATTACGTGGATAAGAGTAAAGAGTAAAAACGAGAGGGCAACCTAGTGCACTAAGCTCTCGTTATACGCGAGGTCCGAGAAAGGACCGGACCACAAGGGTCGATTGTACGTAATTTTACTCTGCATTTCGGTAAGAGGCTATTTCCTAGGGAATCCTACATTCCTATTATCAATCCATGTATTAATACTCACCACATAACAATCATTGCATTATTGTTCCCTGCAAAAATAATTCTACATTGTTATTCACTGCATAAACAATCCATGCGCTATAATCTTGTGCAAATAGGTACTACTGTGCTAGTATACCATTCCTCATCCACCCAAATTCCTTCAACAAGCAGGCACCAAGCAAGTACGGATATGCATCATTTATAGCGGTGTTTCCTAAACACATTACTTCTCCTGTAAAATATATCTATCAGAAAGCATTTTCTGCAATACAAGGAAAATTGGAGGGGTTGGTTACAGTGGTAAAGCGAATTGCATGTGAAGCATTATCAGCGATACATGGACAACATAGAATTTTGCTTAAAGCAGGAGTGGGGGAAAGGGGGGGGGGGGTAGCGATCAACTCGAAGATCAAAGAACAACTTGCAGCTTGAATCATTTAACTCCAACAGAGGCCATCAAGTCTTCATATTCAGGATCACTCTCTTGTTTTTCTACCATTGCCGGATTACCACCAGAAGGAGGACGCCGAGGGACAGAAGTGGGCGAGAAGGGGTCATATATTTGATGTGCTCCAGAGGAGCTGGAGGCAGGCCTACTGTGTCGAAAGAAGACATTGTTGGGAGCCTCAAAATTTTGTTGTCGAAGCATGGCAGTTGGATTATTTTGCTGAAGAGGCATGGGGTTTCCTACTCTAGGAGGGAAAGAACCTACAGGATTCGGAGCTGGCCTAAAGTTCAGAGGTTGCATTTGTGGCCCAGTAGATGAAGCTATACCCTGATTTGAAAATGGCGGGTGCCTAAATTGAGGGAGAGGGCCAGCAGGTCCTCGAGTGAAATCAGGTGAGATGTGTGGTCCTGGCTGATTAATCTGATTGCTTAATAGAGGTCTTGGGAATCCTTGATTAACAGGTGGGGGATTTGTACAGTCTATTGCTGGTCGTAGATAAGGGCGCATCATCTGGTTTGGAGGTGAAAATTCCTGAGAACCAAATTGACCAGCTAGCCTGGAAACAACTTGAGAGGCTGGATTCTGTGGATGGTGAGGCTGGAATGTAAAATCAATACTGGTCTGCAGTGGTTTTGGAGCTCCAGAGGAAGGAGGTCTCATAGAATTAATATTAAGAGAACTTCCAGGAGTTGGATTAGGTGAGAGATTATGCATGACTGGTTGTCCACTAGATACAGGGTGGTTCAAGAAATGAGCAGGCGTAGATCCTGAAGATGGATGCATTGGAGGCATACGTGTTTGAGATTGAAAAACAGAATTAGTAGATGGAGCTGGTCCAGATGACTGGGGTGCTAAATTATGGCCACGCAAAACATCTATATGCGGACCCGTAGAGACACCTATTGGTCGTGAAGAAAGATGATGACTTGCTTGACCCGTCTGGGTGTTCCATGGTGACTGTGACCATCCAGGAGAGCTCCCGCCTGGGGTCAATGGCCGGTCTGAGTATGCCATAGGAGGGATAGACTGAGGCGTTGAAGACATAACAGATCTCAACCCCTGTGGAAACCCTGTTGGATTCAGTTGGCTCTGAGAAAATTGAGGTGGAGGCATATTGGATTGAGGTGGTGTGGACCCTAAAGATGGCATCGGATGTCTAGGTCCACCAATTTGTCTGAGATGAGTGGAAGGCATGAAAGGCTGCCGCATTAGTGGTGGTGCCTGAGGGCTAGAGTTAAAAAAAAGGTTTCGCGGAACTGAACCAAATCCATCTGCCATACCCTGTGGCGGGCCAAAGGGTGACGGTGCATTTGACAGGTTGGTAGGTGATGGAGATACTTGGTGAGGGTTGCTGACCAGGGATGCTGAAGAACTCCAGGAGTTAATGGGTACTGGAAATGGAGTTACTGGATTCTGAGATGCAGGTCCAGGAAACCATTGTCCTTGATATGGCTCAAAATGACCTTGTAATTGAGTAGGTTGTGTCCCCGCAACTGGTTGAGCCACCCCTTGATTTACTACAGGAGGAGTCGTTGGGCCAGGTGTTGCTTCACCAGAAATAGTTTCTCCGTCACCTGACGTTTTTGTGGTAGTAGACGCTGGAGTCACCTGAGAGCCAAATGGAACACTTAACTTTATGACACAACCAAAACGAAGAAACGTTATTGCACGGAAAAAGGAAAAAAACTGAATTGCCACACTGACATTGACAATAATACCGAGTAAAACACATCATACTACTATTTACTTACTGAAGCTGGGGTAACCAGAAGTTCAATTAAAGCAACTGCAGCGTCAACCTTTTCATATGTCTCAGCTGATACTTGGACATACATTTCCTCATAAGCACCAGAGTCATTTTCACCAGAAGTAGCTTCTATCTGGGTCAGATGTAACACAGAGGTTATTTTTCAAGATATCAAGTTGAAACATAGGAACATGCCGTTGCCGTTTGTATATAAGACTTGATAGTCCAAACACGATGATAGATTGCATACTGGGAGCAGTAGAACATAGATTTTATAAAGCTCCTGTTAAGAGGTGTTCAAATGCCCATCTAAACATTTATTTGAAGAATTACCTAGTTTAAAATATAAATGACGGATTGAATTGGGGGCATTACCTTCTCTCCAGTATCTGCTTTGGTACCATAAACCTTTACTTGAGCTCCAGTTTCCTGGTTTTCAGTAAACAGAAAATACTCAATGTTGACCAGGAACTCTCGACTACTATGCGATCTACTCAATAAGTAAAACTTCAAGGTCTTGGATGCTAGAAATTAATTACCTTTTCCAGTTGCTTATGAGCAGGGCCAAAAATCAAACCTATAAAATTGTACCCAGGATGTTCTTTGATCTGCATTGAAAACATGTAGAGAGATGCCTCATGAAGATCTACCACTTAACTCTAATGAGAATTATGCTTAGTCTTACAGGAATCTAATTTCGTGTCTTTTGATTAATATGCCTTCAAATTCCCATACTTGTATCATACGGCTTGACCTTAGAATAAGTTAATACATCAATAAAGCTTAACTCTTGGCAATCAGTATAGAATTAAAGATAGGTCAATTAAAAAGGTGTACATCTTCCGTTTCATATTTAAGCTGCTCCTTTTTGTTGTGGAAGCAAGAGTTGGTGCAAGGAGACGGACAACAATTTCTCCATTAATCACCCACAGTGCATAGTTTTGTTTTGCAAGGCAACCAATCATGCGTATTGATATTAATGCATTTTCAAATCTTATAAGATTTTAGTAGTAGTTACTAGAGTAGTAATTTTAAGCCAAGAAGTGAAGTCCAATAAAATACAGATGATCTTTATCAGAAAAATTAAGAATCAACACAGAATCCAAAATGGAAGCTACTACAAGGAGAAAAGAAAAAGAAAAAAAAAAGGGTGCCAGAAACTGCATTGAACTTACAGGTAATGGGATCTTTGCCTCCTTGGGTACAGGCTTATAACTAGCAGGTGGCTTATAGCTGGGATTCAGTTTTAGAATCTCCCCTGAAAATGTATAAAAACAGGTAAATTGCATGGTAATAATTGATAATGGAAGAGTAAAAGCCAGTGACTCAAGAGATCAATCACAACATACCAATGGCTTCCCGTCTTTCGAGTTCCAGTGAACTCACACTCTACATCCACAGAAGACATTAGCTTTTGAAGCTAACCCAAGCAAAATTTGCAACTAAAAAATCTTATAAATTATTTTACCTCATCATTAGGTTGATGGTCCAAAGAGTCATGCTCTTTAGCAGGGGAGGCTGACAGTGTGTCCTTGCTGTCTTCACCCTCCAAAGTCCTAGAACTCAGTAGCTGTGTTATTTGATCCACCCGACTCTGCCCAAAATTTGTACCATTACAAGGCAGCAATATCACTTAGTGGCACCTGGAGTAGGAATTCATAAAAGCCATTCACACAGAATGCACCGACTCCTAGGACCAATGAACAAAGGGAAATGTTTAATTGCCACCAAGAAATAAAACTCCTTCCCATTAAATTGGGGCCTTAAATGCCTGCAAAATGTTTTTTTTTTGTGTGTGTGGTGGTTGTTGGGAGGGGTTATTGGGATGCTGGAGTCAATACTCAAAAGAATTACAAAGTTCTTCAAGAAACGATCCAGTATCCACTTGAGAAGAACAGGAACAACCATCCACTCCAAATCTAGGATGATCCTCATGTCGCATAAATATGTGAGTGGTTATGTTGTATCTACTGTTTTGAATTGCTCAATGTAACAAAATATGTATACACTTCGTGAATTAATATGTACACACTTCTTCATCACAAATTATATGTACAGATTTATTCACGTACTGTAAGTGTGCACTTATGGATATTCCATAACATAGCAAAAGTGAGGTTTATGGCAGTCAGTACCCTTTGCCCATGTTGTGGATTTCATAGAAAAAGGCGTGATAATGTTATGATTCTTTTGTATCTACATGGGAAACTTGTGCAACATAGACTGAAGGAGCATGAAAAAAGTGTAATTTTGACACGTCCCTACAATGCTGAGTTTGAATTAATGGCAGTTTATATTCTTTGATGAGGAATATAAAGGTTATTTCTTTTTGATGCTAGAAAGACTAAAAGAAATGTAAAAAAAAACAATAAAAAGTGTAACTAGTTATATATTTCAAAGCATTCTAAAGCACCTGATATGCCAAGGCTCTTGCTTTTCTGACAGTAGTATCTTGCGTAAGATCAGGGCCCCACTTGGTTTTCCTTTGCACCTGTTTCGTGCTCTCTTCATTTACAGAATCACTACCTCCTTTCTTCCCTCCTCGAAATACCTGAACCAATGAACCTGCTAACTTGTTCTTTGGTATCACAAATCCAGTTTTATTGGCAAACATAGAGATCTTTGGGCTGCTCAATGATGTTGCAGATGAAGCAGCCGTCTGAATGCGGCTAGATGCCTGCTCAAGTTTGGCACTCATGTTTCCTTTTTAAGCACACTCCAGTACTCGGTATACTAACACCTGCAATACATATGTGGTCAAGAGATCAACCCAATGGGAATCATAGCCAATTGAAAGCAAACTATAGATTACAGAAATAAAACTACAATGTAAGTTACGTATCTAATATTGAATCCAATTCTGACCATAAGTGAGTAAATCATTAAACAGCTAAATCAACAGAGATTAGTTCAAGCACTCATTGATAGAAAAGAGGCAGCTAGTCAAAACTCCACCTAATTCCACAAAATTTAAGTAGGTAAAAGCCACATTATACCTAAATTACTACTTGTGCTACTACTACACTTATAAAGGAAAAGCATTAGCATATAGATATTACTACAACATGTGGTTTTTTTTTCCTTTTATAACATAAAGAGCTCTTTACAAATTCCATGTATCGTAATTTTAGAAAAGGCAACTGGAAATGAATATGAGGCAGGGAATCCAGAACACTTTGGCCTTCACTAACTTCATATGCTTTACATAGACCACATAAATTCCATGACATAGACAAAATCAGAAGAATAAGAAGTATGAAATCCACGGAGTTGAAGAACAACAACAACACACACAGTAAAATCCCACTAGTTGGATCTTAGCCCTACCCGGAAGGGTAAAAGGCTATTTCCTGGAGAACCTCGACTCAACAGAAGGAGACAATAACATCAGAAAAGAAGCACGGAATTGAAGAACCTTAATATCAAAAACCCACTTTGTATTTCAGACCTAAACACACAAAAACAATTATAAAGTAGGAGAGATAAAGAACCTTAATAGAATCGCTTGAAGTGTACTCTACAGAAGCAAACACATTTGGGATTTTGGATTGCAAAACATGAGGGGAAAAAATAGGATTTTGTGTGAAAATTGAAGAGTAAAAAGGATGATTTAGTGTTGAGTGAAGCGAGTGGAGGTTTTTTGAGGGTGAATGCAATAAGGGTTTATAATTCCAGTGATCCTTTTTTCTTTTCTTTTCTTTTTTGATTTGTCAATTACGTCCCAAACTTTACTTTAAAATCAAACTGATCCTCTAACTTTAAATAATTGACATTATTCTCCTCCTATTCTATATCTTTTTGCCCTTGTCAATCTCAATCCTTTACATAATTGACATTATTCTCCTCCTATTCTATATCTTTTTGCCCTTGTCAATCTCAATCCTTTCTCTACACGCAAAATACATGGACAGCCCCTTAAAGTTGTCTGTCTGCCCTTTTCACTTAGACACTCTATTCTTAAGTCTGTTTCATTTCAACACTCCAACCACAACTCAAATGTGTCATTTGAACACAAAATTTGAAGGTGATCAAACACAATAGGTGCATGAAATTTACATGCCAGACCGATGAATAAGATAAGGCCACGTGGATTTAAATTAAAGAAATTTTTAAAAAATTGGAAAAAAATTAAAAGTAAAAACGAGAACCCCACCCCACCATCGTCATAATCTTCAAATGACCGCTCATTGCTAGAAAAATCAATTTAGGCCATTTATTTCCAACGAGGTCTTCTTCTCCATTTTTTTCGTTTCTTTTTCTCCTCTTTCTTCACGCATTAGCTTTAGCCTAAATTTGTTTGAAAGATCCAAATATGATTTCTTCTTCTTTAGATTCATGAAACTTCGCCGGAAAAAAAAAAAATTTGCCAGAATGTTTTGAGATGTAAATTTGATTTTTCTTCAGATTTAAGTCACAAAGTTAGATTTTGTTAAAAAACAAAATTTTGCTAGGAAAAATGAAGTTTCGCCAGAAAATGTTACTGTTCAGATTTTTGTTCTTCTAATTGTTAATTTTGTTACTTTTGACATATCCAAATATAGACAAAAGAAGATGGAGATAACAAGGTTTTCTCTCTTCTTCATACTACTTTTTGACAAACTCAAAAGATTTTTTTATTTTTGGGATGAGAAGCTTGGTAAAGCTCATATGGTGGAGCTCTTTGATTCTTGAACTTAATTTTTGCTAACATGGCAAGACTTTGTTATTTTTGGACTGAAAAGCTCGGTAAATCTCACATGGTGGAGCTCTTTAATTCTTGAACTTAATTTTTGCTAACCTGACAAGATTTTGGCTGGAAAGCGCTCACATGGTGGAGCTCGTTGATTTTCGCCGGAATGCTATTGCTAAACGCGAGGAAGAAAAATGGAGAAGTTCTTTCACAGATGGAGAGGTGAGAGAAAAAAAGTTAGTACTTTCCTATTTTTTTTCCTATTAACACTTGTTCTTTGGGACCCCATAACAATAATATTATATGCATGTCATGCTCTTTAAAAAGGTGGGCAGTATGCACTATGTCATATCACCAAATTGTGTCTAACTGACACATTTTAGTTGTGCTTGGAGTGTTCAAATGGAACAAACTTATGATAAAGTGTCTAAGTGAAACGAATGGACAACTTTAAGGGATGTCAATGTATTTGGCTTCTCTATACTAGTAAAGGATGCCCATGCATGAGCCCAATCACTATATTGCACTTCTTATGCAATTGTACAAACAGGAATACAACAAGGACCTGGGTTTTTAGGGTTCTCTGACAGAAGTATAAGTCAACTATACAGCTGAAAAGCAATTGCAGTGTCACGACCTGAATTTTCCACCATCGGGGATCATGATGGCACCTATTAGTGGAAGCTAGGCAAGCCAAATATTAATTACACCTCCATTAATTACCAAATTCTTATTAAGACCTTAAAATTAATAACATATAAATTACAGCGGAAAATTTAAACTTAGCGGAAGACTTAGTCAATCTTATCAAATATGATAAAGAAAACCCCAAACACGATACACTACCCAAGACTGGTGTCACAATACTCACGAACTTCTAAGAATAATACACACAATGGTCTGAAAGAAAATATAAGTTGTTTATCTCGAATACATGAGATAACAGAATAAAATACATAGACAGAAGAGACAACGGGTCCTGCGGACGCCTGCAAGGCTACCTCGTAGTCTCCGTAGTCGGAATATCCACAATCGCTACTGTCGCTGCTGCTGTCCGTAACCTGTATCTGCGCAAAAAGAGCGCAGAGTGTAGTATCAGCACAACCGACCCCATGTGCTGGTAAGTGCCTGGCCTATCCCAGCGAAATAGTGACGAGACTAAGGCCAGTCACCCACATAAACCTGTACAGTTGCAATATATATATACATGTACCAAAAACATTTATAAGGAAAGACTCTGCTCTGAAATAACAGTCAATAACTCGTGATATCCAGAATAATCTAGTCAACAGAATAAATCTTACTTTCATGTCTCAATCCCTTTTTCATTTCATATCTCGTGGTAGGCGTACCACCCGCTCCCAACTATCACAGTAATTATATCTCGTGGTAGGCGTACCACCCGCTCCCAAATATATCAATAGATTATATCTTGTAGTAGGCGTACCACCCGCTCCCAAATATATCAATAGGCTACCGGCAACTATGGCCAATGCCAAGATCTAAATCACTTTGTGGTCGGCGTGCCACACGATCCCATTTCTTATTATATAAGTGGTTGGCACGCCACACGATCCCAATTCATAAATATATAAGTGGTCGGTGTGCCACACGATCCCATTTCTTATTATATAAGTGGTCGGCGTGCCACACGATCCCAATTCATAAATATATAAGTGGTCGCCGTGCCACACGATCCCATTTCTTATTATATAAGTGGTCGGCGCGCCACACGATCCCAATTCATAAATATATATATATATATATATATTACCGGCATTTAGCCAATAATCTCTGCATCAACAATATTTATACATAACTAAATTCCTATTCCTACAAGCTAGGATAGAACAAACACTTACCTCAAATGTTTTACGAATAATTCAATCTGTGGCAATGCCTTTTCCTTTCAAATTCGGCTCCAATCCAATCGTATCTGTACACAATTGATTTAATATCATCAATACTACTCAACAAACTAATTCATAAGGCCAATTTCAACTTTTACAACATTCTGCCCGGAATAGTGAATTTCGATCCTGGGCCCACATGGTCGGAACTCGGGGTTCGGACCAAAATTCGATTACCCATCCCCCCACGAGTTCAAGTATATGATTTGTTTCAAAATCGGACCTCAATTCGAGGTCCAATTTCCTAATTCATGAAAAACCCTATATTCTACCAAAAACAAGAAATTCTACCATGAAAACCTTTGATTTCTATTGAAAAACATGTTTAATGTTGTTAGGAATTGAAAGAATTAAGTAAAAAGTGACTTACAATTATTTTGAAGAAGAGGGAGTTCGTGAAGAATCGCAAATGGGTGTTTTTGGTTTGTGAAATGTGAAGAATGGAGTTGGAAATCGTGATTTACAGGTCTTTGTGTTCGCATTTGCGAACATGGGTTCGCAATTGCGAACCCCGACCAATTTCAGGAGTTTGAAAATAAGCTAAGGCTGGGAAGTTCGCATTTGCGAAAATTTA
>JASVEL010003331.1:0-122797 GCA_032618575.1 Nicotiana noctiflora
AAAGACACGTGTGATCCATTTATTGATTAAGGTAAAGTAGGATTCCCGGTTTGATTAAAATTCTCTAGCGGAAATACAATGGCGATAAAATTACTCAACTGAACGTTCGTTGCTAAACTAGGGTTTTTCGATTTCTGAGATTCTAGCCAAGGTAAGTTTATTCATCAATTTTGAGCTCGTAATGACTATTGTAGTTCTGATTTTGCATGTAAATAGTTTAATGACTGTTGTAGTTTTGATTTTGCATGTAAAATAGTTTAATACTTAAAGATTTTTTTGAAATTATTGGGCCCCAAGTCATTAACGAACCGCAAAAGAGAACTCTTTTTCAATTCCCTTTCAAAAGAGAACCCTGATTACAGTGGGTTTGTTGTTATTGTAATTTGCTAAAAAAATTATCAATTTCTCTTTCTTCTTGCTTTTACTTTCTTTGAATTTGGTTCATCAAGTCAAGTAATTTATATACATTGTGCTCAATCTTATAGGTATCTTCAACTTTCTCTCCATTGAGTTTTTTTTGGTTTGTTCGTCCTGGGCCGACTAATTCAGATTCGCGTGAGCTATTGGATGATCATTTAATGGTCAGACATCCCTATTAGGAGTTTCTAAATTCTCAGTGCTTAAACTTAACCTATGGTTAAGCATTGAGGGATATTGCGGATTCAAGATTTGAACTTTATGGCTTTGATGTTGGGATTCTACCACAACCCATTTGTTTACTGGGTTCAAAGCCAATTATTTGTATTATGTTTTTGTTTTAACATATAACAGAGCTTAAGCCAAAGCTATTGGGTTTGAATAAACCCCTAACATTAAACTACAATCGTTCACCTCTGGGCCATCACACCACATCCCTTGGTGGTGAGTTTTCCCAGTTGTAGTGATCAAGTAAGACTCTAATTGTATGTGGTGTTTGTGATATGTAGATTAATTAATGTATCTGCTTCAGCTAATTAATTAGAAATTAAATATTAATTGTTGGAATTAAAGCTGTTTTCAGCAGTTTTGACATAGTAGAAAAATTTCCCTGATCTAGCTAATATTCGTGTACTTTTGTGGCTCATAAAACTGTCTTGTTTTGGTTTAAGTTCTTACTGATAAACTTATGGATAAGACTTCCCTCGTTTCTCTTCTTCTTTGCATTTTAAACCATGAAAGTAACTCTAGGCCTTTGGTTTAGTGGTAAGAGTACAACATGTGATGTGTGGTTCAGGCGCATGTCATGAGTTGGTGCCATAAACAAAAGTTTAGTATTTAAGCGGAGAAGGATAGAGGGGCGGGCCCATTATCCATCAAGCGTCAAACCTTGCGCCACTGAGGAATTTCTCGGTTCTAAAAAAAAAAACATAAAAGTAGGTGTAGAGCAGGTTTGGTGTTGTGACATGCTGGAGTAGTTCCTTGGCATTAGGACGTGCAGCTAATCGGACATGAGCTTTGTCTTGAAGCAACTGGCCTTAAATGTTTCGTGGTATGGACCAATCCGGATTGAAACTTCATGAGAATGTTGATGTTGAAATGTCACTGATAAGCTGATGAGTTCATCGTCATTACACCCTAATTCCTATATTGAGCATTAATGCACTTCAGAATTGAGTCTACAGTACAGAGAATAAGCTCAGTACCAAATCTTGCTGTCAGTTAATCCTTATTTCCACTTGAGACTTTTTTGTACTTGAGGCAGAGATAGTCAATTTGTAATTTTTCTTTATGCTTTCTTAGATTGAGTTCTATTTTGGTGTATAACCAATTTACTTTTGATTATAGAAATTTCTTCAGGAGGTGCAACAACAAAGAAACAGAACAATGTGGTTCCATGTGGCAAAGCCGTCTGAGTTTTTGGTCATTACTGGCACAGGAATTGATGAGTTGAAAATTGCAAAGAAGGCTATGGTATGGCCATTTCAGAAATGCGAAAAAATTGATATTACCCCTGTAAATTACACCTTTGAAGTCAATGCCATGAGCACAGAGAAGCTATCTTTCCTACTCCCTGCCGTCTTCACTATTGGTCCCCGGGCTGATGACCACAGTAGCCTTGTCAAATACGCAAGGCTTCTTTCTCTTCATCAGCGCAATTCCCATGATGTAAAAGAGCTTGTTCAAGGCATCATTGAGGGAGAGACACGTGTCTTGGCTGCTTCAATGTCGATGGAAGATGTATTTAAAGGCACAAAGGATTTCAAGCGCGAAGTTTTTGAAAAGGTTCAGCTGGAGCTTAACCAATTTGGACTTCTGATATATAATGCTAACATTAAGCAACTGGTTGATGTTAGAGGCCACGAGTACTTTTCATATTTGGGCCAGAAAACTCAAATGGAAGCAGCAAACAGGGCAAAAGTTGATGTAGCTGAAGCGAAAATGAAGGGCGACGTTGGATCCAAACAGAGAGAAGGATTGACAATTCAAAATGCTGCAAAGATTGATGTTGAGACGAAGGTTATAACCGCACAAAGAAAAGGTAAAGGTAAAATGGAGGAGATTAAGGTAGGATCAGAAGTCAAGATTTTTGAGAATCAGCAAGAAGCTGAAGTGTCTGAGGCAAATGCAAAACTAGCAACGAAGAAGGCAGCATGGTCGCAGCAGGCAAAGATGGCAGAGGTGGTAGCTGAAAAAGCTGTGGCAATACGAGAGGCTGAGTTACAGCAAGAAGTCGAGCGAAAGAATGCCTTGGCTAAGACTGAGAATTTCAAAGCTCAGTTCCTCAGTAGGGCTAATGTGGAATATGAGATTAAGGTGAGTCTAGTTGTGTTTCAGTTATTCCCTCTGTTTCATTTTATATGCACTCTTTCCTTTTTTAGTCTGCTAAAAAAAGAATGGTGCTTAAAGCTTTTTAACTTTAAACTTCTCATTTTATCCTTATTGACATACTCTTATAGCCGTAAAAATATCATGGCATGTTTAAGGCCGTAAGTTCTAAGGGGTCATTTGGTTTGGAACAAGGATATCCGATATCCTGCGATTATAATCCTGCATCCTATATGGGATAAGATAATACCAAGATCTTGGTATAAAATTTATATCAATTTTTGCTAATACCAATAACCAAACATGGGATAAATAACAACAAGAACAACAAACCCAGTATAATCCCACATGTGTCAAAAGTTTTCTTTCTTCTTTTATTTTTGGACAATCTATTGATGTTTCCATCCAGATGGTATCAGTTGATTCTCTTTACTTGATTGTTCAATGGTATTTTTATATAGCCCAAGGCAATGGATGTAAGACCCTCAAATAATTAAGCCATTCTTTAGTGATAAGCGTTTAAAATGTTCAGAGTTAATATATTTTAGATGTTCTATTCAAATAATGACTGCATCAGATGACATTAGGATCTATAGAATAACGGATCACGTTCCAAGTATTCATGGTTTTTTGTCATAATGTAGCTAATTGCTTGTGAAAATTCAGGTGCTAGAAGCAAATTCGGGGTATTACCAGAAGCAAACAGCAGCTGACGCAATACTATATGAGAAACAAAAGTTAGCAGAGGCTCGAAGGATTGAAGCAGACGCTGAAACGTACGCCAAAAAACAAGCTGCAGATGCTGCACTCTACGCGAAGAAGAAAGAGGCAGAAGGACTTGTGGCTTTTGCAGAAGCACAAGGGATTTACATACGCACGTTGTTGTCAGCGCTGGGAGGAAATTACACTGCGTTGAGGGACTACTTGATGATTAATGAACGGATATACACAGACATCGCCAAATATAACGCAGAAGCTATCAGAGGACTGCAACCAAAGATCACTATTTGGTCAACTGGTGTAAGTGAAGGGGATATGACCGATGGAGCACACGCAGGAAAGGGAAATGGTGCCATGAAAGAGATGGCATCGCTTTACAGCGTAATTCCTCCCTTGCTACAGACCGTGTATGAGCAAACTAGTATGCTACCTCCACCATGGCTCGACACTTGCGGCAACAACCTGACCACATTGACCGAATCAGCTTAATGGTTTCTCGCATAATATTATTAGCTAACTTGCTGGTAAATGATCTAGTAGACTTAACATAACACATAAGTACTAGTACATATTGTTGGTTTATTGGCAAGTGAAGGAATTGACAATAGATTACTATGCTTCAGTTGCATTGGAAACAATATGAAGGTGCAGTTGGTAAATTGTGAATTTCCCATTAAGTAGAATTGCATAGCTTCAGCTTGAGTTGGAGAGGAAAGTAACTTATTTTCCAACAGCCAAACATCAATAAATATTTTTGTTGAAGAATATTTTATATTTAAAAGGAAAAAACTGTCTTTGCTTATATTTTTCTTGATAGTCTAATTAAAATATTTTCTAAATTTTCACAGCGTGTTGGATAGTGCGACAATTTCTTCTAGAAAATATTTTTCGAAAAATATTTCTCAGAAAATATTTTTTATTTCATTTTTTTTCTTGAAGTTATTTTTCGCATCATATGCTATTTAGGAAATAATTTAACTTCACCTTACATGCCACCTATTGTTAAAAAATTCTGCATTTTATAAAAGCGAAAAGACTGATTTTTTTTTTAAACAAAGGCTGTTTCAAGAGGCGATACTGTTAAAAATTGCATTTCCTAAAAAAAAAGGAAAATAATGACTAAAGAAGTGACCTATTCGATATTGATTATACCACAATGAAGCATCTCTAAGAAGATTAAAAACCATTAAGTGATAGAAAATTAGTATAAACTAAGTATCAATATTGAAATGGATTAATACTTGAAGTCTAATCTATTTTGATTTGAATACTAAAAAAGTATTTGTGTATTAAAAAAGAATTAATTGGTAAATCTAATGAGGTTATTCACAATCGCGCTTAAGTATAGACAAATGATTAGTATTTCAAATATATAGGGAGTTACTTTACGAGCCAATCAAGAATATCAGTAACAATAAGAACGACATAAATATGTTGACTCTTTGATAATTCGATATTAGATATATTAATTAATTTTTAACAGTAAATATATACGGTTATCTACTAATTGGGCATTGATTAGCTGTGTATTTGTAACTATAAAGTTATTTCTTCCCTCTTTAAGCGTGAAGGAAATGCGCTTAATAATTGAAATCTAATCAATTTAATTTGAATACTAATAGAAATTGTAACGACCGACCGGTCATTTGGAGCTCTAGCGCATCGTTCAGCAGTCTGAGGTCATGAGCAGCTTCATTTCATATATTATGACTTGTACGCGTGGTCGAAATAGAATTTCGGGAAGTTCGGAGTTGATATGGGAAGATAATGCTCATTTCGGAAGCTTAAAGTTGAAAATTAACTACCAAAAAGTGATCAACTTCCGAAAATTCTCTCGCTACTTCTTCAGCTCTCAGGCACACTCCCCGAGGAGCCTGAGATTCTAGTTTTCCGCAGTTTTCGTGAACACCACCAGCACCCCCGTGAAATTCCGACCAGACCACTGAAAACTCCGACCAGCAAAAAGCTCACACGCGCAGCTGCGCGCCGCTCTTCCGGCGACCCAATCGCCACGCGCCGGCGCGTGGCCACTCCTCCGGTGTTTTATTCGAAAATTTTCTTTTGGACAGCCTTCTCACGGGTTTATTCCGATCGCATCCATCCAACAATTTCTGATTTCCGACAACTTTCAATTTATACCTAAGGCAGGGCACCTATTTCGGTTCAGTTTTCAGATTTTTGCATTTTCCTATCTATTTACCTTATTATGATGACTACCAAACACCTCATCTAAATCCAAATCTGAGCAGCTGGGTATAAGTTATCAAAATGGGAGAAAATAGGATATATTTCAATGCTGGATTCAAATCTTTTGACATCACCAGATGGAATTCCAACAAACACATATGGTTTGAGTGGGTGGAGAGAAGCCGCAACATGATGAGACGTTCATCCATGGGTTGAAAGACAATGGATTGGGTCTGCTATGTACTTAAAGAAGCATCGACAGATAAAATGAATTTGGTGAAGCGATGGAAGTACAAGGATCAGATGACAGAATATTTCTGTACTAGGAAGTTCAATGTGCATGGTAGATACATGAGTATTCTGTCACTGAAGGGAGAAGGGAGGTCAATTATTATAATCCCAGAGTTAGCCTGAATGCAGGCTGGAAAGACATAGCAGCTAAGATAAAAAGATTCATATACCAGACTCCCAAAATGAATCCCACACTCCCACCTAGAATCACTAAGGATAACTATCCTTATGCCAAAGCAATTAAGGAGAGTAAATGGCAGTCCAGTACCCTTCGAGAGGCAAAGGTCAGTATAAACAAGGGGGATATCTCTGTTGTGGAACCGACAGGAAGCGAGGAAGATGGTCTGCTAAAAAGATGCATTATCGGTTCTTTCGGAGAAGAAATCAATGAGAGACCCACTTTAGCAGACATAAGGCAATGGGCGAACGCTTCATGGAGCAAAGCATATGGAATTAACATGTATGAAATGATGAGCAACATGTTTCTCTTTGAATTCCCGAACAGATACATGGCAGAACAGATTTTGCAAGGAGATTGGAGATGGAAAAAGTTCAAGCTTCATCTGGAATGATAGAATCAAACTGCTGGATGCATTCCAAACTCACAAATGGTGGAAACATGTTGGATTAGAGCCATGGGGATTCCTTTACATCTATGGTCACAAAAGATCTTCAAAGAAATAGGAGATCTCTGTGGGGTATGGATAGCTACTGAAGAAGAAACTGATATAAAAAATCATCTCTAGTGGGCCAGAATTAAAATTGTTGGTGATGGCAGAAAGATTCCTAATGAGGTTGGGATTGAAAGAGACGGAACCAAATTTTTCATCCCAATTTGGGCTGAAAGACTGGCAAGATTTGTGATGAATAGGCTAGAAAATGACCAATCCTTTAAACTAGAGAGACACTTGAGCAATCAAGTGGGATGCACCATTTTGCAAAACACTGATAAAGGAAAGGTATGTGTGCAACTGACAAATGGGTCGAGTTCGATGAATCGGAGCATTGAAGCGACAAACAACGATATGAAATCCGTTGACTACGATCTGGCTGCACAAGTCATTTATAATGATCTCTCGTGTGAGCTCCCTGATGAATTTAGGCCGAAGCTTTATATGGATGAAATGGGAGGCCATTTTTACTTGAAGGTAAAAGAGTCCAGTCCAAGGGATCTAATGTCTAACGCAAACATTGAAAGTATGCCAAAAGGAACATCAAACAGTTGCAGTTGCAGTCAGACCGAAGATAGAGTAGAGACATCAAGAACAGATAAGAATGAATGGGTGCAGATCATAAATACAATCTTGAGAGAAGCAAGCAGGAAGTGCTTTGGAGCAACAAGAACAACTAAAACATTTCAGCTCTATCCAAGACCGGGAAATCGAGGAGGTGACTCCTATAGCAGTTCAGCAACACAATCCATCAATGGATAAAGACATGGATGCAACACTATGGGTCCATCAAAATATGATCAAATTGGGGAAAATGTTTGGAGTAGATTTTCAAGGCCATGAAGAAGAAGCTTTGGAGATTTTAATGCAAATTGACAGCTGTAGACAGGTTAGAAGGGTGGAGACAGAGTTGGAAGTAAAAAAACAAAGGTTCAAAGGAGCACTAGAATTAAGAGGTCTAACTTTGTTTGATGTCAAATTCAAGAGTGATGGGAAAAGAAGCAGGGGAAGGGAGTTGTCAATCATTCCAATATGAAGATCAAAGTAATTTCATGGAATGTAAGGGGATTGAATGACAAGAAGAAAAGGGAGATCATCAAAAGTCAAGTACAAAACTGGAAGGCAGACATTATATGCATGAAAGAGACAAAAGTGGAGGGGGATATCAAGGAAATAGTTAATGAAATATGGGGGGGGGGGAAGATGGGTGAGGTATGCAAGTTTAGAAGCTAGCGGCACGAGAGGGTTGATTTTGTTTTTATGGGATTGCAGGGTATGGAAAGGGGAAATGTTGCAGACGGGTGCATACACTTTGACTTGTAAATTCGAGGCTCTTTTACAGGATTTTCAATGTCACATAAAAGGAGTGTATGCTCCTAACTGCAGAAACGAAAGGAAAATAGTCTGGAGAGAAATTGGCGCAATGAGGGGATTGTTTGAAGATCCTTGAGCGGTTTGTGGTGATTTCAACATTACAAGGTACCCGTATGAAAAACGGGAATGTTCAAGGAGGTCCAGAGCGATGGTAGAATTCTCGGATTTTATAGAAGATGTGGAGCTGATAGATCTTCGACTTGAAGGAGGCTACTATACTTGGTTCAAAGGGGACAATCATGTAACCGCTTCAAGAATCGATAGATTTCTCATTTCAAAAGAGTGGGATGAAAGTTTTAGTAACATCAAGCAAACTATCCAACAAAGGATGATCTCTGACCATTCACATGTGGCTCTATACTGTGGTGTTTGGGAAAAAGCTAAATCATATTTTAAGTTTGAAAATTGGTGGCTGAATGTGGAAGTTTTGAGGACAGAATTAGAGAATGGTGGACATTTTTTGCATTTATAGGAAGACCAGATTACATTTTAGCTTGCAAGTAAAAAGCTCTCAAGGGAAAGTTAAATGAATGGAGCAGAAGTTGTGAAGGAAATTTGGGATTGCAAAAATCAAAATTGCTGAGTCAACTTGCAGGGTTTGAGACCACGCAACAATTAAGAGCGTTGACAGAGGAGGAATCAGTAAGGAAGGCAACAATTCTAATGGAGATTGAGGAACAACTCAAGAATGAAGAAAGTGCAAGGAGACAGAAATCTAGAGCATTGTGGCTAAAAAGAAGGGGACATGAATACAAAATTTTTCCATCGACCTGCAAATGCACATAAGAGGCACAACAATTGATCAGCTACTGATTTGACCGGAAGTAATATAGGATCCAGAAAGAATAGAGAATGAGATCATCGATTTTTACAAGGATTTGTACACAAAACCAGAAGAGTGGAGACCAATTGTTAATTTTGAAAATAGTCTGATAATTTCTGAATCAGAACAGGAGTCTTTACAGTGTAACTTTGAGGAACAAGAAATTCTGAGTTGTTTGAAGATGTGTGCAAGTGACAAGGCCCCAGGTCCGGATGGATACACAATGGGCTTTTTCATCAAATGTTGGGAAATCTTGAAGAAAGACGTCATGGAAGCTTTCAACAACTTCCATTCTCAAGAGATGTTTGAGAAAAGCTTCAATGCAATGTATATAGCCTTGATTCCAAAGAAGACAGGTGCGAAAGAATTGAGAGATTTCAGACCTATCAGTCTGATAGGGAGTTTCTATAAACTGCTCTTTAAAGTCTTGACTGAAAGACTGAAGAGTGTGGTAGGGAAAATTGTTGATGCTCAACAAATGGCTTTCATCAAAGGAAGACAAATAATAGACGCAATGTTGATTGCCAACGAAGCAGTGGATTCAAGAATAAAAAAGAAAGAACCTGGAATCTTATGCAAATTAGATATTGAGAAAGCCTATGATCATGTAAACTGGAGTTTCCTACTCAGAATGTTAGAAGATATGGGCTTTGGGTAGAAATGGATTAGATAGATGAAATTTTGCATATCAACTGTAACATTTCCATTCTCATAAATGGATCTCTAAAAGGTTTTTTTCCAATCACACAGAGGTCTAAGACAAGGTGATCCTTTATCTCCCTTTCTATTCATTATAGCCATGGAAGGTCTGAACAACATGATCAAAACAGCTAAAGTTAGTGGATGGGTGAAAGGATTTGAGATAAACAGGAGTGGGGCAAACAATCTAGAGATCACACATCTCCAATATACTGATGATACTCTAGTCTTATGTGACGCAAAAATGGAGCAACTTAGATTTTTAACGATCATTTTGGTCTTATTTGAGGGAGTCTCGGGGTTACACATCAACTGGAGAAAGAGCAATTGATGAAGTTAACAACATGGAGCAACTGACACAGATACTGGGAGGAGAAGTTGGGTCTTTACCAACTGTCTACCTTGGGATGCCTCTGGGTGCAAGATCCAAATCAAAAGAGATCTGGAATGCAGTCATAGAAAAGTGTGAGAAGAAATTGTCAAGATGGAAATCACAATATCTATCATTGGGGGGGGGGGGCTGGCTAGTTCTAATCAACTCAGTATTAGACTCACTTCCGACTTATATGATGTCCTTGTTTCCAATTCCAGCAAGCATTTTATAGAGATTGCACAAACTGAGAAGATCATTCCTTTGACAAGGCAATAAGGAGAAAAGGGCATTCCATTTAGTTAAATGGAAGACACTCACACTGGCAAAAAAGCAAGGTGGTTTAGGAATAAGAAACTTGAAGAATCAAAGCAAGGCTCTTAGAATGAAATGGTTATGGAAGTACACTCAAGAACCCCAATCATTATGGAGCAAAGTGATCAAATCTAAGTATGGTGAGGAAAACAACTAGGTGTCACAAGAAGTCAGAATAACATATGGTGTAAGTGTGTGGAAATCCATCAGAGAACTTTGGCCTATAATGAAGATTCACTCTTCCATAAGAGTGAACAACGGAAGGAACACGTCATTCTGGAAGGATAACTGGTTGGGATATGGAAGCTTAAAGGAAAGATACTCGGATATGTTTGGTTTAGCACAAAGCCAATAAAGAACAGTAGCTGAGATGAGGAGTCATCAAGGATGGGAATTTGCTCTCAGAAGACGGTTCAATGACTGGGAGATAACAAGATTAGCTAACCTTTACAAAGAGCTGGAAACATTCAGAGGATTACATGAAGGTTTTGATCTAATTTGGTGGCAGAGGCACAACAAAGGGATATATCAGGTGAAGGACGCATACAGATTTTGAATCATAATAATCAACAGTTAGACACATGGACTTGGAAACATATATGGAGAACAAAGATTCCATACAAGGTAGCATGGTTCACTTGGATATAAGTAAAGGAGGCGGTTTTAACCCATGATAATCTCATAAAAAGGGGAATTTCTTTGTGTTCAAGATGTTTTCTATGTCGGGAAAATGCTGAAACTATTAGTCATCTATTTCTTCATTGCAGGATTACAGAAAAACTATGGAAAATATTTATTAGTCTTAGGGGTATTTCACGGTCAATGCCAAACAGGCCTAAAGATGTTCCTTATAGCTGGGAAGAAGCTGGAGCTGAAACAACTAGTAGAGAAAGATGGAGGACTGTACCGGCTTGTATCTGGTGGACAGTTTGGAGAGAAAGGATGCTAGATGTTTCAAAGATAGAAGCAATCCAGTACAGAAGATCAAACTCAATTGTATTCTTCTTTTTTGTTTTTGGTGTAAATAGATTTACACAGAAGATACATTGACAATCATAGACATACTAGGATCATGCTAGGAGTCAAACCATAACATCTATTTGTCCTTTTCATGTAAATTTGGTTTTTATTACACCTTAAGTTCTGACGTTATTAATATATACAATAGTTACCAATTTTAAAAAAAAGTTGAAAATTAACTAGGATTGGATTTTTGAGTAAATGGCCTCAAAATCGGGATGTGAAGGTTCAGGCAGATTCGTATGATGATTTCGGACTTGGGCGTATACGGTTCAAGTTTTGGATAACCCGGGAGCGTTTTGGCGCCTACTGTGGACGTTAAGATTTTTGAAGAAATTTCATAAGTTTGGCTTGAAGTACATTTCAGTGTTATCGATGTTCGTTTAGGATTTCGAGTCCGTGAATAGCTTCATATGGTAATTCTGGAGTTGGGAGCGCGATCAGAAGTGAATTTAGAGGTCCGTAGATTCTTTTGGAGTCATTTGGCTAAAGATAGAAATTTGAAGGTTTTTCAGAAGTTTGAACGGAAGTTGACTCTTTGATATCGGGATCGGAATCCGATTCTAGAAGTTTCAGTAGGTCCGTAATGTCAAATCTGACATGTGTGAAAATTTGAAGTCAATCGGACGTGATATGATAGGTTTAACCAACAGAAATAGAAGTTTGAAATCATAAAGTTTATTAAGTTTGGATTGGCGGTCGATTCGTGATTTTAGCATCGTTTGATGTGATTTGAGACCTTGAGCAAGTTCGTAATGTGTTTTGGGCCTGATTGGTGTAATTGGTTGGGGTCACAGGGGCCTCAGGTGGACTATGGGTGGTTAACGGATCCAAAACGGGATTTTGAAAGGCTGAGATTTGCTGGATGCTGTCATAACCTCATTTGCGGTTTCTGGACCGCAAATACGAGACATGCGGTACTTCAACCGCAGAAGCGGATTTTGGCTAAGAAGAGAAAGGACTACAGATGCAGTCATATTTCTGTAGATGCGGTACCGCACCTGCCGTAGAGGGGTTACAGAAGCGGAAAGAGGGGCAGCTGGAGCGGACCGCAGATGCGGTCAATGTTCCGCAGAAGTGGGACCGCATCTGCGAAGGTGTTGTCGTAGAAGCGAAAAGGGGGTGGCACAGGGAAGACTACAGATGCGGCATTTTAACCGCACCTGCGAAACTGCAAAAGCGTTCAAGGAACCGCAGGTGCGGACATAGCTGAGGCAGTGAGGTCTTCAAAAATTCGGGGTTGGGTTTATTTCAACCACATTTTCTTCCATTAGAGCCGATGGTGAGCAACTTTGAGGTGCCATTTCCGTCACTTGTCATGGGGTAAGTAATTTATGCTAGCTTTGAGTTAAATACAAGGTTTATTTATGGATTTAGACTTGAAAAATTGTGAAAAATTGAGGTTTTGGTGGAAAACCTAGAAATTTACATTTCTTGGAATTTGACCATGATATTGAGAATGAAATTTAGTGAAAATTATATATTGAGTTCCTAAGGGCATGGGCAATCTTTATCTTCGAAAAGTTTTGGATTCCGAGCACGTGGGCCCGGGGGCATTTTGGTTAACTTTTTGATCGGAGTTAGAAATTTCTATATATTAGATTGTAATGAATATTTGAGCATATATTAATAGATTTGCGTAACCATTGGCTAGTTTTGGATCGTGGTTCATCAATTAGATCTTCGGAAGGGCGTGGAAGCCACTTATGGATCTCCGGAGCGAGGTGAGTCTCCTTTCTAAGTTTGTAAGAGGGAATTGTCCTCATAGGTGAAATAATTGATTATGTGCTCCTATTTGAGGGGCTACGTACGCACGAGATGATGAGAGTCTGTGCGTAGAAACTATTATGCTATTGTCCGGGTAGTTAGGACCCAAAATTATGTTATACTTGGACTATTTATGAACCCATTGATAACTTGAATTGCTTAAATCACACTGAATTAGTAAGTGAATTTATAAAAGGATTAAACTTTATCTCTTGAAAATTGATACAGGAGAATTGATTTTATTTGAATAAATATTCCCCGATAAATTCTTAATTGGCTATTTAAGCATGTATTTTATATGCACCCGCGTCGTATGGATGATTCACGAGTAGGGTGATTGTTTATTTTATGTTGACCGTGTCGCATAGATAGTCTGCGAGCAGGGTAATAGATGAGTCTATGGTACGACGTGTTCGATCCTCGGTAGTGCACAATTTGCTTTAATGTTGGATTGGGCCGTACATCCCACGGTGATTATTTGCGCATGCTGGTATTGCTGCCTTGAACTTATTAAAGTTGTAATTGCCTCTTCATGGCTTGAGAAAATTTGGGATAATAAATAAAAAAAATTGGAAATTTTCTATAAAAGAAATATTTGTTTACTTGTTTCATTCCATTGGATGAAAAATCATGTCTATAGAAATCCACGACTTAATGTACTATTAACATCATTATTGGATCACTAGTAAGTGTCGAAGTCGATCATCTCGTGACTACTTCTTCAAGATTAGATAAGATACTCATTGAGTACACGTTGTTCTCTTACTCATACAACACTTCTGTGCATTTTTGTTGCATAGGTTCATGTGTTGTTAGTGGCCTAATAGGCGTAGCAGCACGGATAATTTTGGAACTAGGTGAGTTTCATTATTCGAGGTGACCCGCAGCTAGTATAGTCCCTTTCTAGCATAATGTATTTAATTTCTATCCACTATATTCCGTACAGATATTGTATTTTATTTTTGTCTTAGTAAATACTCATGCACTTGTGACACTGGGTTCTGGGAGGATTTTGAAATATTTTGTATTACTTGCCTATTATTTAATTCGAATTGAATCAGTCATCTTTTTTTATAACAATTGAAGAAAAGGCTAATTTTTCAATATTGTTAAAATGAGAACTTCAACAAGTGATTAGGTTGGCTTTCCTGACAGAGGTGTCCGGCACCACCATGATCCGTAGTGGATTTTGGATCGAGTCAACATGGTATCAGAGCACTAGGTTCCTAGGGTCTCACGAGTCATGAGCAAGACTAGTAGAGTCTCGCGGATCGGTACAGATTCATTACTTATCCTCGGGAGGCTGCAGGGCTGTTAAGAGTACTTTCCTTCGTGATTCCTCATTGTGCGATTTGATACCTGTAAGGCTTATGCCTTTGTTTCCTTCCTACTCAATCTTATGCGATGCAAAACGCTTGCTATTCATCGAGAATTGAAGAATTGTAATGATATTATGAATATGGTGCGGGATGTTTCTCCTGGTATAATCGTCGAAGCTATTATCGTCGCCTTGTGGAAGGATATTTTATTCTTTCAGCCAAGTAACGGTACTTCTAAGGGCTCTGAGGCTAGGCACAAGTTGTCGTGATGCTGATGAACGATTGTTTCGCAGTAGTGATATGATGGTAGGATGTTGCCCACGTGTTGGGGCATTGAATGACTTGAAGGGAGGTTTACTCAGTACATGATATAGGGATTCAGTATTTTATTCCCAGAAATGGAAGGGCAATCGGACTAAGAACGTGCAGAATTGCGATGATGGGGGTAACGAGGCTTGGTATTTGTAAGCGTGGAGGAATTCTCGTTTGTGAAGAGTGTGAGCACGCGAGTTTTGCCTCACAAGAATTATTCCCAAATTTCAAAATAAAATAATTTTTCCTTGATGTGCAATTTTTAGGAGTTTTAAGGATATTTTCAGTTATTGTTTGTATTTGTGTGTGCATGTTTATTTGACCGAATTAATAAAAATACAAAAATATGATGTAATAGCATTTAAGATTTAATTTTATAAATTTTGAGTTAATTAGTAAATTACTTATTTTACAAAAATGAAAAAAATGATAAAATAATGTATTTTGCATTTTAAAAGTGTTTAATGTCCAAACTGTGTGATTGTTGTTTTAAATTGATATATAATTACTCATGATAATTACTATTCAAAATTAATTAGCATTTTTAGTTAATTTTTGATTTTACCATTTCAGTTAGAAATTTTTGGTTTTAATTAATTAGGAATTAACAATGAAAATAGAGAGGAAAACTTGATTGGGCTGTCCAAATTTGACCATAACTAGGCCCAAATCAACACCCTCACCCGGTCCAAGTCATCTAGCCTCAAAGACAGATGAAACGACATAGTTTGATGACCAAACTACGCTGTTTCGTCATCAAAAGATCCAAGTCGTTCAAACCATTTTGATCCAACGATCGAAAATTGCCCCCGTGCCCCGACCCATTCCCATCCAAAGACCGATCTGGTCCCAAGCAAAATGAAGCAATGTCGGTTTCATTAATGAATGAATCCAAGCCGTTGATCTTATCAGATCAAACGGGTCGGATTAATTCAGTCGTTTAATATACCCAAAATCCCAATACCATACCCATCTCATTTCCAGACCCCCCTTTCTCACTTCGTCTCTCTCAACTCAGAGACGGAAATTAGGGTTCCAACCCTAGCCTCCACAGCTCCCCTCTGCTTGAAACCCAGCGACATCAACGACACCAGCCACCTCCTTAACACCACAGATCCACCTTAACACCCTGAACCCAAATCCAGCATTAGTTTGGCTTGAATCGATCCCCGTCTTCTCGAATCTTCATTTGAAGATTCGAGCCAAAACCCAATCTATGCCAAAACTACCCTTAATTCCTACCAGTTACTCCCCTTTACCTCCTTGTCCTCTATCCCTAACCAAATTAGCTCGAACATGAGTAAAAAATGTCAAATAACGGATCTAGGGTTCAATGGTTCAAGACTGTGTCAAAGCTTCAGGGTCGATTGGTTTCTATTCAGTATTGTAGGTCTATTTCTCACGAAATAGACATATAATACTGACTAGGATTCAAGTTTTTAAAGGCGACAACGGTGAAATCCGAGAAAAGAGCAGTTAGTGCTTAATTTCTTTTGTTTCTTTCTATATGTTTGTTTGTCTGTATAAATTGTATCTTTATTTGTTTTAAATATTTCTTGTCATTTGTTCTGTACTTCTCTCCTCCTCATCAGACCGTTTATTTGGTCTAATTTTCTTCTCTCAAACATCATAGGATGTGAATAGTCGCGTCATTTTACGTTTTGTTTGCAATTTAGTAGTTCTGGTCGCATTACCTGTTATAATCAAATTGCTTTATGTGATGTTGGTTCCCCTGCTCATTGTAGTTCATTTGTACTTGCATAAGAGATTAGTTACATTGCGTTACTAGGTTAATCGGACAATATAGTCAATTGGACTTATTAGAGATCACTCGCACCTTTGTTTGATTATATTCACCTTGCATCTTTTTTCTCCTTTGTCTCTCTGAATAATTAGAATCAGCCAGTGTTAGTAAGTTTATATAAAAGCTGTAGTTATTCTTGCAATTGCTTGCTTGTTTAGGTTTGATTAAGAAAATATGATTTGTTCAAATGTAGATAGAAGGTATCTTTGTCAGTTAGTATTAATTTAGTAATTCAGTACAACTTTGTTCTAATGCTATTTAATTTGAACTGCTGATTTAAGTGTGATGAATTAAATTCCCATGTGTTTTGGTCTAATTGAATCTAGTTTTGCTAAAGTATCCTAATGTGATTGATAGGAAAGTAGTTTCATAGGTTTAGTAATCAAATTGGTAGGTTTTGAATTGATTATAGCTGGTGATATATAGTAGGGAATCCTAGGGTGATTTCAGTAGTTTAAGGTGTAATTCAGGGATTAACTGAAATTTGAACCACTAGAAATTAAATTAAAGGCTACTAATGAACACAATGATATAGAGGGGACCACTAGGTAATAAGTAAAGTACTAATGGATTAGTGAAAAGTTAAGAGACAATGTTAATTGGGATTAAATAGTAAAAAGATACCAATAGTAGAAGATAACCATCTTCTAAAAAAGAGTAGGATAAAAGAGAGAACATTCTGCCACACATGGCAACAGAGACACACATAAGAATACACATAAGAACACACAGGCTTAGAAAGAGGTCTGATAAAAAAAAGGGGAGAGGACTGCTATTGTTTGATTGGATTCTGAGTTATAATCTATTTCATTTCAATTCCTAAAATTACTTGAACTCATTTGAATGGAAATGGATTGATTTTGGATAATTGAAAGTTTTCTGGTTCAAGTCTTTGCCCAAAGCTATTCTTCAACTAGATTTCTAGGTTGATTTCCTTAGCTTCATTGTTAAATCTGGTTGCTATTGTTGCTGTGATTTACTATGCTACTACTGCTGATCTTTTTCTTCTTCTTGTTGTGTTTCGACATCCAGGTACATATTCGTAACACCCACTGATGTAATCTTTTGAATCAATCTGTATAATGAGATGCTATTCAGGAACTAGTTTATTCAAGTTGCCATAGTGGATTATATTAGTAGATATTTCATGCTTTGTGTAGTTTTGCTTTCAATTTAAGTAAGCTTTTTGTATAATCAGACTGGAATTTGAAAAAATGGGGATTATGTAGTTTAAATTTATGACTGTTGGATTCATTATTCCTTAGTCAGTTGGTACTGTATGTATAGTGTAAGATGAGGTAGCCTAACTTGTCTTCAGTAATTAAAAAATAGGTTCAAATGGTTTTGCAACTTAATATACTAGTTTCAGTAATCCGGTGTTGAAATCAAGAATTTGAACATTAGTTTAGTGATGCTATTATTCTGAAATTCTTGGTCCATTTTGGGATTCAAATTGTTAGTTGGTTCGTATAGAAAAGATCACAATCATGTTTCCAGAATAAGTGAATAGTATTTGCTCTTGTTGTATGTTGTTAAATACATTTTGAATATTTTGGAACAAATTTGGTGTGTATTTTGCTTAATTAAATCAAGGCCTCATTCGGCCTAGAAATTGGCCTATCTTCAGGCAACTTGGGCTTCAATATCACAACAAGTGGCCCAGGTTCTAACTTGTATGCACGTTTGAACTTGGGCCATGACTGCGATTGGCCATTCTTTTGACGTAGACTTGGGTACAATTTGCCTTCTGGTTTGTTTTAATCTGGTAATAATTTAATTAGGATCTTTTCTTTTATCATTTAGAAACCAACATAAATAGAAATTTATGTTGCTTTTAGTTTTTCCATTTAATAATGAATGAGACGAGCCTTGCCCAATAAAAATATAAATTGTTAGGGCTTTTAATAAAGGTTTAAAAAAATATACTTAATAAATCTGGAAGGATTGTTTAGTAAATTTTACAGCCCTCCCAAAAGATAATAATACGTTAGTCGCTCTAGGCGCGAATTTTAATAATCTTACCTTCCTAATACGGGGGTGCATTTCATGCAACCCAAATCCAAATCAGAAAACGTTGAATGAGAAGTTGTCAAGGATCCAGGTGTATTTCATATGACGTGATCCGAAGACATGTTCTTAAATGACGTTCACCTTCTTAAATAAAATAATGGACAAAAAGCGGTAATTAATTCTAAAATGGCACAAGTAGGGTAACATGTTTTTAAAATCAAATATTTTAGCCAAATGTAACAGTTGAGCGACTATGCTAGAACCACGGAACTCGGGAGTGCCTAACACATTCTCCCGGGTTAACAGAATTCCTTACCCAGATTTTTGGTTCGCGGACTGTTATACAGAGTCAATTTTTCCTCGATTCGGGATTCAAATTGGTGACGTGGGACACCATAAATCTCCCAAGTGGCGACTCTGAATCTCTTAATAAATGAATCCCATTTCAATTGTCCTTTAATTGGAAAAACACTCTTTACCACGCCCTTTGCGGTGGGTAGTGGAAAAAGGAGGTGTGACAATGAGGTGTTATTGTCCTTGATGAATGTACTAAGATCGGCGGCGTTATAACTTTCTACAATTCGCCTTTGGGGCAAGATTTTGGGAGATAGTATCGAAGTGTGGCCGTTAGATATCGCGAGGTAAGGTGGTTCAGGATTGAATCGACAATTATAAGATAGATTTTATTTAAGGCAATAATTAAGCATCAAAGTATGAGGAAAGACATGGGGAAGTGTCAAGGCGAGTATAAGAGGCCAAGGGTCGAGTGATCGATTAAGGTGATGAGTTCCGCCAACGTGGGAGAGTGGCGGAGTTTCATATGAGCTTTGTAGTGGGATGACTGTGAGCACATGATTTTTGCACTAAGCATTCAATTCCCAAATTAAAATAAATGTGTTTTTGAGTGCAATTACTTGATTTGTTTGGAATTAGCTATACTTTTGAGTTTGAATAAGTAGAAATTAGAAGAAAACCAAAAAAAATAGACTAGGAAATTAGTTGTTGGTATAATTGGTTAGATTTTAAGGAAAATTAAAAATAGTTTAAATAGGAGAAAATAAAGAAAAATAGCAGAAAAATTGTAAAAAAATACTAGAAAATTAGAGTAAATAGGAAATTAGGTTTTATAATTTTCCATAAAAAAAGAAAAAAAGGGGTATAAAAGAAAATACATAAAAATAGTTTAATATGAAAAAATACAAAAAAATATGGTTGGTATAATAAAGTTGGGCCAAATGCAATCCAAATCACTGGCCCAAGGCTTTGGCCCAAAGGAAACCCGGTCCAGAGATTAGGTCGAAGTGATCTCGGCCGTTCGTTTCATCCAATCCAACGGCTGGGAATTTAGTCGAATTATTTGAGTTTAATTAATATGGGAAAAGTGATCTAGGCCGTCCATTTATATTGATCTAACGGTTGATGGCCTGGGTCTCATATGCAACCAAACGATGGCGTTTTAGTAACGCCCCTAATAACCGTTGATCTTCATCAGATCAACGGTTCAGATTTCCTCGGATGCCTGGCCTATATAAGGCTTTGGTCCGAAGAATTTTGCCATTTTACATTAACCCTAAAGACAGCCGCCCTTATCCTCCCTCTCTTCATCGTCATCATCCTCGTCTTGAACCCTAGCCGGCCAATGGCGGCCACCACCTTCCACGGTGGTCGCCGGCCCTTCAACCCCTCCTTTCTTCTTTTCTTCTTCTTCTCCATCTTCTTCATCTCAAAACGCCATCAAAAACCCCAAAAACCAACCCTTCTCAAGAACTCCGATCATCGGAACTTAGCCGGAAAATACCCAAACAACGAGAAATTACCCCAAACCAATGCCATTCCACCCCTTTTAACCTGATCTATCTCCCTACCTCACTGGTTCCCTTCGAATCTTCCCAAAATCCGTCGAATATCCAAAAGAAGGTCGTCGGAACCCTAACTCCGGCGACCCCCAAACTTAAAACACCCAAAGGCCTCGCCTTTTACTCTCCCAAACACCCCTTTACAACTCAAAATTTCAAAAAGGTTCAATCTTTAAAGCCTAAAAGGAAAAACAGAAGAGGAAAAAATGAAAGAAAAAGGAATAAAAGAAAAGGTCCGGGAGTCTGAAGAGGTCCGAGTGAGAATAAGAAAAAAAGAGATAGGAAGCTCAGGGGACCGGCCCTGCGAGCTAAGTCCCCCGACCCCTATCTTCTTTATTTTGTGCACTTTTGGTTTAATTCTTGTGTATTTGCATGCCTATGAATGTCTGTTTTGTTTCTGTTCTTCATATTAGTTCTAGGGCTTTGCTTTGCATGCTTCTCTGATAGACATAGATTCTTATCTTAGCTTCTTCTTTGTTTCATACCATCTTTGCTTGATTCGTATGTTTTAACTTGTTCTTTTAAGATCCTGTTTAGTATTAGGGTTTTATGATCATCTTTTTATTATCCTGTTTTGACTGTTTAGTACTAGGGTTCTATTTTCATCTCATCCTCATATGTATGTTCTGTTCCTCTGAGTTAGAATATCTATCTATGATTCACCCTTTTCTTCTTCATCTTCTGTATATACTGGTTCTTGATCTGGTTGGTTTACAATATCATGATTGTTCTTCATTCCTGTTTCATGTTTAGTTTTAGTAGTAGTTTAGTCGTTTTCTTCATTAGGGTTATCTTGCGTTGGGTCTGTTTCTCTGTTCTTAGAGACCTCCTTGTTCTTCTTCACCCTTTGTTTATACTTAGGGTTTTCTTATTTGCTGGTTTTCAACATCTCATCTGTTTGATTTTCGAATATCTCTCCTGTTTCTCTTTATGTTTAGCTTAGTTGTTTGACTCTCGTTAGGGTCTCTTCTATTTAGCTTTCAATATCTTTACTGTTTTTCTCTTCTTTTAACTACATGGTTTAGTCTTAGCCGTTTGACTCTCATTCTCCCTCATTTCATGTTTATACTAGAGTTTTTCTTTAATTTTGGTTTACAGTTCCTCTTATGTGTTCTCATCTGCTAAATAAGCATGTGAATCTTGATTATCTCTTCTGCATGATAGATTTAGGATTCCTCTTCACTGGTTCATCATGTCTCTTCTCTTCTTTATCTTCATCTTGATCCATCACATGTATACATAAGGCTAGGATTAATACTTGAAAAGATATCTTAGCTAACATGCCTATGCTATTGTGTGTACTCTGGGCTTAAATGAATTCTGTTTCATCTATGACTGGTTGGTTCTTAGAGTTTAACATTCTGAGTATGCTTGTGCCTTGAACCTAAAGGTTTTGGAGTTCTCAATTGTCATATGACTGGAATTAGTAGTAACTAGGTCTAATTTAACATGGATTCATATGTTATCACATGAAGTTGGATAATATGGATTGATTAGCTAAGATTCAACCATATCAAATTGTCTTTCCTGAGTTTTGTTGATTAATGCATCTTGTCTGGTTCTATGTGTCCTAATATGCAAATCATGTTGAATTTGATTTAGTTTTACTGGTTTTGGTTGAGTTTAAGTGTTTGATTGAAACTGTTGGAACCTTAGGTGGATTGGTTATAGCTGCTAGAATTAGATTCCTAGAAATGGTTAGTTTTTAAATAGGATAGAACTGAAACTCATAAAAATTAGGCTACAAGTTAAATAATTGGCTTAAGAATGGTTAACCTTGCAAAGGGTTGACCTATTCTATAAAGCCCTAACACACAGTCCACTTTGAAAGTGGCTGGTTGTGCAAAAGGGCTATGTTTGCAAATGCAGACTAGCCCAGGCTCTCTTTAGAGCCCTGAACAGCAAAGTGGCCAAACCTGTAAAGGTTTTGGGCCCAGCTGTTTAGTATTTGGCTTTAATGGCCCAAGCTAAGTCTCAACTTGAGACTGACTAGTTCTTAAATAGTTAATCTTAATAATAAAATAGGCTAGTCCTGCAATTGGCTTTAATTTGTAATAACTTAGTCTTAATTAACTGGAACTAATTAATAGGCTAAAATTGAAATAGTTCTTTAAAGTAGAAGTGGCCAGCCCTTAAATACTAATGCCAGGGCTGGCTATTAGTTAAATAGATTCAAAAGTTTCTGAAATTTAACCTAGGTAAGCTAGTAAATAAGCAGTGCCCTTAAGGGCACAATTGGGAATTAAAAAGGTGAAATAGTAAATAGTTAGAACTTAAGAGGGTAATTGAGACATTTATGCTCCTGATTTCTGCAATTTTGCAGAGGTTTAGGGGTATAATGGTCTCCTAAAAATGGGAAATCTGTAAAAATCTCAAACCCTTAGGGATACATTGGTAAAAACCCATAAAAGGGAATCTTTAGAACCTTCAAGCACATGCTGGAAGGGTTTTGATAACTGATTTTGGGGACTTAAGTGTATAGTTCATGATTTTAGGAGGGGGAGAAGTGGGTTTAATCCCATACTTCCTCCCCAAGTCTTCAGCCCTAAAAATAACTATATATACCTCTTAAAAAGGGGCTGAAGAGGGGGTTCCAATTCTTAGCAATCTGAAATTCATTCTTAGGTTGGCTGTTAAGAAGAAAGTTCAGAGAAAAACATAGCAATTTAGTAATAATACTTCTGGGAATTTTCGAGTTAGAGCTTGCTGATTTCTATTGAATTGCTGGGTTATTCTGCTCGAGTTTGGTCTGGATTTTCTGTGGCTTTGCTGGCTTCATAGTTGCTGTTGCTGTGTTATTTGGTTCATTGTCACTCTACTGTTGCATTGTTGCTTGAACCTTTGCTGATTACTTGCATCTGTCCCTTAGAACTCATCGGCTACATTTTGCTATCCAGGTACATTTTCTATTCAAATGGAGCTGTAATGATTGATCTGCTGAATGAAATGAAGATTAGAATTATTTTGTTATCTGTCCTGTAATTTTATTTTAAGTTTGTAGTATATTGCAGTAGATAGCAAGGAAAAACAAAACACAAAAGATGTAATAGCTTAGAATAAGTAGTATAATAGTAGTATAGTGGTAGTAATAGCATATCACTTAGTATTAATTAGGTAAAAACTAAGGTAGTTAATAATAGTTTCAAAACTGGTAATCACTCGCTAAACAGTAGATTCGTAAATCATAATTATATATTAGGATTCATTCAAATGCGGATAAGTTTAAAATGGGAAACATTAGATTAAACAGTGAGTCATTCACGATTAAGTACACCGTATCGAGCTAAAGTCATGGTAAAATCAGTAGTATAAGCGCTTTCAAGTCTTTGAATCACATAAATGTAGATGCTTAGGATTATTGCAATTGAGTAATTGGAATGTTTAAATTCTGCTTGTGTAGTTTAATTAGTTTTAAGGGTCTAAGTCCAGATGTGAATAACCAAAAGGAGGAAACAATCGCATGAAGTAACAATTAGAATGGAAACAGCTTTGAGAATACCAAATAGGTTCAAATCTGAATGAGAATTAAAAAGGGGAAGTGATTAGATATTGAAGCAGTTCAAGTAGGATGAATTGATGGTGATGAAAGGTATAGTTCACAATAAGACTAGCAATATAGCAAACATTTGTGCTTAATCGTTTATTCTCTTTTGACACTATAAGCACTTAATTGAATCGCTTTCTTTCAACTTGATTTCCTAGGCAAAGTGGGTTGTGTCCCAAAATGCTCTTCTAGCAAATAATTAGAGATTAGTATGGATTTTTAGTTATGAGCAGATATAGTGATAGCAATTGTTCGAGTTTTTCTGTACATGAATTATTGACTTAAGTCTACTGCTTTTGGTGTACTGATTTCTTTGTTAATAAATAAAAATGGTTTTGATTTCGAGTACTTGTTTCATTATGTATTCTGCGTCATATTTTGTCATTACGTTCTGGTTCGGGCCTTATGTGATGTTGGGCCTGAATTGTCCTATGAAATCGCTTAGTCCACTGATCGAGAATTTGAAGACATTCTGGGCTTTGAGGCTTAGGTTCGCCTTTTGCGGATCCGTTTAAATGGTTGAAGAGAAGACCAGGCCCAATTAAATAACAAATTCAATGGGCCTGGAATATTTATCGTTTAAGGCAAGAACAAAAATATAGAAAACTTAGCCAAATATTAGCATCCTTTAATAAATTAAATTGGGACGAGCCTCGCCCGAATAACACCGGGGCCCCCATTTAGTAATAAGATAATATAGTAGAATCGGAGAGGTTAATAGCGAATTTCATAACCTCTCCCAAAGTTTAAAAGCCGATATAGACTATCTTAAGGCACGATTTTAATAAACCTTCCTATGAATGAGTGTGCACTTGGTGCGACTCAAATCCAAATCTCGGTAAAGCTGAAATACACCAAAAGTCATAGGCGTACTGGTTGCGGTATGACTCGAGGCGTATTTTCGCGATACCGCAAATTCCTAAAAATAATATTTTAACGTAAAAGCACATTATGTTGTTAAAACTTATAATTGAGTCAAACAAAAGTCAAGAACGACAGTGGAGCGACCGTGCTAAAACCACGGAATCCGGGAGTGCCTAACACCTTCTCCCGGGTTAACAGAGTTCCTTATCCGGACCTCTGCTTCGCATACATTTTAAGAGTCAAAATTCCTCGGATTCGGGATTAACCGGTGACTTGGGACACCATTGTCATTCCCAAGTGGCGACTCTTGATTAATCTCTAATAAAATCCCGAACCGATTGTCCTTAAATTGGAAAAACTCCTTCCCTTACGTTATTTTATCCGTATCGGATATTTGAGCGTCGGGGTATACCCTACAAGTGCATTTATACATCTTAAGTATGTGGGGTAGTAAAAAAGGGAGGTGTGACAGCTCTGGCGACTCTGCTGGGGATCCAACCCTGAATTTCGATTTCAGGCTTTAAGAACTCGAGCTCCTTAGAACTGCCGTTCGCGTTTTTTGTTTGACTTCATTATGAGATTTGAATAACATGCTATGTGCTTTATCGCTTTGATATTATGTGAACTGTATATAAAATTGTGCCGAAAACCCTTCTCTCTTCTCCCCCGGGGATGTGCTTACTGGTTGAGACTCCCCTTTCTGTTAAAGTCACCTTAAATTAAGAAAAGAGAGGCCGGATAAGTTACAAAGCCGAGTGACTCCGCGGGTCACCGGTACGTAGCCCCCTCCTCGATTCGAGTTGTCCGCTCGGGTACACGGTCTAGCAATCCATAAGATTTTGAACATAGGTCTAGGACGATTATTTGCATCATATTTGACTTAGGGGACTCAACACAGGGGTTGGGTCCGTCTAGGACAGGTGACCCGGTATTGAAAAGACCGAGCATGCTATGTGTTGCATTTTATTGTCCTGGATCGTTATGCGGACCGGCGGAAATCCCGAGGGTAGAAAAATTGTTAAAAAAGGAAAGAGAGGAAAATAATGATTTGTAGAAAATAGGTATCCGGAAAATTTGGAAATTTGGAAAAAAAGGGTAGAACATTTTTTGAAATAATTGGTCAAATAATCTGACCGAACTACGCAAGTTTGATTCTCGCCATTAGGTGGGATACGTAGGCAACCCTTAAACGGGTCCAACCACACTTTTAGAAAAAGACCAAAAAGATTTTCTTTTCAAATAATCGAGGTGATTGCTATTTTTGGAAATTGCCGAATGTTCCGAAAGGACGACGGAAGGCTGTTTTTGCAAAAATGGCCACTTCGAAAATCATTTTTCTTTTCTTTCATTCAAAAATTGAAAACTTGCATTGAAAAAGATTTTTTCTTTCTTCTAAATAAAATCACCTTAATAAATGTGCAGGACGAGCACGATGATGAATGAACAATTTTCCCTAAATAAAATCCCTTTGGAGCTGAGATTATGGTGGCAGGACATGGGATCCGATGGTCAAGACTGGGTCAAAAAGTACTTGAAAGGCCTTACGGGTTTACTAGACATGGTTCCTCGAGGTGATGTGGTTAGAGCGTTGGTCACGTTTTGGGATTCGGCACACAACGTATTTCATTTCCCAGATTTTGAACTTACCCCAACTTTGGAGGAGATTGCCTTTTACATTGGGAAGACCGAGGTTCCGCTGAAAGGAAAATACCCGGTATCTCCGAGGACGGTGACAGTACATCGCTTCCTCGACTCTTTGAAAATTGCCCGGAATGTTCATAATGAAGATCCGGCCGACGGGTTTTGTTCTTTAAGCTTCATTTACAATAGGTTTGGACACGTTGGGGGTTTCAATGATCCTACCAACAAATTATGTTGTAAGTCCAATCGAGCGAAATGGGAGGAACACCGGAGGTTCGCATTTTTGGTGGCATTTCTCGGAGTTGTTGTATTCCCGAGGAAAGATGGACATATCAACATAAAAGTTGCCGGAGTAGCTACCACACTGATAGTACAAGATAACTGTACTCTGGCCCCAATGATTGTGGCGGACATCTACCGTGCTCTGACTGCGTGCAAAGCCGGGGCTAGCTTCTTCGAAGGGTGTAACTTGATCTTGCAAATCTGGCTAATCGAGCATCTATGCCACCATCCTTCGTACTCAAGCTATGGTTCGGCCGAACGGACATGTTTGGAAGAGTTCAATACGAGGACAAAGGAAGTAAAATTGCCGGAAGGAGTCCAAGGTTGGATTGGGTATCTTCGATCACTAACTGACGGTCAAATCGATTGGACGTATGACTGGTTACCTCTTGACGAGGTGATATACATGCCAACGGAGGGATCGCCGTTTTTGATCATGGGCTTGAAGAGTATACAACCTTATGCACCATACAGAGCCCTGCGACAGTTGGGTCGGTGTCAGATTATTCCGAGAGATGGGGATCTCAGTGTGCAAGCTGTGGAGATTGGTCCAGACGGGCAATTCCCGGAAGCAAAAATTCGGCAAATCTGGAACGAGTGCCAAAATTTGAAGATTGATACTTGTGTGCCGAATAGAGCAAAGGGGGAGATATCACCCGGGTACTCCACATGGTACCGACGAGGGGTTGAACACGAACGTCTTTCAAAGAGGCCTCACTTGCAGGACCTAATAGAGCAGTCCGAGGAAAATCTGAAATGGGCGGCCAAGGAAAAGGAATATAAGGCAAAAATCAGTCTGTTGGAAGATAAACTGAGAAATCTTCATTTCGAAAGCGGCTTACAAGCAGCATCCGATGAAGGGGAAAAGAAACAGCTGAAAAAAGAAAATGATATGTTGAAGGCTCAAATAGCTCAAATGAAAATTGCATCCGAGACCCCAGTTCGTTCAGCCCGAGATGAAAAGTTAATTGAGATTCTCCGGCGGAAAGTAAATGACTATAGCTTTGATTTGGACGTAGCTGAAAAAGAGTTAGTCAAGGCTCGGAAGCAAATGGGCAGAGACGCCGATGAGAGAGCCAAGTTGGTTCGGCAGCTACAAGACAAGCACGATGTTGAAGTAGCTCAACTTAGAAAGAAAATAATTTCAGCCACGGTCAAGAGTAACAAGATTATCAAAGATCTTGAGGAGGAGAGAGAGCACTGCTACACGACTATGGCTAGGTTAGAATTGGAGCTGCAACAAGTGCAAAAGGACAACCAACAAACCTTGGATGCTCGCACTCAACAAATAAGCCGGCTATTGCAAGAAAAAGGGGTCATCAGAGAAAAGATTGTTCGCATCGCCCAATACATCACCCGGAAGACTCAGCTTTGTGAAGATATGTCTCGGAGGACTTTTGTATCTGCGGTGAAGTTTTTTGTACAACAAGTCATGGCCGACCTGGATAGGCTTCAAAGGGGATTAGCATATAGGCCCGCGGCAAGGCCGAACGATGCCTCGCGGGCACTAGGTGCATTAATGTACTCTTAGGTCATGCATCATCTTTTATTTTTCTTTTTTTTAAAACATCACTTTGTAATCAATGTTTTGAATTATCAATGAGAAAACAAATGTTGTTGCCAATTCTTTTGCTTTATGTCATTTCCTTTAAATCCGCTAGGCAAATAAATAGGAGCGTAATTATGAAAACGACAATGAAAAAAAGAGAGAAAGAAAAAGCAAGAAAAGAAAAGAAAAAAGAAAAAAAAAGCAAGAAAAGAGAAAAGCAAAAGAGAAAAGAAAAGAAAAGAAGAAAAGAAAGAAAGAAAACAAAAGAGCGGAAAAAGAGAAAGATGATTGAAGTGAGCAACGGCCGGGATGATGCATAACGACTCGAGGAAATGTATTTGCTTTTAAAGTCGTTGCATCTTATTTATGCGCTAACAACTAACGAGTGTTGATGTTTGTGAGTCCAGATTTTCTAGGCAACTGGCATTCTGGCTACCCACCCATACAACACCAGATACAAAAAGATGACAAAGGCCGTGTCCCAGGAAATCGAGGCAACTATTGTGGACCCTGCTCACGAAGAAGAGATCGTGGATGTGGCAGGGATGAAGGAAGAAATGTACAAGTTGAGACAGCAGATGGTCGAAATGTACCAGGCTTGGTCTAGAGGTCAACCACTACCAGCCTACCCTGCTAACCCTGCATATGTCCCTCCAGCCAATCCTAACCCTGAGCCACCAACAATGAACTCGTCCTCCACCTACCCCGACTACCCTCACTACTATGCTTCCACGTCCCAGATACCACCACCTCTAACCAAGCAAGCACCACCTCAGGTACCACAAGTTGCTCCCGTATATGTGGCACCTCCGCCCGCTGTTATCCACAAATCCTCTAGTGAACCGATGTTTCATATCCAGGATCCTCACTACTACCCTCCGGAGCCGACTTTCAGACAACACGAGTCTCGTGCTCCGATGATGGAAGCAAGTGCCGGGCAGGAAGAGATGGCTCGGAAAGTGAAAAGTCTTGAGAATGCTTTCCGTAATATGCAAGGGCTGGGAGGGCAAGTAAGTGTAGCCTACAAAGACCTGTGTTTGTTCCCTGAGGTGCAGCTTCCCGTGGGATTCAAGTTGCCAAAGTTCGACATGTATAGCGGACACGGGGATCCGGTAGCTCATCTCAGAGGATACTGTAGCAAGATGAGAGGCGCGGGAGGTAGAGATGAATTGTTGATGGCGTACTTCAGCCAAAGTTTGAGTGGATCAGCTCTGGAATGGTATACTCGACAAGACCATACAAGGTGGTTCGTCTGGGATGACTTAGCACAAGCTTTCGCTAGTCACTTTCAGTACAATTTGGAGATCATACCCGACAGGTTATCCCTTACCAAGATGGAGAAGAAGCCAGGAGAGAGCTTTAGGGAATACGGTTTTAGATGGAGAGAACAGGCCGCTAGAGTGGATCCACCCATGAAAGAAGGGGAAATGGTGGATTGTTTTCTACAGGCTCTGGAGCCAACATACTACGGCCATCTAGTGTCAGCAATTGGAAAGAGTTTTAATGAAGTTGTGAAAATGGGAAGTTTTGTAGAAGAAGGTTTGAAGACAAACAAAATCATGAGTTTTTCGGCTATCAAGGCCACCAATCAAGCTATACAGAGTGGAAACGGGGGAGTGATGGGAAAGAAGAAGAAAGAAGAAGTAGCAACCGTAGAAAGTAGGTCATGGAGTCGCAACCCACATTATAACCCACCAAGACCCTACCGCCAACACCCACCAAGCCCGTCAACTCCATATAATCCACCACCACCATCTTACCCGCCAAACCCCTACAACACACCAAGCCCATATAACCCACCGCCACCACCATACCCACCAACTGTCCCACATTACCACCACCCGCAAGCCCAAGCCTACCCACCACCACCACCCCATGTGTGGAGAGCTCAAGCTCCACACAATGTGTACCACACCCAGAACACATACCCAACCCCTAAACCTTACCGAAACCAAAATAGACCCAGGCCGGACGCTGATTGGAGAAACAAAGCAAGAAAAACATTCACCCCTCTCGGAGAATCATATACCAGTCTGTACCATAGGTTGAAAGAATTGGGGATGTTAAGACCAGTTGCACCAAAAGTTCCAAACCCACCCCCGAAAAATCTTGATTCTTCTGTCAGATGTGAATACTGTTCGGGAACATTGGGCCACGATACTGAGAAGTGTTGGCAATTAAAGAATGCCATTCAAGATCTTATCGATGAGAGGAGAATCGAAGTACAGGCTCCCGAGGCCCCAAACATTACCCAGAATCCGCTGCCAAATCACCACGAAACACATATGATAGAATTGGTGCAGGGTGATGGTAGTCAAAAACCATCTCAGGTCGTAATGATGATAAAGTCGAGTGACAAGTTAGAAAAGGAAGTTGTGAAGGAGAAAGCAATTGTTGAGAAACCAAAGCCAGTAGTGGTGGGAGGTTTAAAAGTGGTCGTGCCGGGCGCAAAGCCGATCGTGACTGTGAAAGGTGCAAATGCAGAGCCAGTAATCATAAAACAAGTAGTGCAAATGCCAGTGGTAAGTACAAAGACTGTACCTTGGAACTATAACAAGGTAGCAGTAGTTTACAAGGGAAAAGAGATTTCTGGTGAAATTAATGAAACGCATGGACTCACTCGGTCAGGAAGGTGTTTCGCTCCAGAGGAACTGAGAAAGATGAAGACGGTAAAAGAAAGTCAATTGAAGAAGCCAGTGTCGGAGGAGGAAGCAGAAGAATTTCATAAGAAAATGAAGTCACAAGAGTGCTCAGTGGTTGAGCAGTTAAGAAAGACCCCGGCCCAGATTTCTTTGCTATCTTTGTTGATACATTCAGAAGAACACCGGAGGGCTCTTATGAAGATTCTAAATGAGGCTCATGTTCCGGAAAAGATTTCAGTGTGTCACTTGGAGAAGATTACCAGCAAAATTTTCGAGTCTAATAGGATCACCTTCTCTGATAAGGAGCTGCCGGTGGAGGGAACTGAAACACAATAAAGCATTGTACCTTACAGTAAAAAGTGAAGAATCAATAGTGACCAGGGTATTGATCGACAACGGATCGAGCGCTAACATCTGCCCGCTGTCAACCTTAGGGAAGCTGAACATTAGCCCGGACAGAATCCGGAGAAACAATATCAATGTGAGAGGGTTTGACGGTGGAGGTAAGAACACGTTAGGAGATATTATTTTGGAAGTGACCATCGGTCCCGTTGATTTTACTATGGAGTTCCAGGTGCTCGACATTGCCGTGTCGTATAACTTGTTGTTAGGCCGACCCTGGATTCATGCGGCCAAGGCAGTACCATCTTCTCTACACCAGATGGTCAAGTTTGAGTGGGAACAACAAGAGATTGTCGTACACGGGGAGGAAAATGCTTGTAATGTGGTAGCACCTTTTGATGATACTAATGGGGATAGAGGTCCTTGGGTCTACCAAGTGACGGATGTTGTTGTGGTGAATAGAGTTGCTGAAGGGGAAAAGTTACCAACCCCTATGATGGCACCAACTGATGTGATGGTGGCCAGAGAAATGCTGAGAAACGGATTTGCACCGGGAAGGGGATTAGGCAAAACACTGCAGGGAGTCATTCAACCAGTTCAGCTTCCGGAGAATAAAGGTACATTCGGCTTAGGGTTCAAACCCACCTTTTCCGACATCCAAAGAGCCTCTAGAGCCAAAAAGAACTGGACCTTGCCCAAACCCATACCCAAATTATCCGACACCTTCATCAGGCCCGGTACAAAATATCAACCATCTGCTGCAACAAAGTGCATTGAGACCCAACTTGATGAAGAAATGCTTGGTTTTGAGAAAATGTTTTGGGAGGTGAATACGATTGAAGCAGGGGAAGGCACGAGCAGAATGGACGTGCAATTTGTGGGGCCTGGAATCACATTGAACAATTGGGAAGCTACTCCTTTCCCTATCAGGAAGGAGTCTTGGTAGTTAGCTCAAGATTTCATCATTGCTTTCCCTAAAGTTGTTATTTTATAGTTTCCCCATTCCCCTCATGAAAAGAAAATCACCATGTATCCCGAACATTGTTCATTCTTTTATCAATGAAATGCAGTTTTCCTTTTTCTTCACTTTTGCCTTATTTTTCTTTATTTTTCCTTTTGTACCAGTTTTGCATGTGTTGATTCCAATGCCATGTCATGCGTGAAGGATTCTAGACCCAGTTCCGACAATCACGTTACTATACAAGAAATCGAGGAAGATAGTGAAATAGAATGTGAGGATGAGGAAGACCTGGAGGAAATAAGTAAGGACATGAAACAATACGAGGAAAAACCCAAACCGAATCCGAGTGATACGGAATCTGTAAATTTGGGGAGCGAAGATGATGTCCGAGAAACAAAGATTAGTGTGCATTTGGAGGCACCCCTCGGGGATGAATTGATAAGGTTGTTACATGAATTTAAGGACATCTTTGCCTGGTCCTATGATGACATGCCCGGGCTTAGCACAGATCTAGTGGTACACAAGTTGCCTATCTACTCGGAATGCCGGCCGGTAAAACAAAAGCTGAGGAAATTCAAAACGGACATTAGCGTGAAGATAAAAGAAGAGGTGAATAAGCAGTTTGAGGCAAAGGTCATAAGAGTTACCAAGTACCCCACCTGGTTGGCAAATGTTGTGCCGGTCCCGAAGAAAGATGGCAAAACCAGAGTGTGTGTAGACTATAGAGACCTCAACAAGGGCAGTCCGAAGGATGACTTCCCATTGCCAAACATTCACATATTGATCGACAATTGCGCCAAGCATGAGATCGGTTCATTTGTGGATTGTTATGCCGGTTATCACCAGATCCTTATGGACGAAGAAGACGCTGAGAAAACTGCCTTCATTACACCTTGGGGAACGTACTGTTACAGAGTAATGCCGTTTGGATTGAAGAATGCGGGGCAACTTACATGAGGGCAATGACCACAATGTTTCATGATATGATGCACCGAGAAATCGAAGTATATGTGGACGATGTCATCATAAAGTCCAGAAAACAACCTGATCATGTGAGAGATTTGAGAAAGTTTTTCCAAAGACTCCGGAGGTACAATTTAAAGCTCAATCCGGCGAAGTGTGCTTTTGGAGTACCTTCAGGAAAACTACTGGGGTTTATTGTGAGTCGGCGAGGTATTGAACTGGATCCATCAAAGATCAAGGCTATTCAGAGTCTACCTCCGCCGAAGAACAAGAAGGAGGTCATGAGCTTATTAGGAAGGTTGAATTACATTAGTCGGTTCATTGCTCAATTGACATCAACATGCGAGCCGATCTTCAAGTTGTTAAAGAAAGATGCGGCGGTGAAATGGACCGACGAGTGTCAGGAAGCCTTCGACAAGATCAAAGAATATTTGGCCAATCCTCCGGTGCTAGTTCCTCCAGAACCAGGGCGACCTTTGATTTTGTATCTGACAGTGCTGGATAACTCTTTCGGTTGTGTACTGGGTCAACATGATGAGACAGGCAAGAAAGAACAGGCCATATATTACCTCAGCAAAAAGTTTACATCCTACGAGGTGAAGTATACCCAACTGGAAAGAACTTGTTGTGCATTAATTTGGGTGGCTCAGAAGCTAAAGCATTATTTGTCAGCGTATACCACGTACTTGATATCACGATTGGATCCTCTCAAGTATATATTTCAGAAGCCCATGCCTACGGGAAGACTGGCCAAGTGGTAGATTCTGCTCACAGAATTTGACATTGTCTATGTAACTCGTACGGCAATGAAGGCACAAGCTATTGCAGACCACTTAGCCGAGAATTCGGTGGATGATGAATATGAACCATTGAAAACATACTTTCCGGATGAAGAGGCAATGCTTGTCGAGGAGATGGAGCAAGACGAGAGACCGGGATGGAAAATGTACTTTGACGGAGCCGTCAACAGCAGGGGCGTTGGTATCGGAGCGGTACTCATTTCAAGTACGGGTCAACACTATCCCGTCACAGCTCAGCTTCGATTCTTCTGTACCAACAATATGGCCGAATATGAGGCGTGCATCTTGGGATTAAGGATGGCAATTGACATGGGTATTCAAAAGATTTTGGTCATGGGTGACTCGGATCTCTTGGTACACCAAATTCAAGGGGAATGGGAGACACGAGATTTGAAATTGATACCATATCGGTATTATTTGCACGAGTTGTCTCAAAGATTCCGGTCTATAGAGTTCAAGCACATCCCAAGAATGCACAATGAGATTGCAGATGCTTTGGCCACATTGTCCTCTATGTTGCATCATCCGGACAAGACATATATAGATCCACTCCAGATCCAAGTCCGAGATCAGAATGCTTATTGCTTCGTTGTGGAAGAAGAGTCGGATGGAGAGCCGTGGTATCATGATATTAGAGAATACTTGAAAGTTGGCAAATACCCGGAGCAAGCCACCGGAGACCAGAAGAGAGCCATCAGGCGTCTAGCCAATGGATTTTTCTTTAGTGGAGGAGTGGTATACAAAAGAACACCAGATCTGGGTTTATTGCGATGTGTGGATGCACAACAAGCAGATGAAATCATGATTGAAGTACATGCTGGAGTATGCGGACCCCACATGAGCGGATATGTTTTGGCAAAGAAGATTTTGAGAGCGGGGTACTACTGGCTCACTATGGAGCGTGATTGTATCAGGTATGTAAAGAAATGCCATCAATGCCAGGTACATGGGGATCTGATCCACTCCCCGCCTTATGAGTTGCACACAATGTCAGCACCTTGGCCCTTTGTTGCTTGGGGCATGGATGTCATCGGCCCGATAGATCCAGCCGCTTCTAATGGGCACAGGTTCATCCTGGTTGCAATAGATTATTTCACCAAGTGGGTCGAAGCTAAGACATTCAAGGCAGTGACGAAGAAAGCGGTGGTGGATTTTGTGCACGAGAATATTATATGCCGATTTGGAATCCCCAAGGTGATTATCATAGACAATGGAGCCAATTTAAACAGTCATCTCATGGCGGAAGTTTGTGAAAGGTTTAAGATCACGCACCGCAATTCCACGCCTTACAGGCCAAAGGCGAATGGAGCAGTAGAAGCGGCTAACAAGAATATCAAGAAGATTCTCCGAAAAATGGTGGAGGGATCCAGGCAGTGGCATGAAAAGTTACCCTTTGCTCTCATGGGTTACCGCACGACGGTACGTACTTCTATCGGAACCACACCTTATACACTGGTGTACGGAACGGAGGCTGTTATACCCGCAGAAATAGAAATACCGTCATTGCGAATTATAGCCGAATCCGAGATAGATGACGATGAATGGGTAAAGGCCCGGTTAGAACAGTTGAATTTGATTGATGAGAAGAGGTTGGCCGCAGTCTGCCATGGGCAGTTGTATCAGCGAAGAATGGCCAGAGCATATAATAAAAAGGTACGACCTCGAAAGTTTGAAGTCGGACAACTGGTATTGAGGCGTATCTTACCACATTGGGCAGAGGCAAAAGGCAAGTTTGCGCCAAATTGGCAGGGGACCGTTCGTGGTATCACGGGTGTTGTCCAATGGAGCATTATATTTAACAGATGTTGAAGGAAAGTGCGTAGAGACTGCTATCAATTCGGATGCGGTCAAAAGATACTATGTATGATTCCTTTTCAATTGTATGTTTTGTATTTTGTTGTGATTTTGGAATTGAAATGACGAAGGCATTTTATTCTCTATCCAAACACTTTATCCATTGATAACCCCTTTGAGCCTTAATGAATGAATTCTTTCATATCCCTCTCTCGGAATCGCTCTAGTGCAATAAGATCGAAATTGCCAGAATGAAAAATGAAATGATGGAAAAATGAAAAAAAAAAGAAAAAAGAAAAAATGATAAAAAAAATGATGATGAAAAAAAAAATGAATGAAAAAAAAGAAAAAAGACAAAAATCGGGAAAAAGTCAAAAGAAATCCATCTAACTTATGAAGTTGGATGAACTACGTCTGACTTGATCCCGAAAGGGTACGTAGGCAGCCTCTCTGAGGTTCAGTCACAATAAAGAAAAAATCCAAAAATTCCCCACATATTGAAACTGGGGCAGAAGTTATGTTTAATAATTCCGAGAGTTGTAAATATTTTTAACCCTCGTTGAAATTTTGAGCCTTTATATCTTTCTTTCTTAACCCACCCAAAAGCCACGTTACGGTCCAAAGAAAGACCTTCCTGATCAATTTTGAAATGATAACAAATACAACGAAGGAGGAACGAAGCATCGGATAACACCCGTGGTACAGAAAACAAAATACAAAAAGGAAAAATGGAAAAAATAAAAAAAATGAGAGAGTCTCATCAGTGAAAACCTTAGCCGGCACTGTGAGGCGATTGCGAGGTTGAGAGAAATAAAATGAGAGAGTCTCATTAGTGAAAACCTTAATCGGCACTGTGAGATGATTGTGAGGTTGAGAGAATAAATGAGAGAGTCTTATTGGTGAAAACCTTTCGAGGCACCGTAAGGCGATCGTGAGGTCTATCGGAAAAGAGAAAAGGCAACAAAAAAAGAGTATCGGTTTGGGTGAAAGGCAATTCAGAGTCAGAATAATGATTGGAACGAACTGGGTCAGAGTTTAAATACATGGCATGGTCAGTGGAATCAGCCAGCAAATACCCAGATAAGTTCTGTCATCTCTCCAAAATACCCTTACCTTTCTTTCATTTTTTCTGCATTTCATTGTTTACCTTTTTGAGAGCTAACTACCGGCTCCTGATAACGGAAGCTGAAACAACACTGGATCAGAAAGGAAAGAAGATTGGGGAAGGGAATAAAGAAGCTTGGCAAACATGGCCAAAGAAAAAGAAAACAAAACAAAAATGGAGAAATGAGAAAAATACAAAAAGAGTCTGCAAGGGACAAGAAGTCAAAAGCCATGCAACATGAGAAAGCAAAAACAAAGGAAGCAATAAGAAGTGGGGACGGCAGATGCCAGTTGCCAGCAGTTTATATCTAATAAATTTTGTTTCATGCAGGAACAAATTGTCACTAATCACTTTAAAGTGAATGTGGCCAATGTGGAAAATTTAAAAATACCAAAAAGGGAATACTTTTCTGCATCGCATTGCACGTTTAAATTCTGTTAGGTGCCCACCTTCTAATACGGGAATACTTTTCTGCATCGCATTGCACGTTTAAATTCTGTTAGGTGCCCACCTTCTAATACGGGAATACTTTCTGCATTTGCATTGCACGTTTAAATTCTGTTAGGTGCCCACCTTCTAATACGGGAATACTTTCTGCATTCACATTGCACGTTTAAATTCTGTTAGGTGCCCACCTTCTAATACGGGAATATTTTCTGCATTTGCATTGCACGTTTAAATTCTGTTAGGTGCCCACCTTCTAATACGGGAATATTTTTCTGCATTCGCATTGCACGTTTAAATTCTGTTAGGTGCCCACCTTCTAATACGGGAATATTTTCTGCATTCGCATTGCACGTTTCAATTCTGTTAGGTGCCCACCTTCAAATACGGGAATATTTTCTGCATCGCATTGCACGTTTAAATTCTGTTAGGTGCCCACCTTCAAATACGGGAATATTTTTCTGCATCGCATTGCACGTTTAAATTCTGTTAGGTGCCCACCTTCAAATACGGGAATATTTTCTGCATCGCATTGCACGTTTAAATTCTGTTAGGTGCCCACCTTCAAATACGGGAATATTTTATGCATCGCATTGCACGTTTAAATTCTGTTAGGTGCCCACCTTCAAATACGGGAATATTTTCTGCATCGCATTGCACGTTTAAATTCTGTTAGGTGCCCACCTTCAAATACGGGAATATTTTCTGCATCGCATTGCACGTTTAAATTCTGTTAGGTGCCCACCTTCTAATACGGGAATACTTTTCTGCATTTTGCATAGCACGTTTAAATTCTGTTAGGTGCCCACCTTCTAATACGGGAATATTTTCTGCATTTGCATTGCACATTTAAATTCTGTTAGGTGCCCGCCTTCAAATACGGGAATATTTTCTGCATCGCATTGCACGTTTGAATTCTGTTAGGTGCCCACCTTCTAATACGGGAATATTTTCTGCATTTGCATTGCACGTTTAAAATTCTGTTAGGTGCCCACCTTCAAATACGGGAATACTTTTCTGCATCGCATTGCACGTTTAAATTCTGTTAGGTGCCCACCTTCAAATACGGGAATACTTTTCTGCATCGCATTGCACGTTTAAATTCTGCTAGGTGCCCACCTTCTAATACGGGAATACTTTTCTGCATTCGCATTGCACGTTTAAATTCTGTTAGGTGCCCACCTTCTAATACGGGAATATTTTCTGCATCGCATTGCACGTTTAAATTCTGTTAGGTGCCCACCTTCTAATACGGGAATACTTTTCTGCACATCATGGTTTATATAGTTAAAAGCCCACACTGGGGCAGAAAAAGAAAAAAAAAGGTAGTTTGTTGTTTTGTTTTGAGCAGGTTCAGCTCGAGATCAAGAAAAACAAGAAAATCAACAAAAAAGAGAGTCAATAAGAAAAACAAGAAAATCAACAAAAAAAGAGAGTCAACAAGAGAAACAAGAAAATCAACAAAAAAAAAAGAGAGTCAGCATCAAAGAAAATCAACAAAAAAGGAAGATTCTGCATCACCGGAAAAGGAAGAAGAGCAAAAGCTAGATTAAGAACAATTGTAATTGTAGGATCATAGCTTAGAATAGCTTCTTCATTTTACATTTCTCCCCCGGTGTAATAAGGAGTAAGTCAGCAGGTCTCAACAGTGTCAATGCAACAGTGAGTCTGGTAGTTTTTAAACTGCCAGACCTTCCCGAACTACACTGACCTGATTCCTGTTTAGCCCAGGATATGTAGGCAACCTCTAAAGCAGGGTGCGGTCAAAAGGTTTTCAAAAATGCTTTCACGGAATGTGCCAATGTGCAAAAATCTCTCACTTGTCTTTGCACTGAAACTCTTCGTGTTCCCAAGCAAAGAGGGGCAGCTGTGAGCACATGATTTTTGCACTAAGCATTCAATTCCCAAATTAAAATAAATGTGTTTTTGAGTGCAATTACTTGATTTGTTTGGAATTAGCTATACTTTTGAGTTTGAATAAGTAGAAATTAGAAGAAAACCAAAAAAAATAGACTAGGAAATTAGTTGTTGGTATAATTGGTTAGATTTTAAGGAAAATTAAAAATAGTTTAAATAGGAGAAAATAAAGAAAAATAGCAGAAAAATTGTAAAAAAATACTAGAAAATTAGAGTAAATAGGAAATTAGGTTTTATAATTTTCCATAAAAAAAGAAAAAAAGGGGTATAAAAGAAAATACATAAAAATAGTTTAATATGAAAAAATACAAAAAAATATGGTTGGTATAATAAAGTTGGGCCAAATGCAATCCAAATCACTGGCCCAAGGCTTTGGCCCAAAGGAAACCCGGTCCAGAGATTAGGTCGAAGTGATCTCGGCCGTTCGTTTCATCCAATCCAACGGCTGGGAATTTAGTCGAATTATTTGAGTTTAATTAATATGGGAAAAGTGATCTAGGCCGTCCATTTATATTGATCTAACGGTTGATGGCCTGGGTCTCATATGCAACCAAACGATGGCGTTTTAGTAACGCCCCTAATAACCGTTGATCTTCATCAGATCAACGGTTCAGATTTCCTCGGATGCCTGGCCTATATAAGGCTTTGGTCCGAAGAATTTTGCCATTTTACATTAACCCTAAAGACAGCCGCCCTTATCCTCCCTCTCTTCATCGTCATCATCCTCGTCTTGAACCCTAGCCGGCCAATGGCGGCCACCACCTTCCACGGTGGTCGCCGGCCCTTCAACCCCTCCTTTCTTCTTTTCTTCTTCTTCTCCATCTTCTTCATCTCAAAACGCCATCAAAAACCCCAAAAACCAACCCTTCTCAAGAACTCCGATCATCGGAACTTAGCCGGAAAATACCCAAACAACGAGAAATTACCCCAAACCAATGCCATTCCACCCCTTTTAACCTGATCTATCTCCCTACCTCACTGGTTCCCTTTGAATCTTCCCAGAATCCGTCGAATATCCAAAAGAAGGTCGTCGGAACCCTAACTCCGGCGACCCCCAAACTTAAAACACCCAAAGGCCTCGCCTTTTACTCTCCCAAACACCCCTTTACAACTCAAAATTTCAAAAAGGTTCAATCTTTAAAGCCTAAAAGGAAAAACAGAAGAGGAAAAAATGAAAGAAAAAGGAATAAAAGAAAAGGTCCGGGAGTCTGAAGAGGTCCGAGTGAGAATAAGAAAAAAAAGAGATAGGAAGCTCAGGGGACCGGCCCTGCGAGCTAAGTCCCCCGACCCCTATCTTCTTTATTTTGTGCACTTTTGGTTTAATTCTTGTGTATTTGCATGCCTATGAATGTCTGTTTTGTTTCTGTTCTTCATATTAGTTCTAGGGCTTTGCTTTGCATGCTTCTCTGATAGACATAGATTCTTATCTTAGCTTCTTCTTTGTTTCATGCCTTCTTTGCTTGATTTCGTATGTTTTAACTTGTTCTTTTAAGATCCTATTTAGTATTAGGGTTTTATGATCATCTTTTTATTATCCTGTTTTGACTGTTTAGTACTAGGGTTCTATTTTCATCTCATCCTCATATGTATGTTCTGTTCCTCTGAGTTAGAATATCTATCTATGATTCACCCTTTTCTTCTTCATCTTCTGTATATACTGGTTCTTGATCTGGTTGGTTTACAATATCATGATTGTTCTTCATTCCTGTTTCATGTTTAGTTTTAGTAGTAGTTTAGCCGTTTTCTTCATTAGGGTTATCTTGCGTTGGGTCTGTTTCTCTGTTCTTAGAGACCTCCTTGTTCTTCTTCACCCTTTGTTTATACTTAGGGTTTTCTTATTTGCTGGTTTTCAACATCTCATCTGTTTGATTTTCGAATATCTCTCCTGTTTCTCTTTATGTTTAGCTTAGTTGTTTGACTCTCGTTAGGGTCTCTTCTATTTAGCTTTCAATATCTTTACTGTTTTTCTCTTCTTTTAACTACATGGTTTAGTCTTAGCCGTTTGACTCTCATTCTCCCTCATTTCATGTTTATACTAGAGTTTTTCTTTAATTTTGGTTTACAGTTCCTCTTATGTGTTCTCATCTGCTAAATAAGCATGTGAATCTTGATTATCTCTTCTGCATGATAGATTTAGGATTCCTCTTCACTGGTTCATCATGTCTCTTCTCTTCTTTATCTTCATCTTGATCCATCACATGTATACATAAGGCTAGGATTAATACTTGAAAAGATATCTTAGCTAACATGCCTATGCTATTGTGTGTACTCTGGGCTTAAATAAATTCTGTTTCATCTATGACTGGTTGGTTCTTAGAGTTTAACATTCTGAGTATGCTTGTGCCTTGAACCTAAAGGTTTTGGAGTTCTCAATTGTCATATGACTGGAATTAGTAGTAACTAGGTCTAATTTAACATGGATTCATATGTTATCACATGAAGTTGGATAATATGGATTGATTAGCTAAGATTCAACCATATCAAATTGTCTTTCCTGAGTTTTGTTGATTAATGCATCTTGTCCGGTTCTATGTGTCCTAATATGCAAATCATGTTGAATTTGATTTAGTTTTACTGTTTTTGGTTGAGTTTAAGTGTTTGATTGAAACTGTTGGAACCTTAGGTGGATTGGTTATAGCTGCTAGAATTAGATTCCTAGAAATGGTTAGTTTTTAAATAGGATAGAACTGAAACTCATAAAAATTAGGCTACAAGTTAAATAATTGGCTTAAGAATGGTTAACCTTGCAAAGGGTTGACCTATTCTATAAAGCCCTAACACACAGTCCACTTTGAAAGTGGCTGGTTGTGCAAAATGGCTATGTCTGCAAATGCAGACTAGCCCAGGCTCTCTTTAGAGCCCTGAACAGCAAAGTGGCCAAACCTGTAAAGGTTTTGGGCCCAGCTGTTCAGTATTTGGCTTTAATGGCCCAAGCTAAGTCTCAACTTGAGACTGGCTAGTTCTTAAATAGTTAATCTTAATAATAAAATAGGCTAGTCCTGCAATTGGCTTTAATTTGTAATAACTTAGTCTTAATTAACTGGAACTAATTAATAGGCTAAAATTGAAATAGTTCTTTAAAGTAGAAGTGGCCAGCCCTTAAATACTAATGCCAGGGCTGGCTATTAGTTAAATAGATTCAAAAGTTGCTGAAATTTAACCTAGGTAAGCTAGTAAATAAGCAGTGCCCTTAAGGGCACAATTGGGAATTAAAAAGGTGAAATAGTAAATAGTTAGAACTTAAGAGGGTAATTGAGACATTTATGCTCCTGATTTCTGCAATTTTGCAGAGGTTTAGGGGTATAATGGTCTCCTAAAAATGGGAAATCTGTAAAAATCTCAAACCCTTAGGGATACACTAGTAAAAAACCCATAAAAGGGAATCTTTAGAACCTTCCAGCACATGTTGGAAGGGTTTTGATAACTGAAATTGGGGTTAAAGTGTAAGTTTGATAATTTTAGGAGGGGGAGAAGTGGGATTAATCCCATACTTCCTCCCCAAGTCTTCAACCCTAAAAATAACTATATATACCTCTTAAAAAGGGGCTGAAAAGGGGTCCAATTCTGAAAAATCTGAAATTCATTCTTAGGTTGGCTGTTAAGAAGAAAGTTCAGAGAAAAACATAGCAATTTAGTAATAATACTTCTGGGAATTTTCGAGTTAGAGCTTGCTGATTTCTATTGAATTGCTGGGTTATTCTGCTCGAGTTTGGTCTGGATTTTCTGTGGCTTTGCTGGCTTCATAGTTGTTGTTGCTGTGTTATTTGGTTCATTGTCACTTTACTGTTGCATTGTTACTTGAACCTTTGCTGATTACTTGCATCTGTCCCTTAGAACTCATCGGCTACATTTTGCTATCCAGGTACATTTTCTATTCAAATGGAGCTGTAATGATTGATCTGCTGAATGAAATGAAGATTAGAATTATTTTGTTATCTGTCCTGTAATTTTATTTTAAGTTTGTAGTATATTGCAGTAGATAGCAAGGAAAAACAAAACACAAAAGATGTAATAGCTTAGAATAAGTAGTATAATAGTAGTATAGTGGTAGTAATAGCATATCACTTAGTATTAATTAGGTAAAAACTAAGGTAGTTAATAATAGTTTCAAAACTGGTAATCACTCGCTAAACAGTAGATTCGTAAATCATAATTATATATTAGGATTCATTCAAATGCGGATAAGTTTAAAATGGGAAACATTAGATTAAACAGTGAGTCATTCACGATTAAGTACACCGTATCGAGCTAAAGTCATGGTAAAATCAGTAGTATAAGCGCTTTCAAGTCTTTGAATCACATAAATGTAGATGCTTAGGATTATTGCAATTGAGTAATTGGAATGTTTAAATTCTGCTTGTGTAGTTTAATTAGTTTTAAGGGTCTAAGTCCAGATGTGAATAATCAAAAGGAGGAAACAATCGCATGAAGTAACAATTAGAATGGAAACAGCTTTGAGAATACCAAATAGGTTCAAATCTGAATGAGAATTAAAAAGGGGAAGTGATTAGATATTGAAGCAGTTCAAGTAGGATGAATTGATGGTGATGAAAGGTATAGTTCACAATAAGACTAGCAATATAGCAAACATTTGTGCTTAATCGTTTATTCTCTTTTGACACTATAAGCACTTAATTGAATCGCTTTCTTTCAACTTGATTTCCTAGGCAAAGTGGGTTGTGTCCCAAAATGCTCTTCTAGCAAATAATTAGAGATTAGTATGGATTTTTAGTTATGAGCAGATATAGTGATAGCAATTGTTCGAGTTTTTCTGTACATGAATTATTGACTTAAGTCTACTGCTTTTGGTGTACTGATTTCTTTGTTAATAAATAAAAATGGTTTTGATTTCGAGTACTTGTTTCATTATGTATTCTGCGTCATATTTTGTCATTACGTTCTGGTTCGGGCCTTATGTGATGTTGGGCCTGAATTGTCCTATGAAATCGCTTAGTCCACTGATCGAGAATTTGAAGACATTCTGGGCTTTGAGGCTTAGGTTCGCCTTTTGCGGATCCGTTTAAATGGTTGAAGAGAAGACCAGGCCCAATTAAATAACAAATTCAACGGGCCTGGAATATTTATCGTTTAAGGCAAGAACAAAAATATAGAAAACTTAGCCAAATATTAGCATCCTTTAATAAATTAAATTGGGACGAGCCTCGCCCGAATAACACCGGGGCCCCCATTTAGTAATAAGATAATATAGTAGAATCGGAGAGGTTAATAGCGAATTTCATAACCTCTCCCAAAGTTTAAAAGCCGATATAGACTATCTTAAGGCACGATTTTAATAAACCTTCCTATGAATGAGTGTGCACTTGGTGCGACTCAAATCCAAATCTCGGTAAAGCTGAAATACACCAAAAGTCATAGGCGTACTGGTTGCGGTATGACTCGAGGCGTATTTTCGCGATACCGCAAATTCCTAAAAATAATATTTTAACGTAAAAGCACATTATGTTGTTAAAACTTATAATTGAGTCAAACAAAAGTCAAGAACGACAGTGGAGCGACCGTGCTAAAACCACGGAATCCGGGAGTGCCTAACACCTTCTCCCGGGTTAACAGAGTTCCTTATCCGGACCTCTGCTTCGCAGACATTTTAAGAGTCAAAATTCCTCGGATTCGGGATTAACCGGTGACTTGGGACACCATTGTCATTCCCAAGTGGCGACTCTGATTAATCTCTAATAAAATCCCGAACCGATTGTCCTTAAATTGGAAAAACTCCTTCCCTTACGTTATTTTATCCGTATCGGATATTTGAGCGTCGGGGTATACCCTACAAGTGCATTTATACATCTTAAGTATGTGGGGTAGTAAAAAAGGGAGGTGTGACAATGACCACGTGCCTCAAGGAGAGTTTGGAGTGATTTTAGATTGTTAATGATTGGTGATTGTGGTCTATGGATTTAATTTGAAGTATGGGCTATTATGCGGTAGGATATTTGATATAACGAAAAGGGGATGCTTAAAAGAAAGGGGATGCAGCATAATTTCAAATTGGAAGGATGTTGCCGCACATTTAAATGATGTCCACGAGAGATAAATGGACTTGTGCAGCTGGAGAGTGAGGTCAGACTCCGGATGGGTTATAGATATCGTAGTGATTGTACCCCGTGCAATAGAGTTGGAAGATGCCATGGGAGCTTTCTATAGGTGGGTTACCCAAGTGAGCAGGTTAGCGGTCGTATGGTTGGCGAGGCTTCTGCGAAGAATTCAATCGGTTATATAACAAAGAGATCGGTTGTGCAAATGTGTTTGATGAGTTAGAATATAAGAAGGGGGTTTTACAGAAAGGTTTCGAGAACTTTGACGATTGATTGCGCAAGGTTATGTTAATAAGATAAATAGGACATATGAGTTCCAGGGTTGTGAAATAATGGCTTCATGCTAAGTGGGAGAGTCCCACCGCTTATGATTGGATTGCATGGTTAACTACTTGCAAGATTATTGGCTATTAGAATATCGATGGGCTATTTCAGCTACGGGAAAGGACCATAAGTGGTAATTCAAGCCAATGAATTGTCAAAATGCGTGCTATGGTTGGCCTTATGGGCTCATGTTTAGACTTGGGGAAAGATTTAGGATTTGTGCTTTGTGTAGATGCGGGTTTCCAAGGGAAGTGCTTCTGTTGGGTGCTCCGTCGAGAGGGCATGCTTGTGCCAGAAAGAAGCATGAGGTTGAATATATTCGGGCCTAGTCAGAGCGGGCGGCTCTCAGCAATAGTCCTAGTGGATTCAAGGGGTTAAGTGTGGTGCCTAATGATTTCGAGCCTATAGGTACGGATATGAATGAAGCTTGCTAGCAGCCTATGAAAAGAGGCACATGATGTTCTGTGATGTTTTGGCTTGCGATGTAGCAATTGAGAGGTGTGAAAACAGTTCGTGGGATTTGAGACAGCATGGTCTTGTGATTCAAGGTCACTCGAGATGAGTGCAGGTGGAGTATGTTATGTGTTGGATGGGATTAGTATTATTTCTAAGGCAATCGGGGTGAATCGAAAGAAGATAGATTGGTTAGCCATAATTTAGTTGGCATATTGGTGGTAGAGATCAGCTCTTGCAGCGTGATTAAGTTATGCAAGCGATATGTAGCGATGCGTATGAGGCTTGTCAGCCGCCGTAATTTATATTATTCTGAAGTATTCTACTGTTATGGCTTGTTATGTGAAAGTGGATTCCAAAAGGACTATGGTGCCTTAGACCACTACTTAGAGAATTGTGTATTTTCATGGTTATGAGAACTTACCTGTGTGCGGCTATGGTTCTCTTGAAGTGAGTCTATAAGAAGGTTTTTTTATATGATGAAGTGTAAAGCTATTAGTGGTTCCGGAGTTATGATGAGAATCGTGTTCTATTGCATGTTGGCATGATAGGTGCAGTGAGTGGTATAGAATTTGAAGTCAAGATAAAGGTAACAACTTGGTGTGGACAAGGATGTCATAATCTCGGATGATCTGGAAAGGAGTTTCGGTGTTTAAAGTGAGTTGGTATTGTCTTTGGCGTCACCTGAGATTGGTGTTTTGGTGAAATAGGCTTTGCATCCTGGTTAATGATTATTAATCTCTTTTCAGCGTTAGTGCGGCCAGTGGTTTGGAGGTATGACCCAGTTAATCGTTATGGTAAGTTGTGGGAGTGTGTCCCATAAGAAGAATGTATAAGTGTGGCAGGTAGTCACTGGATTGATTAAAGACTTTAACAAAGTATGAAGGTTGGTGATGATACGTTGATTTGAGAATATATACCTGGAGGGCACTCAGTTTATTGGGTTGTGGACTGCGGAGGATTACTCATGTTGTGATGATTGTTCTTGTGCGTTATGAGAAAAGGGAAGTTAGTATGAACCTTTCAAGGGTCATTGGCCTAGCTTGGTACATTCAGAACCGTCTTGAGGCCTGTAGATGGATTTCAATGTGGATATGGGCTCTATATCAGGACAAACGTGTTTATTTTAGTAATGTGCTCCTTATGGAGGAGTAGACAGGGTGTTATCTCGTTGTCAGATATTTCATTTAATGATACATTCCGCCGTGTGAGTTGTGAGACGGCTTGGGAAATTGCTTATGAGTTGAGGATCCGCGTAGAGATGATGTTATATGAGCAGGAGAGATTTTGAGATTTTAAATTATATATTGCACCTCAGTTGTGCTTGAGTTTTATGGCTTCTGGTGCTACATGTCTCCCCAGGGATGGAATTATGCACTTGGTTTGCTTGTGACCAATATTCGGTATACTATTGAAATGACCAATCTAGCTCGGTGTGCATCTCCTTATGTGAGTTTTATGGATTGATCGGGTGGCACGCTGCCATGGTCAGTGTGAAGCTAAGTACAGTTCCTCGTATCTGTTTTTATGTGTTTTGTTTCCTATTTTTATGAGGAAAGCTCATATTAGCTGTGTGCCCGTGTTGCATGTATGATTCGCGAGCGGGGTAATTGGATTTCCTTTCCAAAGTTTGTTTTCATTATATCGTGTTCGAATCGGTATCCTATTGGCACATTGTGGCATCATATGAGACTTTTGATAATGTCCGGGGTGGCTTATCGCCTGATCAGTTCATATTGGGTGAGACGAGATCAGTGTAATATGAGTATATGAAGTATATTAAGGAGCTAAAACCTTTGTTTGATTCAGAATGAGGTGATAGTTCTTGTCAGGAGTATAAACCCAATGAATTGTTGATTCCGCAATTGGTTATGAAATTCTCCGCCTATCTTACATCTTGGCGATATTGTAAGAGTTAGAGTAAGAGCTATGCATATAATGAGGTGCGTTGTGAGCATCAATGTCATGGAATTTTGACTAAGTGATCAGAGGATGTTGTCGTGGTCTTATGAGTAAAATGTTGCAAGGTGTGAATTCAGCTAAGGTATGCAGTCATATCTTGGTACTGCGTGTAGTGATCGGTATGATGAGCGTATGTTGGAAACTGGCCTAGCATCGAATTTCGGATGTTGGAATTTGGCTTAAGGCTTATTTGCTTGAATAAAAGGAAATACCTTCAGAATTGATCAAGCTAATGTGCTCAACTGAGTTGTGGTAGAACGAGAAGGTGCAGGAGGTGTTAAACACTGATTTCAGACTACTTCAGCGTACTTCTCAGCACGTTCGAGGACGAACGTATGTTTTAGTGGGAGAGAATGTAATTACCGACAGCTCGTTTGGAGCTCTAGCATGTCGTTCATCAGTCTGAGGCCATGAGCAACTTCATTTCAGGTATTATGACTCGTACACGTGGTCGGAATTGAATTTCAGGAAATTCGGAGTTGATTTGGGAAGATAATGCTCATTTCGAAAGCTTAAAGTTGAAAGAATTAACTAGGATTGTATTTTTGAGTAAACGAACTTTGAATCAGGAACTGAAGGTTCCAGCAGGTTCATATGATGATTTCGGACTTGGGCATATGCCCGGTTCGGGTTTTGGATAACCCGGGAGCGTTTTGGCGCATATTGTAGACGTTGGCATTTTTGAAGAAATTTCATAAGTTTGGCTTGAAGTGCATTTCAGTGTTATAGCTGTCCGTTTGGGATTTTGAGTATGTAATAGCTGCGTATGTTGATTTTGGAGTTGGGAGCGCGATTGGAAGTGAATTCGGAGGTCCGTAGGTCATTTTGGAGTCATTTGGCTAAAGATAGAAATTTGAAGGTTTTTGAGAAGTTTGACCGGAAGTTGACTTTTTAATAGGGGTCGGAATCCAATTCCAAAAGTTGCAGTAGGTCCGTAATGTCGAATATGACTTGTGTGCAAAATTGAAGTCAGTCGGATGTGATTTGGTAGGTTTAAACAACGGAAATTGAAGTTTGAAACCTTAAAGTTCATTAAGTTTGGATTGGAGGTCAATTCATGATTTTAGCATCGTTTGATGTGATTTGAGGCCTCTAACAAGTCCGTTATGTATTTTGGGACTGGTTGGTGTGATTGGTTGGGGTACCGGGGGCCTCGGGTGAATTCTGGGTGGTTAACTAATCGAAAATGGGATTTTGGAAGGCTGAGGTTTGCTGGTTGCTGCCATAACCGCATCTGCTGTTTCTGGACCGCAAATACAGCACTTCAACCGCAGAAGCAGATTTGGGCTAAGAAGAGAAAGGACCACAAATGCGGTCATATCTGCATATGCGGGACCGCACCTGCAGTAAAGGGTTCGCAGAAGCGGAAAGAGGGGCTAAATTTTTCAATATTGTTAAAATTAGAACTTCAACAAGTGATTAGGTTGACTTGCCTGATAGGGTCCGACGCCACTACGGTCCTTGGTGAATTTTGGGTCGTGTCAAATTATCATTAGTGTATTATAAAAGAATTAATTGATAATTCTAATGAGGTCATTCACAATCACGCTTAAGCGTAGGCAAATCATTAGTATTTCAACTATGTATATGGAGTTACTTTATAAGCCAACCAAGAATATCGGTATCAATAAGAACGACATAAATATAATACTCTTTTGTAATCCGATATTAGATACATTAACTTATTTTTAATAGTAAATATATACTGTCTACTAACTGGTCATTGATTAGCTGTGTATTCGTAACTATAAAAATTAATTCTTCCCCTTATGAACAAAATGCGCATTATTCAAGAGAACAAAGCTAAAATTATACATTTCCCTTCACATTTTTCAAGATAATTTTTAATTTTGCTTATTTTTGAATTTTTTTACTTGATCTCATGGAGCCGTTCATACTCGCAAATAATAAAGGGATGATAAGAAAAAAATATTTATCATAAAATTTGTTATTTTTTGCAGCATGAAAGATCATAATGTTTTCTTAATTTTGCAGGTGCGTGCGCTCGATGTTGTCGTTATTTATTCATTTATACATAAAGTACAAGTCTCTCTTCTTTACCTTTTAATATTAGTTTTTTTTTCACTTGGAACTTTTAAGATTAAGAACTTTTATGATATCCTATCAAATCTTTAACAATTTGTGTTCTTTATAAACAATGATTTACTCAAGTCTCTTTTGTGATTTAATACGATTTTCAGATCCAATGAATCAGCAGTTTTGCATAAAATTTTCAATTTTGTAACAATTAAACTAGGTGTATCTATTAATCCTAAGATAAGGATGTCTTTACAATCAAACGCCATGAAGGGAATTTTTAACTTTTTAGTTCCCATTAATGTAGAAATAAATGAATTTACAATTTAATTAGATAATTTTATTGAACTATATTATTAATTCGCCTCTTTAAAATAGTATTGGTAATGTGGTAATTCAGTGGATTTTAATAGTAATGCTAGTACTCATATTTTTTAAAAGTTGAGTAGCAATACCAGGTTTGGTAATAAAGTTTTTTAGTGTCTCGCATTATATGTGGTGGAGGTATTTTAACTAATTTCGTTTTCTAAATTTAAGAACTTTCTGGTATTTTCTAATTTCTGTCCATCTTTGTTATATTTAACATTTTCCTTTTCAACTTAAGATTCAATTTTATTCAAGTCTGATTTCATTATTATTATTATTCATTAAATATTTACTTTTCAAATTAATTTTCCAATTGTATTCAAGGTCATTTCATTATATCACTGTTAATCCTTGTTAAGGATCTCTTTATGTTTAAAATTTTAAAAACTTTATAGATTTGTTTTTTTCCTAATTTCCTAATGAATTTCTATAAGTACATTAATACAATTTCTACTTTTCAAGTTAAATGGTAGATTTATTTCTGTTTATGCAATTAGAGAATTTGATTTTATTGCTATAAAAATGATCTTCCATCAAAATATATTCACAATTGTTAATTACTACTTTGTAAATTTCGTTAAGCATATTGAACCATTTACCTTTTTCACTTACAATTTCAGATTTGATTGTTGTTACTGATATGCAAATGATATTTTAAATAGCAATTATTTAAATTTTCTACTATAATTTTCAATATGATGAAAATATTACTTCCAATGGCAATTTGGTTAGAAATTCAATTACCATTATGAAGTAATTCTTAATTCATGTATATAAATACTCATGATTAGAAAATAAAGTTAGTTTAAGGGTTATATTTTAAATAATAATGCTGAACACCCCAGGTCTTAACAGACCTAAAGGCAAGTCGTGTGAATATATATGAAGTATAAGGGGTTAAAATTGAATAGAAAATGGTAATTCTGAGAATAATTTAGAAGTAGTGAGGTTATAAAAGACAATTGAGCTTGGTTTTAATGTAATTAGGTGAATAATAATGGGTGAATCAGGCATAATAAAATGGTGAATAGGTAATAACCCTTAGCAAGTGAGGGCAATAAGGGCATTAACGCATAATAGAATGGTATAGAATATCCTGGAACCTTCTAGCAGGGGTTCAAGTGTATTCTTACCAAAAATACTCTATACTTAACTAAAATAAATGAAAAAGAGTAGGGGGTGGGAAATCAGAATAATTAATTCAAATTTCCCTCCCATTCTACTCTATAAATAGGCTTCTCCAGGCCTAATTTAAGAGGTTCAGAAATTCGAGAGGTTAGAAAATTTTGAGAGATTAAGGGTTTCAGAATTTTAGAGGTTCGAAGTTCAGAAATATATACACTGAAATATATAACACTGAAATATTGTTGGTTGTCAATTGCTGTTAACTCGAGTGTTATTCTGGCATCTCTGTTGGTCATTTGTCACTGGTTTTGATCGACTTTGCTGGGATTTTCAATTTGCTGGGTTAAATATATTCTGGAGTTTTGGTAGCTGTTGCTGTGTTAATTCATTTCTACTTCTGTTCCTATATTATTGTTGTTGTTGCTGATTTTCCTTCTTCTCCAACTCTAGAACTCATCGATTTGTTATTTGAATCACGTACACTACTATGTCCTGGAGCTGTAATTGAGTTGCTTTTGAAGAAATAAAAATGTTAACTAGTTTAGTTAACTAGTTATATACTTGTTCTTTCGTTTTGTAATCATAAATGCCTAGATCTTTGTAATTCATTTAGGACTGGTTGTAATAAGCATTGGACTGGATGAGTATACTTTAAAATCTTGTAGTAGTGATAGTGACATAGGCGATAGGTTAAATAAGTTAGGTAAAAATGATCACCTAAATCTAATGCTAAAACGAGTTTAAACTTAGTCAAATCACCCGGATTTATAACTATTATGAAAATTAGACATGTAATACTGGTATTTAGATATCGTATTAAGCAAGTTCCGAATCAGAATCATTCAATTCGAAAATATGAACTAGTCGAATTTCAAATCATTACTGTTTTAACATTACGGAAACTAGATTAGCTATAAACTTGTATTCAACTTTGTAATATGGCAATTTGAAATATATTTGTAATCTGAGCATGCTTTAGTTAAAAATATAAAATATTATTTTCAGTAAAAAATGGACGGATATTTCTGCAATTAGTGTTGTTAATTAAATAACAATATCATATTCTGTTAGTTTACTAGCTGAGTAACAACATTGATTTAAATTGGATATTAAGGTTCATAGTTAATTGTCAAACATTAAAATCAGTAGTGATCAAACGCAAACTAGCGTTAATAGAAACAGTTAGATGTTAATGTTGATTGATATATGTTCATAAGTGCTGTTATAAAATATTAGTTAGCCTTTATCCTGCTTTAGATATAAATGATTTGGGCCTAATTGTGAATCCAGGCCCAGATCAAATTGAAATGGCATTCGTGCCTTTGAATAAAAATGAAAATATATGCTGGGCTCCAGAGGTCCAGTGCACCTTTGCAAACTGCTGAGCTAGTTCGAGGTCCAGACCCAGTAACAAATAATGGCCTGGACTCTAATAATCAATAGTGGGAAACTGCTATAAAATAGTTATATTAGGAAGAAAAAAAAAATAGAAATAGAAAATATAGTGCACGAATAGGATGGACCTTTTAAAAATAAGGGATGAGCCTCGTAACAAATTTGAAACACACGGGGCCCCCAAATAATAACTAAACTGTAGATTCGGAGGGATCGTTTAGACAATTTCACGATCTTTCCCAAATATAACAAGAATAGACCTCATCAGGCATAATTTAATATACATTCTTAATACGGGTGCACATTTATGTGACCCAAATCTAAATCTCAATGAAGTTGAAATGTATTAAAAGTCACAGGCGTACTGGCACAGTGTGACTCGAAATGCATTTTCGCGACGTTGCAATTCTTCTAAAAAATGATAAAGTGGAACATTAATAAAGGCACATAAAAGCAAAACATATAAAGAAATCAGATAAAAACAAATACAACTGTTGAGCGACCGTGCTAGAACCCCGAAATCCGAGAGTGCCTAACACCTTCTCCTAGGTTAATAGAATTCCTTATCCGAGTTTCTTATTCGTGGACTATTAACAGAGTAATAATTTCCTTGGTTCGGGATTCAACCGGTGACTTGAGACACCATTAATGTCTCAAGCGGCGACTCTGAATCTTAATAAATAAATCCCGTTCCGACTGTCCTTTAAATGGAAAAACTCCTTCCCCTTTTTATTATATCCCTTCCCGGGGGTGTAGTAAAATAAAGCGGGGCAAAAGAAAAAGGAGGTGTGACAGCTCTGGCGACTCTGTTAGGGATAAGAAACCCAGAACTTCGGTTCAGGGTTTAAGAATTCGAGCTCAGTAAAATTGTTGTTTTATTTATATCTGATTTTATTATATGCTTTGATCAAATGTTCTATATGTTTACCACTTTGATATTATGTGAATTGTATATAAATATTGTGCCAAAAACCCTTCTCTTCTTACCTCCAGGGATGTGCGTACTGGTTGAGACTCCCCTTTCTGTTAAGTCAATACCCAAAATAAGAAACAGAGGCCGGAAAAGTTACAAAGCCGGACGATACCGCGGGTCCCCGGTACGTAGCCCCCTCCTCGATTCGAGTTGTCCGCTCGGGTACACAATCTAGTACCAATGAAAAATCAGGATATTGAGCCTAGAATTAGGACGATTATTTGAATCATATCTGACTTAGGGGACTCAACACAGGGGTTGGATCCGTCTAGGACAGGTAACCCTGATATAAAAGACCGAGCATGATTATCTGTCCAATTTATTTGTCCTGGGCCATTATGCTGACCGGCTAAATACCTGAAAAGAAAAGAGAAAAGTAGCAATTTTTAGAAAAACCAATGTCTAAATACTGACGAAACGCTGTCAAAAGTTTGAGGAAAATACGAAAAATAGTCGGGTTAAGTCAATTTCATGAATATTAAAAATAGTTGGTCTAAAAACAATTTGACCAAACTACGATGGTTTGATTCTTACCACTAGGCGAGATACGTAGGCAACCCTTGACGGGTCCAACCATCCCTTTTCAAAAATAACCAAAAAATGTTAATTAATCAAAGTGATGTTACTTTTGAAAATAGCCGAATGTTTCGAAAGGATGCGGGAAGGCTGTTTGCGCAAAAATGGTAACTTTAGAGTCATTTTCCCTAAATAATAAATACAGCCTTAAAATCTTCGAAAGAAGTGTTGAAAGGTTGTACTCGCAAGTAGGGACTTTTTAAAAATGATGAAAAGAAATTTTCCTTTGAAAAAATATTTTTGTCTTTTGAGTCAAATAATATGTGTTTAAATCACCTTTAATAAATGTGCAGTATGAGCACAATGCAAAATGAACCTTTTTCACTAATGAATAAGATCCCTTTGGAGTTGCGACTATGGTGGAATGACTTGGGTCAAGACGAACAAGATGAGGTCAAATAATATTTGAAAGGTGTAACTGCTTGATATCATACCCCGGATAAACATTATTGGAGCCTTGGTCACCTGTTGGGATCCTGCACACAATGTGCTCCACTTTTTGGACTTTGAGCTCACTACGACACTAGAAGAGATTGCTAATTACATCAGTAAGGATGAGGTCCCTTTAAAAGATAAATATCCGGTTGCTCCAAGAGCCATCACTGCGCACAATTCCTCGACTCTTTGAAAATAGCCAGAAGTGTTCATAATGAAGATTTGGTCCACAGGTTTTGCACTATGAACTTTATATACCGTAGATATGGTCACGTTGGAGGATTTAACAATCCAACGAATAAACTCTACATCAAAGCAAACCGGGCTAAATGGGAGGAACATAAGCGTTTTGCCTTCATGGTAGCCTTTCTGGGTTTGATAATATTTCCAAGGAAAGACGGGAACATCGACATCAGAGTTGCCGAGATTGTCAGTACTCTCGTTACACAGGACAACAGTATTTTGGCGCCAATGATAGTTGCCGATATCTTTCGTGCTCTCACAGCTTGTAAAGCCGGAGAAGATTTCTTCGAGGGGTGCAATTTGCTATTACAGATGTGGATGATCGAGCACTTATTCCATCAGCCTCAGTTTATAAGTTATGGATCATCATAAAATACTTGCATAGAAGAATTCTACACGAGGATAAAAGGGGCCAAGTTGCCGGAGGGGTCTAAAGGTTGGATCACAAACTTCCGGTCACTTATTGCTAGTAAGACCGAATGGGCATTCGGGTGGTTTCCCATCAATGAAGTCTATACATGCCAGCAGAAGGATCGCACATTATTTTAATGGGACTCAAAAGCATCCAACCTTATGCGCCTTATCGAGTATTACGACAACTTGGAAGATATCAAATAGTGCCAAAAGATGGGGATCTCAGCATTCAAGTGATAGAGATTAGTTCCGATGGGCAATTTCCTGAGGCAAAAGTCCGACAAATATGGAATGAGTGCCAATGTTTGAAATTGGACACTTGAGCAAGGGATCGGGCCAGAGGTGAAGTGTTACCTGGTTATTCCGCATGGTACCGAAGAGATTTTGAGCATGAAATACTAATGAAGAGACATCACATTCAAGAATTTGCCGAGCTGTCAAAGGAGCAATAGGATTGGTTGGCCAAGGAGAATGAATACCGAGCCAAAATCAATATGTTGGAAAAGCAAGTTCAAGACCTCAAGTTCGAAGGCAGCTTACAAGCGGCGGCCGATGAGGGTGAAAAGAAATAACTGATTAAGGAAAATGAGGCATTAAAAGCTCAGATTTTGAAAATGAAAGCAACAACTGAAACCCCTGTTTGACATGCTCGGGATAAAAAACTGATTGATAATTTGTGGTGAAAGGTGAACGACTACAGTTTTGATCTAGACAAAGCCGAAAAAGAATTAATCGGGGTTTAGAAACAATTGGTTAGAAATGCTGAGGAAAGGGCTCGGATGATCCAACAATTGAAAGATTAACATAATATTGATGTTGCCCGGTTAAGAAAAAAGATTGTCACGACCGAGATTAGCAAACAAGTAAAAGAATTTGACATAGAAAGAGAACACTGCTATATGGCCATGGCTCGGTTAGAAATGGAACTGCAACAGCTTCAATAGAAAAGCCAACAGGCTCTGGACGCTCGTGCCGAACAAATAGGAAGGTTTCTTCAAGAGAAAGGAATGATCAGAGAAAGAATTGTCAGCATTGCTCATTATATTACGCGGAAATGCCAGATATGCGAAGATATGACCCAGTCCACATTTTCGGTAGAAGAGAATAAATTATTGCGCCCATTTTTTTTTCATAGCTGGAGCAAATGGAAGGAGACGTCGTGCAAGCATAAAGAATCTGATTCGCTAACATTGGTATACTGGATGGTCTTCCTTGCCAACCTTCGCTTCTAGAAGGAAGTAAGTAGAAGCTGACCCCCCTACATACTTTGCAGGGAAGGACCCCCGCTTCAGCAATGATCTTTGTAAAGCAAGTGATGAGAGATTTAGATAAACTCCAAAGGGGATTAGCATATAGGCCCGCAGTAAGACCGACCGATGTCTTGCGGGCACTAGGGTCTTCAATGTATTCTTAGGACATGCATTTTCTAGTATTTTTTTTCCTGCATTTAGAAGGTTGTAGTACAATTATCACTAGAATGTTATCTTTGCAATAAATGATGGGGGTATTAATGAAGTTGAGAAATTCCACATTTGTCGTTATTTTCCTTTTATTGCAAATACTTGTGCGATAGGCAAACATGTAGGACCAAAAAATGAAAAAAGGGAACAATAAGAAAGAAAAATGAAAAATGAGAAAAAGAAAGAGAAAAGAATGACGGTGGTAATAAAGGAAAAGAAAACGCCAAAAACAAAAGAATTGGCAAATAAAAAAAGACGACAATACCGGGATGACGCATATTGCCAGGCAAAACTACGATTTTAAACCTGTAATGTTGACTTATTTTGGCCTAACCACTAACAAGTTTTGTCGTTGTTGAGTAACAGATAAAGTGGTTAGTAACTGGCATTCTGGCAACTCACAATTACAACACTCGTTCCAAGAGTATGATAAAGGCAATCACTCAGGAAATTGAAGCAACGGTTATGGACCCAGTGCAAGAGGATGAGGTAGTAGATGTGAATAGCATGAAAGAGGAAATGTATAAGCTCAAACAACAGATGGCTGAGATGTACCAGGCTTGGGCAAAGGGACAACCTTTACCCACCTACCCTGCCAACCCTACATATATCCCTCTACCAGTCCCAGCACAAGATCCACCCGCTATGAACTCATCATCCACTTATCCTACATATCTACCCTATTACGCAACCACATCACAAGCACCACCACCAATCCCTAAACAAGTTTCACCACCACCGCCACAAGTTGCTCTTGTATATGTGGCACCACCTCTGGCCACCTTGCACAAATCCTCCAGTGAACCACTATTCCACGTCCAAGACAACCATTATTACCCCCTGGGAACCCACTTTCCGACAGCATGATTCCTATACCCCTCTCATTGATATGGCTGACTAGGAGAAACCTACTAGAAATTCTGAGCAGGAAGAGATGGCTAGAAAGATGAAGAGCCTCGAGCAATTATTCCGTAATATGCAGGTTTTGGGTGGTCAAGTAAGCGTAGCTTACAAGGATTTATGTCTGTTCCCTGAAGTGCAACTTCCTGCGGGATTTAATCTGCCGAAATTTGATTTGTATGATGGCCACGGTGATCCGGTAGCATATTTAAGAGGGTTTTGCAGCAAGATGCATGGAGCCGGTGGGAAAGATGAATTACTCATGGCTTACTTTAGCCAAAGTCTCAGTGGTTCAGCTCTTGAATGGTATACCCGTCAAGATCATACCAGATGGTTTATTTGGGACGATTTAGCCCCGGCATTTGCAAACCATTTTCAGTACAATATAGAAATTATCCCAGATAGGTTGACACTGACAAAGATGGAGAAAAAACTGGGAGAAAGTTTTCGAGAGTATGGCTTTAGGTGGACGGAGCAAGCTGCTCAGGTAGACCCACTGATGAAGGAGGGAGAAATGGTAGACCATTTTCTGCAAGCTTTGTAACCAACGTACTATGGGCATTTGGTATATGAAATTGGAAAAACCTTCAACGAGGTAGTTAAAATGGGAAGCTTGGTTGAAGAAGGATTGAAGTCAAACAAAATTATGAGCTATTCAGCCATCAGCTACGAACCAGGCAATCCAGACAGGTACATGTGGAGCAATCAGAAAGAAAAAAAAAGAAGAAGTGGCAGTCATAGAAGGAAGGTCTTGGTCCAGGGGTCCCAACCCATATTACCATCAGGCTCGCCCGCACCAACCCTATCCACCAATACCATTTAGCCCACCTCAACACTATTACCCCTTCTTGGTCCACAATTTTCTGTACATCACGCCCAAGCCTACTCACCACCTTTTACTCCATGGCGAACTCCAGCACCCCAAAATATTTACCACACCCAAAACATATACCCACCACCAAAAACTTACAAAAATTCCAATGGAACCAATTTTCGTCCTAACCCTGGAGTCAAGAACGACAGGACACAAAGAAAGAAAACATTTACTCCCTTGGGTGAGTCGTATACTAGTCTTTTCCATAGATTAAGACAACTCAGGATGTTAAACCCCATAGAGCCTAAAATCCCTAATCCACCACCGAGAAACTTGGACCAATCTGTCCATTGTGAATATTGTTTAGGGGCCCCAGGGCATGACACTGAAAAATGCTGGCACAGTAATACGAGAATTTATCGACTCCAGAAGAATTGAGGTTCAAGCTCCCGAGGCTCCTAATATAACATAGAACCCTTTGCCTGTGTACCATGAGACCCACAAGATAGAAGTGGTACAAGGAGGAAGTTGCAAGAAGCTCTCTCAAGCTGTAATGATGATCAAAGCGAGCAACAACAAGACAGAGGAGAAAATCATAAGTGAGAAAATACCAGTCAAGCCACATGTGAGCAAGCCAATAGTGGTAGCTGAACCTGAGCCTGTAAAGGTGACAGTACCAGGAGTGAGTACAAAGCCCGTATTGAGTGTAAAGGCAGCACAGCTAGAGCCAATTGTTATCAAGCCAGTCACTCAAATGCCCATAGTGAATACCAGAACTGTGCTTTGGAATTACAGCAAGGTAACTGTCATGTATAAAGGAAAGGAAATCAAGGAGGAGATTTGTGAAACCCACGGTTTGACCCGGTCTAGGAGATGTTTTGCTCCCGATAAATTGAGGAAGGAAAAAGTCGCAAAAGATAATCCGGCCAAAGTAAAGAAAGTTGTCACTGAAAAAGAAGCTCAGGAATTTCTAAAGAAAATGAAAGCTCGGGATTATTCCATAGTTGAGCAGCTGAGGAAAACACCAGCTCAGATATCTTTGCTATCTTTGTTGATTCATTCTGATGAACACCGAAAGGCATTAATGAAGATCCTGAACGAGGCCCATGTACCAGAAAAGATCACAGTGAATTATTTAGAGAAGATCACAAATAAAATCTTCGAGGCAAACAGGATAACATTTTCAGATGATGAAGTACCAATAGAGGGGACAAAGCACAACAAGGTATTATATCTTACGGTGAAGTGCGAGGAATCAGTGGTGACCCGTGTCTTGGTCGATAATGGGTCAAGTGCCAATATTTGCCCTTTCTCTACTCTAGGCAAGCTAAAGATTGACCATGAAAGAATCCACAAGAACAACATATGTGTGAGAGGATTTGACGGGGGTGGGAAGAACACTGTTGGAGATATCATATTGGAACTCACCATCGGACCGGTAGAATTTACCATGGAATTTCAAGTGTTGGACGTGTCCGTGTCCTATAATTTCATACTAGGACATCCATAGATTCATGCTGCAAAAGTTGTACCTTCTTCACTCCATCAAATGGTGAAATTTGAATGGGATCGACAAGAAATAGTAGTGTATGGTGAAGATAATGCTTGCAATACCATCACACCGTTTGAAGAAGTCGAGGGTGACAAAGGTTCCTGGGTGTACCAAGTTGTGGACACTGTATCTGTGGATAAAATATCTGAAGGCGAAAACATTCCGATGCCCAGATAGCTTCCGCAGCAGTCATGGTTGCTATGAAGATGCTGAAAAATGGGTTTCTCCCAGGGAAAGGTTTAGGAGCTTCCCTGCAAGGAATAACACAGCCATTATCTCTTTCGGGTATCACTAACACTTTTGGATTGGGTTTCAAGCCAACCATTGCCGACATAAAAAGAGCCTGAAAACTAAAAAAGAAAGGATGGACCCTCCCCAAACCTATCCCGAAACTCTCTCATTCATTCGTCAAGCCTGGTACAAAAAGACGTCCGGCAATGGTCATGCCTAGCCAAGCAGGGATAAGGCCAGACGAAGAGCTGTTAGAAAGATTTTAGAGGTTGTTCGAAGACATGAACATGGTAGAGGCAGTTGAGGGCACAAGTAAAATGGACGTCTAGTTTGTTTGATCCCAGATAAAGCTAAATAACTGAGAATCTACTCCTCTTCCAACCAGAAGGGAGTTGTGGTTGTTAGCTTTGACGTTCCATTCTTAAATCCGTCTTATTTCAAAAGTTGTAATACAAATACTATGTTCCGTCCAGTCGGACGTGTCAAACCTTGTTATCTTTCGAAGTTTAATGAAATGCAATTTCTTTCTTGCTCAATTTTGATAGCCTTATTTCATTTTCTTTTCTTTTCTTGTACAGTCCATTTTTCGCTGATTTCAATGATGTGTCATGCATAAGGAATTCTCGGCCCAGTCTTGATAATCAAATAGTTATACAAGAAATCGAACATGTTAATAAAGTGGAGTATGACGATGAGGAAGTTTTGGAAGAAATTAGTAAAGATCTGAGCCATTATGAGGAGAAACCCAAACCAAACTTGAATAAGACAGAGTCTATTAATTTGGGAGATGAGGAAAACATTTGATAAACAAAGATTAGTGTTCATTTGGAAGCCTCACTTACAGAGGACTTGATAAAGTTACTACACAAGTACAAAGACTTATTTGCATGGTCCTATGACAGAATGCTAGGGCTAAGTACTGATTTGGTGGTACATAAGTTGCCCATCAAGCAGAAGTTAAGAAAGTTCAAAACAGACATCAACGTGAAAATATAAGAGGAAGTCAACAAGCAATTTGAGGCAAAGGTCATACGGGTCACCAAATACCCCACCTGGTTAGCTAATGTTGTACCTGTTCCGAAGAAAGATAGAAAAACCAGAGTGTGTGTTGATTATCAAGACCTCAACAAAGCAAGTCCGAAGGATAATTTTCCATTTCCAAACATCCACATATTAATTGACAAATGTGCCAAACATGAGATTGGGTCTTTCGTTGATTGTTATGCAGGTTATCATCAGATCCTGATGGATGAAGAAGATGCAGAGAAGACAGCCTTTATCACACCTTGGGGGACATATTGCTACAGAGTAATGCCGTTCGAATTAATGCTGGAGCAACATATATGAGAGCAATGGCCACCATGTTTCATGACATGATACATCAAGAGATTGAAGTCTATGTGGATGATGTCATTATTAAATCCAAGAAGCAGTATGATCATGTTAAAGACCTGAGGAAGTTCTTCCAAAGGCTTCGGAGATACAATTTCAAGCTAGAGCCAGCAAAATATGCTTTTGGAGTACCATCAGGGAAATTATTGGGGTTTGTGGTAAGCCGACGTGGTATTGAATTGGACCCGTCCAAGCTATTCAGGAGTTGCCTCCGCCAAAGAGCAAGAAAGATGTGATGAGTTTGTTGGGCAGATTAAATTATATTAGCAGATTTATTGCCCAATTGACGTCAACTTGTTAGCCTATTTTCAAATTATTGAAGAAAGGCGCTGTAGTAAAATGGACTGACGAATGTCAAGCCGTATTTGATAAAATCAAGGAATATCTGGCCAATCCGCCTGTATTGGTTCCTCCAGAACCCGAAAGGCCCTTGATCCTTTATTTGACGATACTGGATAATTCCTTCGGCTGTGTACTGGGGCAGCATGATGAAACGGGAAAGAAGGAGCAAGCAATTTACTATCTCAGTAAGAAATTTACATCTTACGAGGTAAACTATACTCAGTTGGAAAGAACATGTTGTGCCTTGACATGGGTTGCACAGAAATCGAAACATTACCTGTCGACTTAAACCACTTATCTCATATATTGTTTGGAACCACTGAAGTACATCTTTCAGAAGCTTACGCCTTTGGGAAGGCTTGCTAAATGGCAAATTTTGCTCACAGAGTTTGATATTGTTTATGTAACCTGCACTGCGATGAAAGCACAAGGAGTTGCTGATCACTTAGCGGAAAATCCAGTCGACGATGAATATGAACCACTGAATACATATTTCCCTGATGAGGAGACGATGAATATTGAAGAATTAGAACAAGAAGAAAAGCCGGGCTAGAAATTATACTTTGATGGAGCTGTCAATAGCAAAGGAGTTGGAATTGGAGCAGTGCTCATTTCAGAAACGGGTCAGCATTATCATGTAACCACTCAACTCTACTTTTTCTGTACTAATAATATGGCTTAATATGAAGCGTGTATATCGTGATTAAGAATGTCAATAGACATGGGTGTTCAAGAGATTTTGGTCATGGGTGACTCAGATCTCTTGATACATCAAATTCAAGGAGAATGGTAGACAGGGATTTGAAACTCATGCCGTACCGACAATGTCTACATGAACTATGTCAGCGGTTTCAATCCATAGAATTTAAACATATCCCAAGAATGCACAATGAAGTTGCCGATGCTTTGGCTACTCTATCATCTATGCTACACCATCCGGATAAAACTTATGTAGATCCATTACAAATACAAGTTCATGATCAGAATGCTTATTGTTATGCAGTAGAAGAGGAACTTGACGGTGAACCATGGTTCCATGATATCAGAGAGTATTTGAGAATGGGGATGTACCCAGTGCAAGCTACAGGGGATCAGAAAAGAGCCATAAGACGATTGGCGAGTAGATGTTTCTTCAGTGGAGGGGTCCTATACAAAAGAACCCCAGATTTGGGTTTGTTAAGATGTATAGATGCAAAGCAGTCTAATACAATCATGACTGAGGTACACGCAGGAGCATGTGGACCCCACATGAGCGGATATGTTTTAGCAAAGGAAATACTCAGCGCTGGATATTATTAGCTCACTATGGAATGAGATTGCATCAGATATGTACGGAAATGTCATCAGTGCCAGATACATTGGAATTTGATTCATTCTCTGCATTATGAATTGCAAACGATGTCAGCACCATGTCCTTTCGTTGCTTGGGGCATGGATGTTATTGGGCCTATAGAACTAGCAATATCTAATGGGCACAAGTTTATCTTGGTTGCTATTGATTATTTTACCAAATGGGTAGAGGCGAAGACATTCAAAGCAGTAACAAAGAAGGCAGTGGTGGATTTCGTACATGCAAACATCAGTTGCCATTTTGGAATTCCAAAAGTGATTATTGCAGATAATGGAGCCAAACTTAATAGTCATCTTATGGCAGAGACATGCCAAAGGTCTAAAATCATGCATCGCAATTCTACACCTTATCGGCCCGAAGCAAATGGAGCAGTTGAAGCAGCGAATAAGAATATCAAGAAAATCCTTCGGAAAATGGTGGAAGGATCAATGCAATGGCATGAGAAATTCACCTTCGCTTTATTGGGCTATCGCACTACTATGCACAGTTCGAGTGGTGCAACCCCTTATTCATTGGTGTATAGCACGGAGGCAGTGATACATGCGGAAGTTGAAATACCTTCCCTTCGAATCATTGCAAAGGTTGAGATTGATGATGATGAATGGGTAAAAGCATGGTTACAACAATTGAGTTTAATTGATGAGAAGAGATTTGCAGCAGTATGTCACAGACAGTTGTATCAATAGAGGATGGCTAGAGCACATAACAAGAAAGCACGTCCACAAAAATTCGAGGTGGGACAATTGGTGTTGAGACATATCTTACCACATTGGGCAGAAGAAAAAGGAATGTTCGCTCCTAATTGGTCGGGTGTTGTCCAATGAAGCATTATATTTGACAGATGTAGAAGGGAAATGCGTAGAGACTGCCATTAACTCTGATGCAGTCAAACGATACTATGTATGAGTTCTTTCATGTATCTAAATTGTATTTGTCATATTTTTGAAATTAAAGTGATGAAGGCATTTTATTTCTCTATCTAAACACTTTACCCATTGCTATCCCTTTGAGCTTTATTGTATTATTCTTTCATACCCCTTGTCACACCTCCTTTTTCCGCTGACCCGCGAGGGAGCGAGGGAGTTTTTCCAATTAAAGGACAATCGAAACGGGATTCATTTATTGAGAGATTCGGAGTCGCCACTTGGGAGATTTATGGTGTTTCAAGTCACCAGTTTGAAACCCGAATTGAGGAAAGGTTTGACTCTATTTAACGGTCCGCGAACCAGAAATCCGGGTAAGGAATTTTGTTAACCCGGGAGAAGGTGTTAGGCATTCCCGAATTCCGTGGTTCTAGCACGGTCGCTTAACTGTCATATTCAGCTTATTTATCTGATTTTTACAATTATATACTTAATGCAAATTAATATCCCTTTACCGCTTTTATTACTATTATTATTTATGAAAGAGAATGTTGCCTAAAAATATGTTTCGAATCACGTCACATGAAATGCACACCCGTATTCAGGAAAGTAATTTTATTTACAAGTCGTGCCTAAAGTGTCTATCGTTTTTTGTTAATTTTTGGGAAAAGCCGTGAAATTCGCTAAAGGGTGCACTTCGATTTCTAAGGATTAAAGTATTAATTAAGTGAGGACTATGAGTTACATATATCATTAATTCAAATTAACTATCAAAAGTTTACTGCTTACTAAACTAGTTTCTACGCCAATCAAACCAAACAACTTGTCCAATTCAACAAACCCTTCTTAAACATTATCCAAACAAATAGAAGGAGAAAAACTCCATGAATTTCACAATAGAAAAAGCATGTGTCCATCTGGCAGTAATCAAACGAAAATGGAAAGAATAAACCTCCAACCAGTTACTTTACTTTTACATATATATATTTATCAAATAGCATTTTATACTCCTTTCATGCCCTTTTATATCCATGCCATTTTCATTTCAATAAATGATAAATATCAAGGTAAAAAGATAGAGAACTGGACCTCAATAGCAAACTCGAGAATGAAACGTCAAAACCACGGACAAGGTCTCTATTGGAACGTCTCGGCGGAAACTCGACGAACTGCGAACAGACATCGACGGAAACTTCGGACGGATCTCATGCGACTCGACCTTCATCGGACTCCACTGAAAACCAAATATTTTTGTGGGTTTGTGCGTTTGTGCGTGTGCGTTCAGTGAGGTGCGTCAAGAAGACGATGGTCGTTAATGGGCTGTTCGTCAGGACGCGAGGCAGTGATGGTGGTTCGTTCAGGGCGTGAAAGGCTGGAGGTGAAACGGCAGCGGCTATGGAGGGGGACGACGAGAGGGGTTGCTGGTTGTCGTTTGGTTACTGCTGTCTTGCTGCCGTCTTCTTCTTTTTGAAGAAGATGAACAGTAACCTTTTGTTACAAAAATCTCTCAAGTCTCCACCTAGTCAAACGATGCAACAGTGCATATCCTCTCTCCCCTCTATCTCTCGTTCCCTCTCTAGCCCCTTTTGCTTTTGTTTTTAAAAGTCACCGTCCCCTCTCCAGCCCATTTTGCTTCTGTTTTTAAAAGTCACGGCCCCATCATTTGTCCGTTGAACAACATTCCCACGTGAGAGACCAAGAGTCATGGGTCTCCACGTGGGTTTCAAGGGTTATGGGTTTCGTCTCGTGCTCCGTCCGTGTCCCCCACGTGTGGTGGGCTCGGATTATTATGGGCTAGGTCCGAAAATTATAAAACCGGGTAGTTTGAACCCGAATATTATTCTTTGCCCGGAACCGAGAATGAGAACACGATGTTATTAATTAATCCTACGTAAGTAAAATAACTATAAGACTAATGATTAAAACAAAATTATTTTTTTATATTTTTTTCAAAATTAAAGTAATTACAAAATGTTAATGAAACTATTTTTATTATTTTCGTTTTTATAAAAAGATAAAAATATAAAGTACTATTTTTGTATTTTTCAAGTTTAAAATGACTACGAAACATTAATAAAACTATATTTTGGTTATTTTTCATTTTAAGGTAAAAATAAAGTAAAAGAGTCAAATTTAGCTAAAATAGCTATATTAAAACTAAACTAAATATATTACGCTAAAATAAATAATAAAAAAAAAATCTCGGGTAGGGGCAAAATCACGCATCTACAGCTGCCCCTCTTTGACTGAAAACACAAAGAGTTTTCAGACAAAGAACAACTAGACAAGTGTTTTTGACCCGACCCTTATTCGGAGGGACTAAACTAAGAAAAGAGGATGTGATCGAGCCATTGTATCTGAGCTGCCTACATATCCTTGGCTATAAAGGAATCAGGCCACGTGTAGTTCAGAAGTGAGTAAGGATATGGAGTAACCGAGGTGGAGAGCCGGTCGAGGTGCCGTTTCGCCGAGGTTCCGTTCCGTCGAGGTTCCGGTCCGTGGTCCTGCTATTACATCAAGAATCAAAACATGAGAAAACTAACTAAGCCTATCAGCTACTAGTTACAAGATTCCTATCTATAAGTCTTCCGAAGCTTGATCTTGAGTATTGGTTGGTGCTTCATGCGGACTCTAAATTTGAACCTTGATACTTGCTAGTTGCAGGTGCTGCTTTTCGAATCAAGACCAGGTATACAGTGCTTGTGACCTCGGCCATGTCTTGAGCACACCACATCTTTCATCAACTTCTGCACTTGGATTAACTCCTTGCTCTTTTTTATTGTGACTAACTTTTGTTGATCATCTCAGAATGTTGACTCGCATTCTGGTCGCAAGCTTCTTTTGTGGCTAACTTGCATTGCACTCCGAAGTGAATTCCCTTACTTGTGATCTTCAAGCTATTCTCCTTCGAAGTCTGAATCTAACTTTTCTGATCCTTGTTGCCTTCCTTCCGATTCATGCTGGGGATTTCCGTTGCACTCTGTCACTTTTCGATTGTTCACTATCCTTATCAAATCTTGGAAACTGAGACGCCGTTCTGCTTTTCTGGCGGGCTTCTGACTTTAACAACAAACTTTAATCATAAATTGCCATTCCATTCTTCAGGCGGGCACCTGACTTCAACAACAAACTTCGAAAATAAATTGCCACTTCATTCTTCAAGTGGGCACCTGATTACCAAAACTTGAACTGTATAGATCGAACGATTACCATCTCAGGAGAAAAAAATTCATCAGACTAAGACTTTGACGCTAGGAGATAATTCCTCAGACTAGGTCTAAATTGTCGTGATCTCAGGAGAAAGATTCATCGGACCGAGATTTTGATGTCTTAGGAGAAAGATTCATCAGACTAAGACTTTGACGCTAGGAGATAATTCCTCAAACTAGGTCTAAATTGTTGTGATACCAGGAGTCAGACTAGGTCTAAATCATTGTGATCTTAGGAGAAAGATTCATCAAACTAAGATTTTGATATCTTAGGAGAAAGATTCATCGGACTAAGATTTTGACGCTAGGAGATAATTCATCAGACTAGGTCTAAATTATTGTGATCTCAGGAGAAAGATTCATCAGACTGAAATTTTGATATCTTAGGAGAAAGATTCATCAGACTAAGATTTTGACGCTAGGAGATAATTCCTCAGACTAGGTCTAAATTGTTGTGATCTCAGGAGAAAGATTCATCGGACTGAGATTTTGATATCTTAGGAGAAAGATTCATCGGACTAAGATTTTGATGTCTTAGGAGAAAGATTCATCAGACTAAGATTTTGACGCTAGGAGATAATTCCTCAGACTAGGTCTAAATTGCTGCCTTACTTAAAATCTTCCAATTGTTGCTTCATTCTTCTTGTTGCTTTCATCTAAAATCTCTAATTGTTGTTTTTCACTTCCTATTAAATTATCTTTAACTATAACTTCATAAACTAAATCGCCACTCCATTCTTCAGGCGGGCTCCCTGACTTCAACTACAACTCAAAACTAAATCGCCACTTCATTCTTCAGGCGGGCTCCCTGACTTCAACTACTACTTCAAAATAAATCGCCACTCCATTTTTCAGGCGGGCTCCCTGACTTCAACTATAACTCAAAATAAATCGCCACTCCGTTCTTCAGGCGGGCTCTCTGACTTCAACTACAACTCAAAAACTAAATCGCCACTCCATTCTTCAGGCGGGCTCCCTGACTTCAGCTACCACTTCAAAATAGATCGCCACTCCGTTCTTCAGGCGGGCTCCCTGACGTTAACTACAATTTCAAAATAAATCGCCACTCCATTCTTCAGGCGGGCTTCCTGACTTCAACTATAACTTCAAAACTAACTCGCCACTCCATTCTTCAGGCGGGCTCCCTGACTTCAACTATAACTTCAAAACTAACTCGCCACTCCATTCTTCAGGCGGGCTCCCTGACTTCAACTACAACTCAAAACTAAATCGCCACTCCATTCTTCAGGCGGGCTCCCTGACTTCAACTACAACTAAAAACTAAATCGCCACTCCATTCTTCAGGCGGGCACCCTGACTTCAACATCACTTCACTAACTCCATCCCATCCCTGTCGCCTTCCTTTGCTTCATGCACCACTTTCTTCTTCCTGCATCGCTTCTTGGGCCATCCTTTCTTCTGAAATACCTTGTTTCGGAATGCTGCTAGGGACATCTTTGAATTGATTACTTACCTGCTTGGGATAATGCTGCTGGGGAAATCTTCTTTATTTCCTCCTTTTCTACTTCCTTCAAAACCTATCTCCCGAAATCGCTGGGGATTGAAATGTCATCAGCTGGGGATTACCCTGTCCGGGGATCCCTTTTCCTTCTTCCTCTTTCCAAACCTCCTTCGGGGCTCGCGCTTCGCTCCCTTGAAAAACTTGTAGGATATAATGCTGTCGGGGAAATCTCGAAATCAGTGTTTCATTTTTCCGAGAACTGCTGGGGGTGATACCGGCCTCTTGCCTTTCTGAACGCAAGCTTCCTCGTTTTGTCCTGTCTGCTGGGGGTCTAATTTCCTCCATCACAGCTTGTTGTTTTCTTTCTTTCAAAGCTGCTGGGGATAACCTAGTTCAAAGATCATTTCCTCGCGTTATCTGGCTTCTTTCCCCAACCAGGTATTTGGTTTCGAGAAAATTTTTGCAACGTGAGAAAATTTTCTGCCCCAGTTTGAGAATCTTCTTCGTGGCATGCTTTTCTGCCAACAACCCCTCTTCTTCCTATTTCAAATCAAAGAAAAATTAGTTAGTTTTAAAATGTGGTGGTTGGTTGTGGTGCTCCTGCTGGGGATGGTTCTCTTCTTCTTTCCCTGCTCTGCGTTTCATTGTCAGACCCTGCCGGGGATGTTATCATTTGATGATATTCATGCTGGGGATAGTTTTCTCCTTTCTTGCTTCCCCGCCTTCCTTGACGACTCTTTATTCGCGAACCTTTCCACGTGGTTTTCCACCGACCACCCGAATTCCTATAATAGTGACCCTTCGTGAAGACCTTGCATGTTTTACTGGTGAACCATTTTCTTTGTTCACCCTTGTCACTGAAAATACCTTTCTGCTGGGATATCTCTCCTTCTTTTGCGGCATATCTAAGGACTGGGCATTTCCCGACCTTTGAGTCTCATTAACCTTGGCCTTGAGGTCATTAACCTTCCCGGAGATATCCTTATTGACACAAATCCCTCCCTTTGTCCTTTTCCTATTGCTGGGGAATATCCCTCTGGATACTGGCCTTGCGCTTGATCCCTCTTAACTTATACCACTTGGGTGTACCAATCAAATTCCGTCTTGCATAATTGGAAAGCTGGTGGAAAATTTTGAAGTCATTTCTTACAAACAGACTCTATTGGGGAATTTTTTATGAAAGGAGAAAGATAAAAGGAAATAGAATAAAAGACAAAAACGAGGATGACTCTCTAAAAAGAAAAATTATAAAATAACCCTATCAAACGTGGATACCAACTCTAATGGACATGACATGCACATATAGCCTATCCTCCGTCGTTAAACCGCCTTTTGTAATCTTCTCCTGGGACTTTCCTATCTCGTTTCCAATCTTCGTTCGACTTGTAGTGCCCGAGGGGTTTTCGCTACCAAGCCTCTCTCATTGCGTTTTTTCTCTCAGCTTTCATCGCCTTATGGTGCCTGTGAAGGTTTTCACCGCTAAGACTCTCTCATTTGTGTTACTTTTCCGCTGGGGATTGGTGGTGTTACTGCTAAGATTCTCTCATACTTCTTCTGCTGCGGATCCGAGTCTTTTCTGATGGGAATCAGAGTGTTATGTTCTGATAGGACTTCTCTCATTTGCCTGACTTGGCCTCTTTTGAAGATTGGTCAAAAGGTCTTTCTTTGGACCGTAATGTGGATTTGGATAAGGCTAGAAAAATGGTATTAAAGGCTCGAAATAAAACAAAATGGGTTCAAAATTACAACCTTCGGACCTATGTTTATTTATAATAAACACAATTTTTGCCCCAGATTCTTGCTTGGGGATTTTTGATTTTTATTTACACTATGACCGAGCTGTGAAGCGCCTACGTATCCTCTTTGAGGAATCAGGTCAAACGTAGTTCCCAATTTCTCTTTTTCAAGTTTCTTTTTTTTTTCATACATTCTTCTTTTTCTTTTCTTTATCTCTTTTTGTTGTTTTCTTTTTCTTTACTTTTTTCTTTATCCCTTTCTTCTCTTGCCTTTCAAACTTGTGTTTCTAGTTTTTGCAACTAATTCCGAAGGAGGGGTATGAAAGAATTTAAAATAAGGCTCAAAGGGTTGACGATGGATAAAGTGTTTGGATAGCGGAACAAAATGCCTTCGTCATTCCAATCTTCAAAACATGCCAAGTTCAAACAACATATTCACGACATCTTCTGTTTGTGCCCTGATTGATAACCATATCGTCCATTCGCCTTTTCATCTGTCATTTTAAAGTATTGTTGGACGATGCTTTCATTTCGGTATCACGAGCGAACCCCCCTGTCAACACGGTCAACTTGCCTTTAAGATTTTCTTTATGTTTTATATGCCCCGGTTTCACATTACTCGGGCTCCAAATAATGTCAAACCATTCTTATTTCCTTTAAATGCCCCGATCATCTTCCAATTGCTTCATGATTAACTTTCAAGATTAGGCCAAAATTATGTGTGGATGCCATGTCACTGGAGTTGACAGAAAAAGGGACTATAAAGAGGAAAGACTTAAATCAAAGAAAAATGACTAGAAATAAAGGAAGACGGATAATTGTATTAGACAGTGAAATGGTTCGGACGACACGACAAACATAATAAACTAGGGTAAGACCCTCTGAACAAACCTAGACAACACTAAACGAGATACCACAACCCACAGAAAACTGGATAAAATAGAATGATAGAAAGGTTTGGGTTACAAGACAATATCCCGATTAACAACCCCGAAATAATCTGGACGACAGAAATGACAACAAAATAAACCACCAAAACTCCACTCTGGTTGGCCAATATATGGAGAGTCTTCCCAATTACCAAACACGACATTTTGGCCACTGAGCTTCACATCAATATTACCAAGGCCACTATCCGCTTCAACATTTTCAGTTTTAGTCAATACTTTCCCACAAAGTGTGCATCATGGTGTGCAGGTGAAGGACTCTGTGCGATATTCTGGATGTCACTGTCTTGGATCAAAATAAGGTTTTCCTGGATCTTGCGTTTCCGGTTTACCACAAACCAACCACCTCAATTTTCTCAACAATTCAAAACAAAATGTGTTAGAAATGGACTCAGTCAGTCCTTAGTATTATCAACATTTTTCACTCTTTTTTTTTCTTTTCTTTTTTGATTTTTTTTTCTTTTAGTGGTGGTCGAATCTTATATAGATTTCCTACGTATCATGACCCCGCATGAATCAGACCGTGCGTAGTTCTTGCAAATTAATGCAAGAAAATAAAGAGATGTTTATTTGATTTTATTATTTTTTTTTATTTTTCTTTGAAGGAAAATTATAGAAGCCGACTCCAACTACAAACTTGTGTAGGAGATTTCTACAAGAATAAGAAAATTTTTGGTGTCAATTATGACTATTTCTACAAAATTGGCCACATAATGGCTTAATTGACAAAATGACTATTTTTGCAAAATTTATTTAAGAAAGATAAACTTGAAATTTTTTTTATTATCATGTGGCTCATGGGGCATCGTTCGGCATCACCATAGACCAACACAAGACTATTTTTTCATAAATTGGCCATGTAATGGCTTATTTAGACAAAGTGGCTCTTTTTGCAAAATTTTGTTTAAGAGAATGCAAATTCAAAATTTTATCCTGGGGCCTATGGGGCATCGTTCAGCACCGACACAGGCCAACACAAGACTGAGGAAGTTAAAATGCAAAAATGTGGCTATTTAAGCAAAACTCCGGCCATGTAATGGCTTATTTGATAAAGTGGTTATTTTTGTAAAGTTGAGTGATGACTCAAAACTTGATTTTTTGCGGATACATCCTTTCGCATTTCCGCGAGGGAATATTTCCAGGCTGTGTCCAAAATTATTTACAAATGACTCAAAGTGGCTATTCTTGCAAAAACAGGCCTTCCGGCGTCTTTTTTAGGGACATTCGGCTTATTTTAAGCAAGAATAGCATCACCCGACTTATTTATAACAAAATCAAAAATTTGACATTTTTTTGTTATTTTTGCAAAAGGGGTATGAACCCGGACTTGATTTTGCGGCTATGGCCTTGCAACATTTCCACAAGGAATATTTCAAGGCCGTGCCCGCAAATTATTAAAAAATGATTCAAAGTGGATATTTTTGCAAAAAACAGCCTTCCGGCATCCTTTCGGAACATTCGGCTATTTTCAAAAACAGCGTCACTTCGATTTTATTGAAAACTAAAATTCGACATTTTTTTTTGATAAAAGGGTGGTAACCCAAACTTGATTTTGCGGCTACGACCTTTCAACATTTCCGCGAGGGAATATTTCAAGGTTGTGCCCAAAAATTATTTATAAAGATTCAAAGTGGCTATTTTTTGCAAAAACAGCCTTCCAGCGTCCTTTCGGAACATTCGGCTATTTGCAAAAATGGCATCACTTTGATTTTATTGACAAAATTAAAAACACATTTTTTTTTATTTTTTTTAAAAGGGGTGGTTGGACCCGATGAGGGTTGCCTATGTATCCCACCCGGTGAGAATCAAACCCGCGTAGTTCGGTCCGTCAAAACAACTATTTTTTCTTTTATTGACTGACAAAGAAAACACATTTTGTCAAGAAAACCATTTTGTTGGCAAAGTCAACCGTCTGTCGTCTTTTATCGGCAAACTAAATTTATTGACTTGTTGGTAAAACACATTTTTGTATTTTCTGAAAAATATTTATTTCCCCATACTATTTCCTTTTGTTTTTTCGTTTTTCTTCGGTATTTAAAAGTCGGTCAGCATGCCAGTCTAAATAAATGCTTACAATAAATATGATATAGCAAGATGGTCTTTTCATTTCAGGTTGCCTGTCCTAGACGGACCCAACCCCTGTGTTGAGTCCCCTAAGTCAAATGCAACGTGATGCAAATAAACGTTTCCTACTAGGGATCCGGTATGCAGTTATGTTATTCTAAGCTCAAAACCTCGGTACATGGTCTAACTGTGTACCCGAGCGGACAACTCGGATTGAGGAGGGGGCTACGTACCGGAGACCCGCGGGATCGTCCGGCTTTGTAACTTATCCTGCCTCTTTTCTTATTTTGGGTATTGACATTAACAGAAAAAAGGAGTCTCAACCAGTAAGCACATCCCCGGAGGTAAGAAGAGAAGGGTTTTCGGCACGGTTTTATATACAGTTCACGCAATATCAAAGCGGTAAACATATAGTAGTTTGTATATACAGTGCAACTAGTATCAAAGCGGTAGACATGTAGCACATTAATTAGACATATAATAAGATCAGATATAGGCAAAAACAACAATTTAATTGAGCTCGAATTCTTAAACCCTGAACCGAAGTTCTGGGTTATTATCCCCAGTGGAGTCGCCAGAGCTGTCACACCTCCTTTTTCCGCTGACCCGCGAGGGAGCAAGGGAGTTTTTCCAATTAAAGGACAATCGAAACGGGATTCATTTATTGAGAGATTCGGAGTCGCCACTTGGGAGATTTATGGTGTCCCAAGTCACCGGTTTGAAACCCGAATCGAGGAAAGGTTTGACTCTATTTAACGGTCCGCGAACCAGAAATCCGGATAAGGAATTCTGTTAACCCGGGAGAAGGTGTTAGGCATTCCCGAATTCCGTGGTTCTAGCACGGTCGCTTAACTGTCATATTCAGCTTATTTATCTGATTTTTACAATTATATACTTAATGCAAATTAATATCCCTTTACCGCTTTTATTACTATTATTATTTATGAAAGAGAATGTTGCCTAAAAATATGTTTCGAATCACGTCACATGAAATGCACACCCGTATTCAGGAAAGTAATTTTATTTACAAGTCGTGCCTAAAGTGTCTATCGTTTTTGTTAATTTTGGGAAAAGCCGTGAAATTCGCTAAAGGGTGCACTTCGATTTCTAAGGATTAAAGTGTTAATTAAGTGAGGACTATGAGTTACATATATCATTAATTCAAATTAACTATCAAAAGTTTACTGCTTACTAAACTAGTTTCTACGCCAATCAAACCAAACAACTTGTCCAATTCAACAAACCCTTCTTAAACATTATCCAAACAAATAGAAGGAGAAAAACTCCATGAATTTCACAATAGAAAAAGCATGTGTCCATCTGGCAATAATCAAACGAAAATGGAAAGAATAAACCTCCAACCAGTTACTTTACTTTTACATATATATATTTATCAAATAGCATTTTATACTCCTTTCATGCCCTTTTATATCCATGCCATTTTCATTTCAATAAATGATAAATCAAGGTAAAAAGATAGAGAACTGGACCTCAATAGCAAACTCGAGAATGAAACGTCAAAACCACGGACAAGGTCTCTATTGGAACGTCTCGGCGGAAACTCGACGAACTGCGAACAGACATCGACGGAAACTTCGGACGGATCTCATGCGACTCGACCTTCATCGGACTCCATTGAAAACCAAATATTTTTGTGGGTTTGTGCGTTTGTGCGTGTGCGTTCAGTGAGGTGCGTCAAGAAGACGATGGTCGTTAATGGGCTGTTCGTCAGGACGCGAGGCAGTGATGGTGGTTTGTTCAGGGCGTGAAAGGCTGGAGGTGAAACGACAGCGGCTATGGAGGGGGACGACGAGAGGGGTTGCTGGTTGTCGTTTGGTTACTGCTGTCTTGCTGCCGTCTTCTTCTTTTTGAAGAAGATGAACAGTAACCTTTTGTTACAAAAATCTCTCAAGTCTCCACCTAGTCAAACGATGCAACAGTGCATATCCTCTCTCCCCTCTATCTCTCGTTCCCTCTCCAGCCCCTTTTGCTTCTGTTTTTAAAAGTCACCGTCCCCTCTCCAGCCCCTTTTGCTTCTGTTTTTAAAAGTCACGGCCCCATCATTTGTCCGTTGGACAACATTCCCACGTGAGAGACCAAGAGTCATGGGTCTCCACGTGGGTTTCAAGGGTTATGGGTTTCGTCTCGTGCTCCGTCCGTGTCCCCCACGTGTGGTGGGCTCGGATTATTATGGGCTAGGTCCGAAAATTATAAAACCGGGTAGTTTGAACCCGAATATTATTCTTTGCCCGGAACCGAGAATGAGAACACGGTGTTATTAATTAATCCTACGTAAGTAAAATAACTATAAGACTAATGATTAAAACAAAATTATTTTTTTATATTTTTTTCAAAATTAAAGTAATTACAAAATGTTAATGAAACTATTTTTATTATTTTCGTTTTTATAAAAAGATAAAAATATAAAGTACTATTTTTGTATTTTTCAAGTTTAAAATGACTACGAAACATTAATAAAACTATATTTTGGTTATTTTTCATTTTAAGGTAAAAATAAAGTAAAAGACTCAAATTTAGCTAAAATAGCTATATTAAAACTAAACTAAATATTTTACGCTAAAATAAATAATAAAAAAAAAATCTCGGGTAGGGGCAAAATCACGCATCTACACCCCTCTTTCGGAATCAATAATGAAGTCAAAATGAATGATGAAATGACAAAAAGGAAAAAGAAAAAGAAAAAAAGAGTGAAAAGAAAAAAGAAGAGGAAAATATACAAAAGAAGAAAATCGGGAGAAGTCAAATCGCAACAATGAAGCGATATTATGATCCGAACTACGTTCTGACTTGATCCCGGAATGGTACGTAGGCAGCCTCACTGAGGTTCAGTCATAGCAGAAAGGAAGTCCAAGGTTTCCCAAAAATTGAAACTGGGGCAGAAGTTATGATCATTATGAAGGATATGATTCTAAATGTTGATTTTAAACCCAAGTTGGAAATTTGAGCCTTTATACCTTTTTTTCTAAACCCATCCAAAAGCCACATTACGGTGCAAAGAAAGACCTTCTGATTAATTTCAAGGAAATGACAGTACACGTGAGTGAAGAAAAGCATATTATGGACAACACCTGGGAACTTGAAGATGGAGGATATAAAAAAATAATAAAAATGAGAGAGTCTTATTGGTGAAAACCCTCACGGGCACCATAAGGTGATGTGAGTTGACAGAAATAAAATGTGAGAGTCTTATTTGTGAAAACCTTAACGGGCACCATAAGGCGACGTGAGCTGAGAAAAATGAAATGAGAGAGTCTTACTGGTGAAAACCCTCACGGGCACCATAAGGCGAAAGTGAGAAATGATTTTGTGAAGGGAAAGCAGCAAAGCAAACAAAGTTTGGGTTGTTGAAAAGAGAAATAAAATCGGCAAGTGATTTGGTTGGACAGACTGGGTCGGTTAGCCGAATGCATGGCATAGTCAAAGGAATCAGCCTTCCCACCCAGATAAGTCTTGTCTTTTACTGTGAAAATATTCCTACCCTCAAAATTCAGGGTCATTGCATTTCATTTTATTTTCTTATAATCTGTCTACAAGAAACAGGCGGTGGAAAGCTAATTACCAGCTTCTCAATTAAATGGCATAATGAGATTGGGTCCTTCAAAGGACGGGAGAAATAAAATAACATATGGAAGTCATATAGCCAAAGGGAATAAAGGAAGAGAAGAAACAACAAAAGGGAATTGAAAGGAAAAGCTTGAGTTTAGAAATTTTTTGGATAACAACCAGGAGTTACAGCAAGGCAGTACAAAAGCAAACTAAAGCAAAGGCAGAGTGGAAGCAAGGCCAACAAGAATACCAGTTGCTAACCACCATTTTATACTAAAAAGTTGTTCACTAATTAAAACAGGGACAAACGATTCAAATTCTTACTAATCACTCTAAAGTGAATGTGACCATTGGGGACACACAAGGAAGCATGAGTTTGGCAAAATCAGGCACCCACCTGGAAAATAAGGGAAAAAATCTAAAGGAAGCAACAGTGGAGGAGGAAATCTACGATGAAAGAATCAGTAATCAGGCACCCACCTGAATAATAAGGGAAGTTTTACTTTTCATTTCAAAATTGAGAATATTACACCCAGTTATCAAACTGGGGCAGAACTCTTTTCAATTGTTTTTCTTATTTTTTGCAATCAGGCACCCACCTGTATAACAAGGAAATATTTTTCTTAATTTTTTCAATCAGGCGCCCACCTGGATAACAAGGGAATATTTTTCTTAATTTTTGCAATCAGGCGCCCACCTGGATAACAAGGGAATATTTTTCGTAGTTTTTGCTATCAAGCGCCCACCTGGATAACAAGGGAATATTTTTCTTAAATTTTGCAATCAGGCGCCCACCTGGATAACAAGGGAATATTTTTCTTAGTTTTTACAATCAGGCGCCCACCTGGATAACAAGGGAATACTTTTCTTAAATTTTTGCAATCAGGCGCCCACCTGGATAACAAGGGAATATTTTTCTTTAATTTCCGCAATCAAGCGCCTACCTGGATAACAAGGAAATATTTTTCTGCCCACATGGATAACAAGGGAATATTTTTCTTAATTTTTGCAATCAGGCGCCCACCTGGATAACAAGGGAATATTTTTCAAAATGAAAATTTTTTTTCAAGCTAACATTTAATAACATGATAGATTTAAGCTACATACTGGGGCAGTAAGTTTTCTTTATTTTTGTAATAAACAGGTGCCCACCTGAAGAACAAGGGAATACATTTCAAAGTTTTGCAAGCAGGCGCCCACCTGAAGAACAAGGGAGTATACTTGAAGCAAGTTGCAAGCAAGAAGTCTTCTCAAAGAATGGAAGATGCAAATGAAGAACAATAATCAGTGAAAGATATAGATCGGATTTTGTAAAATATAGAGCATAGTTTAGTTTATTTTCTTTTACCATGGTGTAATAAGGAGATTAGCAGGCAGTAGTGACAAGAAACAGTAGTAGAGCGACAGCTCTCTGGTAGTTTGAACTACCAGACATTCCAGAACTACACTGACCTGATTCCTGTTTACCCCAGGATATGTAGGCAATCCTTGAAGCCGGATGCTGTCAAAACTTGCAAAAATGCTTCACACGGAATATGCGAGTGGTCAAAAATCCCTCATTACTGCTCACTTGTGTTTGCACTGAAACTCTTCATGTTCCCGAGCAAAGAGGGGCAACTGTGAGCACGTGATTTTTGCCCCAAGTAATTAATTCCAAAATAAAAATACGAAAAGGATTTTTGATTGAATTGGTTGATTATTATGTAGAAAGTATCAGTTTTTGTTTTAATTGTTGAAAATAAAGTGAAATAAATTGAAACAAAAATACAAAATGAAACTAGTTAGAAAAATACCAAAAAATGCGAGATAATTACTAAGAAATTAGAAAATCAAATAAAAAAATACAAAAAATACAAAATAAAAGGGAAAAATACACCAGGAATAAAATAATAAGGAAACCAAGTATAAAATACAAGAAAATACAGAAAATAATTAAATAAATACAAGTTAAAAAACACAAAAATAAGATAAATACAAGAAAATATAAAATACACAAGGTACTTGGGCCAATTACAAAAGGCTAGCCCAATATTAACAAACAGAGCTATCCCAATTTGCATTTGAACCGGCCAGCCTTTGTAAAGAATCAAACGACGACGTTTAATGCTAATAGATCTGGGCCGTTGATGATTCAATCAAACAGACTAAGAAAGGCGACTATTAAATAAACAAAACGGCGTCGTTAATACAAAAGATCACAACCGTCCATTTAATTAATCAGATGGATATAATTGATGTCACACTTAAGCCAAACGACATAGTTTAGTCTAATAAATCACAACCGTCCAAGAGATTGATCTAACGGACGAGAAGGAGGATTCACTTAAAATACACGACGTCGTTTAAGGGGGAATTTGGATCCTGGCCGTTCGTCTCATCTAATCTAACAGTGGAAAATCAATAACACATATCTAATATATAAATCACACCCTTCGTTCATAACCTTCATTATACAAACACACCCTCACAAACCAGAAACCCTAGCCACCCTATTCTCCCATCATCCTCTCCACAGACCACCGGAACCCTACCGGTGGTCTGCCTCTGATCATCTTGTCCGACTCAGGCTTTAACCCCTGAACTCCCCTTCCTCTTTTAACACCCTATCCCATTAATCCTCACCCGAATATCCCACCATTTCTCCCAGTTTTTTAAATTTCATCGCCGAAACCCTAGCCGGCGACCACCCAAGCTATGAACCAGCCTCCCATCTGTACACCCCAGAACCACCTGAAACTCCTCTTTCACCCTACCTAAGTCTTACCCCTCAAATCTCAGCCCTGTTTCTCGAATATTAAAAATTGTTCCGCCGGAACCCTACTCCGGCGGACACCCAAACCCAAAACCCTTTCAATCACAACCCTAGTTCCCAAATACCACCCTTTTACATCCAAACAAGACTCCTAGAGTCTGCCTGGAGGATCTACTGTCAAAAAGAGATTCAGAGTCTCTGAACCATCGGAGAACCAAGAAAAGGAAGAAAAATGAAGAATAATGAAAGAAAAGAAAGAAAAGAAGAAAGAAGAAAAGAAGAAAGAAACAAAAGGAAAAAGAGACTCCCAAAAAAGCTATGTATTCCTGAACTACTTCTGTCTTCTATGCTTCACTCTTCTGTGTTAATATTCGATTAAAACCTAAATCTTTGCATGATATCTCTGTGTTGATTAAGTAATCTACTTGTTCTGGTTAAAGCTATTTCATTTAATCGCACGCTGATTAGCTGTTTGATTGTTCTTGTGTAATAGATCATGTTTCGATTAAGGGTTTGATTGATTAGGATTCAACCATTATCTATTTGTCTCTTTGAAATCTGATTAGTTAAAATTAGTTGAAATTAGGGTTATGTTTGCAAAATTACATGAAATTGGCTAGTTTTGCAATACAATTTATATGTGTGGCTTTTCTGAACTTTTGAGCACTTAGTCACAGTAGGGCTTAATGTGAAAGTGATATGGGCTATTGTTGCAACACAGTGAAAAATCTTACTTAGTCTAAAAATTGGTTAAAAAATAAAGTTAGTTTAGGGGTTATATTTTAAATAATAATGCTGAACACCCCAGGTCTTAACAGACCTAAGGGCAAGTCGGGTGAATACATATGATGTATAAGGGGTTAAAATGGAATAAAAAATGGTAATTCTGAGAATAATTTAGAAGTAGTGAGGTTATAAAAGACAAATGGGCTTGGTTTTAGTGTAATTAGGTGAATAATAAGGGGTGAATCAGGCATAGTTAAATGGAGAATAGGTAATAACCCTTAGTAAGTGAGGGCAATAAGGGCATTAACGCCTAATAGAATGGTAGGTATAGCATATCCTGGAACCTTCTAGCAGGGGTTCAAGTGTATTCTTACCAAAAATACTCTATACTTAACTGAAATAATTAAAAAAGAGTAGGGGTGGAAAATCTGAATAATTAATTCAAATTTTCCTCACATTCTTCTCTATAAATAGGCTTCTCCAGACCTAATTTAAGAGGTTCAGAAATTCGAGAGGTTAGAAAATTTTGAGAGATTAAGGGGTTCCGAGTTTTAGAGGTTCGAAAGTTCAGAAATATATACATTAAAATATATCACACTGAAATACTGTTGGTTCTCAATTGCTGTTAACTCCAGTGTTATTCTGGCATCTCTGTTGGTCATTTGTCACTGGTTTTGATCGACTTTGCTGGGTTTTTCAATTTTCTTGGGTTAATTTGCTGGGTTATATATATTTTGGAGTTTTGGTAGCTGTTGCTGTGTTGATTCATTTCTACTGCTGGTGCTATGTCATTGTTGCTGTTGCTGATTTTCCTTCTTCTCCAACTCTAGAACTATTCGATTTGTTATTTGAATCAGGTACACTACTATGTCCTGGAGCTGTAATTGAGTTGTTGTTGAAGAAATAAAAATGTTAACTAGTTTAGTTAACTAGTTATATACCTGTTCTTTCGTTTTGTGATCATAAATGCCTAGATCTTTGTAATTCATTTAGTACCTGGTTCTAATAAGTATTGGACTGGATGAGTATACTTTAAAATCTAGTAGTAGTGATAATGACATAGGCGATAGGCTAAATAAGTTAGGTAAAAATGATCACCTAAATCTAAGACTAAAACTGGTTTAAACTTAGTCAAATCACCTGGATTTATAACTATTATAAAAATTAGACATGTAATACTGGTATTTAGATATTGTGTTAAGCAAGTTCCGAATCAGAATCATTCAATTCCAAAATATGAAGTAGTTGAATTTCAAATCATTACTATTTTACCATTACGAAAACTTGATTAGCTATAAACTTGTATTCAACTTTATAATATGGCAATTTGAAATATATTTGTAATTTGAGCATGCTTTAGTTAAAAATATAAAATATTGTTTTCAGTCAAAAATGGATGGATATTTTTGCAATTAGTGTTGTTAATTAAATAACAATATCATATTCTGTTAGTTTACTAGCTGAGTAACAACATTGATTTAAATTGGATATTAAGGTTCATAGTTAATTGTCAAACATTGAAATCAGTAGTGATCAAACGCATACTAGCATTAATAAAAACAGTTAGACGTTAATGTTGATTGATATATGTTCATAAGTATTGTTATAAAATTATGGTTAGCCTTTATCCTGTTTTTAGATATAAATGATTTGGGCCTAATTGTGAATCCAGGCCCATATCCAATTGAAATGGCATTCGCGCCTTTGAATAGAAATGAAAATATATGCTGGGCTCTAGAGGTCCAGTGCACCTTTACAAACTGCTGAGCCAGTTCGAGGTCCAGGCCCAGTAACAAATAATAGCCCGCACTCTAATAATCAATAGTGGGAATCTGCTATAAAACAGTTATATTAGGAAGGAAAAAAAAACAGAAATAGAAAATATAGTGCACGAATAGGATGGACCTTTTAAAAATAAGGGAGGAGCCTCGTTACAAATTTGAAACACACGGGCCCCCAAATAATAACTAAACTGTAGATTCGGAGGGATCGTTTAGACAATTTCACGATCTTTCCCAAATATAACAAGAATAGACCTCATCAGGCATAATTTAATATATATTTTTAATATGGGTGCACATTTATGTGACCCAAATCCAAATCTCAACGAAGTTGAAATGTATTAAAAGTCACAAGCGTACTAGCACGGTGTGACTCGAAATGCGTTTTCGCGACGTTGCAATTCTTTAAAAAAACGATAAAGCGGAACATTAATAAAGGCACATAAAAGCAAAAAATATAAAAAAATCAGATAAAAAAAATACAACAGTTGAGCGACCGTGCTAGAACCACGGAATCCAGGAGTGCCTAACACCTTCTCCTGGGTTAACAGAATTCCTTATCCGGATTTCTGATTCGCGGACTGTTAATAGAGTCATAATTTCCTCGATTCGGGATTCAACCGGTGACTTGGGACACCATTAATCTCTCAATCTCTGAATCTTAATAAATAAATCATGTTTCGACTGTCCTTTAAGTGAAAATAATTCTTCCCTTTTTTTATTATATCCCTTCCCGGGGGTGTAGTAGAATAAAGCGGGTAAAAAGAAAAAAGAGGTGTGACAATATATATATTATGGACAAAGTATGGATAGGGCTGCACGCCACAGCAAATGATATGAATATATTGCGCTTGGGCTGAAGGAGCCCCTCCGGAGTCTGTACACACTCCAGTGAGCGCCGTTGACGTTAATTGGATCGGGCTATGCGTCGTAGCGATCATGTGCAGTGCATTGCATTCATGCATTGTTATTTACTTGTGCTATCCTGTGATTTGTTGTTGTGGTTAGTTCGTAGTAAAGTATTAGACTGTTAGATGTAGCTTTACTTTGTGGCATTTTGTGGATTTCTATCTTCAGACATTTTATATGTTTTTTACTCACTAAGTACTTAGTACTCACCCCTACTCCATGCACCTTTGTTTTCAGATTCAGGTACGCCAGAGGTTTAGCCGAGCAGTCCCGTTTATTCAGTGTTATCCGAGTTGTTGAAGTAGCTGCTGGCATTCGCAGGACCTGGCTACTCTTCTTCTTCCAGTTTTATTTAAATATTGTTAGACACCAAAGAAGTTCTATATTTAATATCTTGAAAGAGAAGATTACAAGGTTTATTTATACTACTAATTCACCTAATCTATTAGTTGTCATACACCTAAGACACCTACTTTATGACTTGTATACATGTGCTATACAAGTTGTTACAACAGCCTATATCTCAACACTTCCCCTCAAGTTGGAGCATATATATTGATCATGCCCAACTTGTTGAGCTCCATTCAAAGCTTTTGTGAAAATGTCTCCCAATTGATCTCCAGTTCTAACATGACCTGTAGAGATGAGCTTTTGTTGAATCTTTTCACGAACGAAGTGACAGCTTATTTCAATGTGCTTAGTCCGTTCGTGAAATACATGATTAGAGGAGATATGAAGAGCAGCTTGATTATCACACCACAACTTTGCTGGCAATGTAGTTTGGAAGCCAACTTCACTTAATAGTTGATGTACCCATACAACCTCACACACAGATTGTGCCATAGCTATGTATTTTGCTTCCGCACTAGATCTAGATACGGCATTTTGTTTCTTACTCTTCCATGAAATCAAGTTTCCACCAACAAAAATGCAATATCCTGTCGTGGGTCTCCTATCAGCTTTTGATCCTGCCCAATCTGCATCTGTAAAACACTCAATGTTAGTGTGTTCATTACTCTTATATACTAGACCCCGTTCTAGATATCCCTTTATATAACACAGAATCTGCTCCAGAGCCGCCTAATGCTTGACTATTGAGAAAGACATAAACTGACTTACAATGCTGACAAAGTATGCAATATCGGGATGAGTTACTGTAAGATAGTTCAGTTTCCCAACCAATCCCCTATACTTCTACGGATCTTCGAATAAATCACTATCTTCTTTCACGAGTTGTGTGTTAGGAACCATTGGCATGCTGCATGGTTTAGATCCCAACTTTCAAGTTTCAGCTAACAAGTCAAGAGTATATTTCCTTTGAGACAAGAAGATACCTTTCTTGCTTCGTGTAACTTCAACTCCCAAAAAATACTTTAGTTGCCCTAAATCTTTCGTCTGAAATTGAGTGTGAAGAAAAGACTTTAGAATTGAAATTTCTGCAATATCGCTTCCAGTAATAACAATGTCATCAACATATACTACCAATAAAAGAATACCATCATCATACTTTTTATAGAACACCATATGATCGCAATTGCTTTTCTTCATCCCATATTCTAGAAAAACCTCACTAAATCTGACAAACCAAGCACGGGGACTCTGTTTCAGCCCATAAATAGATTTTTGAAGATGACATACCTTCCTACACTCCCCCTGAGCAACAAACCCAGTTGTTGCTCCATATATACTTCTTCCTTAAGATCTCCACGTAGAAAATCATTCTTTATATCAAGCTGATGCAGAGGCCAATCATAAGTAGCAGCCAAGGAAATAAATAATCGAACAAAAGCTAACTTGGCAACCGGGGAAAAAGTATCCAAATAGTCAACTCCATAAGTCTGTGTATACCTTTTTGCAACAAGGCGGGCCTTAAGGCGAGCTACTGTCCCATCGGTGTTAAACCTAACGGCAAATATCCACTTGCACCCAATAGCTTTTTTGTTAGTAGGCAGATCAGCCAATTCCCAAGTACCATTCTCATCTAAAGCCACTATCTATTCTATTATTGCATCATGCCTACCTCGGTGGGACAATGCTTCACGAACAGTTTTAGGTATCCTAGCAGAATCTAATGATGCAATAAACGAGCTAGAAAAAGTAGACAAATGGTCATAAGACACAAAAGAAAAAATAGGATAAGTACATTGTTGTGTACCTTTGCGAATGGCAATAGGAAGATCCAAGCTAGGATCTGAAACACAGGAGGTTGGATCTACCGACAAAGCAGACGGAGGTAAAGGATCGGATGCTGAGGGTTGTTATCGCCTGGTATAAATAGGAAGAACATGTGGTTGCTCGGATGGTGGATCTAGGGAAACAGGTAACTGAGGAAGAGACGTTGGAGAACTAACTGGATGTGTGACATTGTAGACTAAAGTATCATCTTCTTCCTCAGAACTGTTATAAACATATGTAGAAAAGAACGGATAATTTTCAATGAATGTGACATCGGCAGAGACTAAGTACCTTTTTAGATCTGGAGAATAACATCTATAACCTTTCTGAAGACGTGAGTACCCTAAGAACACACACTTAAGGGCCTTTGGATCTAATTTAGTTACCTGTGGGTGAACATCACGAACAAAACAAATATAACCAAGTATTTTGGGTTCAATAGGAAATAATGGCTTAGAGGGAAAAAGAACGTTATAAGGAATATTACCATTAAGGACAGAAGACGACATACGATTTATTAAAAAAAAGTTGTAGAGACGACATCAGCCCAAAAACATTTTGGCCCTTTCATTTGAAAGAGGAGTGCTCGACCTACTTCAAGAAGATGTCTATTTTTCCGTTCCGCAACCCCATTTTGAGACGGGGTGTCAACATTAGAAGATTGATGTAAAATGCCATTTGTAGCCATATAATCTTTAAAAAAATCTGAGAAATATTCTTTTGCATTGTCACTCCTTAAATACGAACAGAAACATTAAAATGAGTTTTTGTTTCAGCACAAAAAGCACAAAAAATTGAAAACAACTCCGAACGATTTTTCATTAAATATAACCAAGTAACACGAGAATGATCATCCACAAAGGTAACAAAATATCAAAAACCAGTTTTAGAAATAATAGGACATGGACCACAAACATCGGTGTGAACTAACTCAAAAGGTAAGTCGACTCGTTTATTGACTCTAGAAACTTTAGGAAGGAGATGATGTTTAGCAAATTGACATGACTCACAATCTAAAGAAGAAAGATTCTGAAACTGAGGATATAACTTCTTCAAACTAGATACGGATAGATGACCCAATCGATAGTGTACTTCAAAGGGAGACAACATAGTGGAAAAAGCAATGGATTTCGGCACCTGTGATTCCAGAACATAGAGACCCCCAGACTCAGAACCTTTACCAATAATCTGCTTCGTCGTAAGATCCTGAAAAAGACAATAATTGGGAAAAAATGAGAGACAACAATTGAGAGCACAAGTAAGTTTTCTGACAGATATTAGATTGAAAGAAAAATCAGTCAAATTTAAGACGGAACTAGGGGAAAGAGAAGATGTTGGGTTAATACTGCCAGACCCTAAAACATATGAGGTAGACCCATCGGCTAAAGTAACTGTGGAACAGAAAGTGGAAAAAAGTTTAGAGTTACCTGTCATATGATCTGTTGCACTAGAATCAATGATCCATTTGGATGACGAAGAGAGAAGACACTTAGTGGGTTAACCTGACTCGGGGATAGTATCGATAGGAGGAGATGATGACGTAGATGGTGAAATAGTCTCAAAAGTGGCGATGTTGGCATGCTGAGATCTTTTGTTCTTATTCTGAAGCTTCACACAATGTCGTATGGTATGACCGAGCTCATGACAATAAAAATATTCAACTTCCCCGAGCTTTAGGTCTCGACTATCGCTACTCCAATTGCGATTACTATGACCCTTATTACTTTGTCCACGGCTAAGCAGAGCACCACTATCGATTGTGGCTGTTGGACCTGGATAAGACTTTTCAGTACGCAACACTCTCGTAGAGGCCTCTGTCAAGGAAGAGATAGCAATCCCAGATAAAATCTGCGATTTGGCTCCTTCAAATTTTGGAGAAAGACCAGAAAGGAAACTCATGACCTCCAGTTGTTCACGCTGAGCTTGTTGTACCTTCACATCTGGACTAAACGACAGTATAACATTAAGCTCATCATACACTTTCTTAAACTCTGAGAAGTAAGTGGTGAGAGAGCGATCTTGCATGGATGGATGGTAAAATGCCCGACACACATCATACATTCGAGACAAGTTTCCTTTGCCAAAGTATAAAAAATCTAAATGAGAAACCAGATCATTTACCTCACTGTGCATCAAATTTTTTATTTGGAGAAACAATTTTGCATCTTCCTTTAACCAGACTGATTTAGTATCATCCTTGGGTGGATCATCAACCAAGTGGTTCTCTTTTGTCGATGGTCCATAAATAGAGACGGATCATCTTATTCCAATCCATATAATTGGAACCCATGAACTTATTCTTTGTAATTTTGGACATAACCGGAATGACATCAACAATAGGTTTTGTTTCAGGCATCTTGCACCAGAATAGTAGCAGAATCGAAAAGCCAAGAAGTGAATAATGAATGATGAATAGTGATTAGAGAACAATGAATAGTGAACAGTGAATAGTTACCGGAACAGTGATCTTGGAAAATGAAAGTTGTTAGAAAAAAATTATGACAGTACCACTTTGGTCGAAAAGATGAGTAGAAAAATCTGTAAAGAAGAGGCCGGGGAAAAAATGGCCGGAAGTATGTCCACGCGCCAGCGCGTGGGATAGGTGGGTAGCACGTGGGTGTCTGCTGGCGGCGCATGAGAGGGTTTCCGGCAGTGAAATTTCAGGGATGGTGCGCCTGACAATGGGTGTGTTAATTGTGTGGGAGGTGAGAAAAAAAACTGCCCGAAAATAGTGAAATAGAACCAAAAATAGCAAGAGACTGTTCTGAACAAAATTAATTCGAACGGGAAAAAAAATTCCCAGTAACAAACTGATGAAAAACTTTAATACTCTGATGCCATGTTAGATACCAAAGAAGTTCTATATTTCATATCTTGAAAGAGAAGATTACAAGGTTTATTTATACTACTAATTCACCTAATCTATTAGTTGTCAAACACCTAATACACCTACTTTATGACTTGTATACATGTGCTATACAAGCTGTTACAACAGCCTGTATCTCAATACATATATATTTTCAGACTTGAGTATTTCGTCCACATATTCTTATTATCCAGTTTTTGCTTAGAGGCTCTAGACTCGTGACCCCAGATCTTTGGAAGTGTTATTATCAGTTTTCACACTTCTCATTAATATCATTCTATTATTATTACTGGATTATTATTATAAACTATTATATTCTTCTTAAATTGTCGATTTCGAGACTTATTGTTAATATGAAATGACTGTTGGCCTGGCTTGCCTAGCTTTAGGGTTGGGTGCCATCATGACTGAGTTTGGTTCATGACATTTTTCCTGAAGTAAAAGGAAGGACCGACCCAGTTCAATACCCACTTCGTGGGTGTCTGGGGAAGGAAATAATCTAGGCAGCCTTCCCCCTGCTTTGCAGAGAGGCTGATTCGAACCCGCGACCTGACACTCCACGGCAAGCAAGCTTACCGCTGAGCCAAGCCGGCCCTTTAGTTATTTTCCTGAAGTAAATAACTAAAATATATTCTTATTAATGAATTGGAAATTGGGAAAATAAATTGAAACTGTTATGTGACTCATATTCATATTGTGGAATGAGTATGGATCGGGCTCCACACCACAACGAATGTTATGAATATATTGTGCTTGGGCTGAAGGAGCCCCTCCGGAGTCTGTACACACCCCCAATGAGCGTCGTCAACATTAAATTGATCGGGCTATGCGCCGTAGCAGTCATGTGTATTGCATTGCATTCATGCATTGTTATTTACTTGTGCTAGCTGTTATTAGCTCTTATTGTTGGTTCGTAGTAAGGTGTCGGACTGTTAGATTTTGCATTACTTTGTGGAATTTCGTGGATTTCTTATCTTCATACATTTTATATGCTTATTACTCACTGAGTACTTAGTACTCACCCTTACTCCCTGCATCTTGTGTGCAGATTCAGGTGCACCGGAGGATTAGCTGAGCAGTCTAGTTTCCAGAGTTATTAGAGTTGTTGAGGCAGCTTGTGATGACTCGGTCTGTCATCATGTGATTTACCATCCCATTTTCCCCGTTATATGCTTGTTCATGTTTCAATATATGTGTTTGGTGATCTTGAGTCAATTCGGATCGAGTTTGGTAGGAAATGAGACAAATAGTCTCTTTGATGAAGGAATAGTTGAGAAACGTCAACTGGATGTTGACCTGTGAGTTAGAGGGATCAAAATCTAATCCTGATGCTTCGGATATCTTCGGGGGATCATTATTGGCTTAGGAGAGTGATCGGAATTGAATTTGGAGGTTCGGTGTAGAATAAGGCTTGAATTGGCGAAGTTGGAATTTTGGCGAAATCCGGTCAATAGGTGAGATTTTGATCTGGGTGTCGGAACGGAATTCCGACATTTGTTGTAGCTTCGTTAGGTGATTTTGGATATGTCCGCATATTTTCAGGTCATTCGGACATCGTTTGATCAGGTTTTTGATTGGATGTTGGTTTCAAAAGTTTTAGTTGAAACTTAGGCTTGAATCCGCCTTGATTTGATGATTTCCATGTTTAAGGGTGTGTTTTTATGATTTGAACAAGTTTGTATCGTGTTTTGGAGTTGGTTGGTGGTTTTCGTTGGGGTCCCAGGGGCCTCGGGATGAATCTGGGGGTCCAAACGGACCATTTTTGGAGTTGTGCACAGTCAGTTTTGCTGTCATAATTGCAGGTCCATTTTATTCTCTGCGATCACATGGGAAGCCCTGCGATCGCGTAGAAGGATTTTGGAAGGCAGCATTTTTGTTCTCTACAATGGCAGAGATGGGGATGCGATCACATAGTTGGGTGAGGTTGTTCACTTCGATCGCAGGCAGTGTATCGCGATCGCATAGATTGTTTTCGGAGCCAGTGAAATTAGTTGTATGCAATCGTAATCTGAAGGATGCGAATGCGTAGTTCCAGATTTTTGTGCATTGCGATCGCAGGTGAGAGGTCGCGATCGCATAGAGGAAATTAAGTGACGGACAGACCTGTTAAGTAACAGTTCATCCGCGAGGGTTTTTATTATTACACCATTGTTGGGCAAGTTTTGGAGCTAGGGAACGTGGGATTAAGAGGTTTTCACCTATATTTCGATTGGAGGTAAGTTTTATGGTCTAATTAAATGATATTATCCTAGAATCTTCATCTATATCACTTAAAATTGGAGGATTTGAGGTGTATCAATGGGGGATTTTGCTCTAAGCTTGGGTTATAGAAAATCACTGATTTTAATGGGAAAACGAAGTTCAATTTTGATAAACTTTATATGTACGGACTCATGGCGAGATAAGGATTCTAAAAATGTGACTTTTGTATTTTTTCGAGAAGCGGGCCCAAGGGTCGAAAGTTTTTACAACTTCGTGATTTTCGGTGTAATTGGAGTTATTTCGATTGGGTTATGTTCCTTTAGCCTATTTTGATGTAGTCTTATTGGTTTTGATCAGATTTGGCATCCGAGGTGGTCGATTTGCGAGGCAAGCGCAAGGCGAGCTTGGACTTTCGCTGGTTCGAGGTGAGTGGTAGTAATAAATGATATAATGAGGGTTTGAAACCCCGTATTTGCACTATCCAGTGCTATATTGAGATGAAACACGCGTAATGTGACAAGCGTGGTGGTATTGTGACTGGGGATTTGGACTTGGTCCTTCCCGATTGTTAGTTTGCAGTGTATATTGACTGAGACTAAGCTTATACCTGTCTAATTGGGCTAGGTTCCATGTTTGGTGCCTTGTGCCAATCTGTAGAATATTAGGGAAGCATGTGGAGCTAAATGACCTCTATACTATGTTGAACACATACTCTCAGCCGTATCCGTAGCTGTATAGCATGACATGAACCAGTACTAGATCTGTACTTTAAGTGAGGATACCTAGGGTTGAATACCCTATTCTAGCCGAGTGGGCCCGAGAGGCTGAGTCTATATTGACTGAGAGGGGTCGAGGACCCATTGTGAGGTATAGACATATATACCGGATCGGGCTGCACGCCGCAGCAGTATATATATATACATATATTGGATCGGACTACACGCCGTAGTGTTATATATATGATATATATGGATCGGACTGCACGCCGCACTAATATATAATTATATGGATTGGATTGCACGCCGCAGTAATATACATGTGTATTGGACTGCACGCCGCGGTACTATAGCGCTTGTGCTGAAGTAGCCCATCCGGAGTCTGCACACACCGCACTGAGCACACTATATATTATTTGATCGGGTTGCGCGCTGCAGCATATGTCTATTATATTGGATCGGGCTGCACGCCGCAGCACTATATATATTGGATCGAGCTGCACGCTACAGCATTATATATACATATATATATGTTGGATTAGGCTGCATGCCGCAGCAGTATGAGTGAGGATCAGGCTGCACGTCGCAGCAGGGTTAGATCAGTGCTGGATTAGTGTGAGATAGTAGTGGACTGGAATCGGACTTACCATTTTAGAGAAGATTTACATGTACGGTTATTCTTTAGAACTGTTTAGTGATAATACAGGTGTTCTTACTTTCAGTTATTATTTATTATTTACTACTCACTGAGTCGGAAGTACACACTCTACTCCATGCACCTTGTGTGCAGATACAGGGATCCAGAAGGGCAGTTGAGCTATACACTGTTGCTGTTTCTAGAACCAGCCGAGGAGACATCGAGGTAGCTGGCGGCGTCCGCAGCACCCGACCTCTTCCTCCTTCTATTTATGTCTTTTGTCATTCCACTTAGACTTGGATTGTATAGGGTGTTTCCTTTCTGTTAGAGGCTCATACTTGTGACACCAGATTCATTGGGCTGTATTTCATATATTTCTATTTCCGCATTGTTGTTTCTATTATGAAAACATGCTAGTTAACTCTAAATGGATCAATATTTATTAATAATTGACTTGTTATATGGAAAATGGTCGGGCTTGCCTAGCAGTGTATTGGACGCCATCACGACCGGGGTTTGGGTCGTGACTAGTTGGTATCAGAGCCTAGGTTATCAAGTCTCATGAGTCATGAGCCAGTTTAGTAGTGTCTCGCGGATGGGTACGGAGACGTCCGTACTTATCCTCGGGAAGCTGCACAACCTTTTAGGAAAGCTACAAATTCTTGAAATTCTTGTCGTGCGACTTTGTTGATCCGAAACTGAACTTTGATATTCTATTATCTCGCATATGGCGAGGGCTTGTGCTACAGGACGAGGCAGACGACCACCATTGCCACCTGCTAAAGGCCATGGACGCATTCGTGGTCGTGGTAGGGGTAGAGCAGCTGGGGCAGTGTCAGTTGACCCACCAGCTGTCCCCATTCCAAACCAGCCTCTAGTTGCAGAGGTCCCAGTACCTGTTCAGGCACCAGCTGTGCCTATTGTGATTCCGGGTCTACAGGAGACCCTAGCTCAGATATTGACAGTTTGTACTAGCCTGGATCAGACAGTTTCAGCCTCTACTACAGAGCTACATCCGGGACCGGGGGTGGTCATCATACCCCCGCAGCTCGCACTCCACAGCAGGTAGTTAGGGTCTTCAGACACCTGAGGCACCTCCAGCCCAGCCAGTGGCTCCGGCTCAGCCAGTTGTTCAAATTCAGGGAGATAGGGTCCCAGTGATGTCCGACGACGAGCAATGTCGTCTTGAGAGGTTTAGCAGACTTTCTCATCCTATATTCAGTGGTACTCCGGGCGAGGACGCCTAAGGTTTTCTAGATAAGTGCCGTCGGATGCTCCGTACAGCCGGGATTCTTGAGTCAAACGGTGTATCCTTTACTGCTTTCCAGTTTTAGGGAGCAACATTCATTTGGTAGGAGGGTTATGAGCACCATAGGCCGGCAAGTGCGACACCATTGACATGGCAGGAGTTCTCCACTATTTTCTTTGAGAAGTGGATACCCTGATCTCAAAGGGAGGAGTTACGCAAGCAGTTCAAGTGGCTCCGCCAGGGGGACATGACAGTGTCAGAGCATAAGGTTAGATTAATCGAGTTAGTAAGATATGCACCATGGATGGTTCCTACTGATCGGGAGAGGATCAAGCGCTTTGTTGATGGACTTATTTATCCTATTCGTATTTGGATGACCCAAGAGAGGGTCCTGAGTCATTCATTTGAGGATGTTGTCGATATAGCTCGCGACATTGAGATAGACCGTCGCCGAGAGCGAGAGGAGAGGGAGGCCAAGAGGTCTCGGGGATCAGCTAGTTCCAGCGGTACTCAGACTAGAGGCTAGAGTCAGTAGAGCCGAGGTCGCTCTTTTAGATCTTCACAGCCAGCCTGCTCAGAGTATCGTGGGTCATGTTCTGGCCGAGGTCATTAGAGTCCTTACAAGGGCCAACCATCTCTCAGTGCCCTACCAACACAGAGTTCATCTCAGGCTCCATATGTTCAGGGTTTTTCCCGACCTAGTTCTTCTGTTGGACACTCCGATGCGAGGGGTTCCCATCAGTCCCAGCCCCCAGCTCCTGGGAGTTGCTTTGAGTGTGGGGAGTTTGGGCATATCCGTAGAGAGTGTCCCTGTCTTGTATCCAGGCCATATTATCTGAGGGGACAACCCTCATCTTCTGGTCCATCTACTTCAGCACCCGCCCCGCCAGCTAAGGGTGAGGGTTAGGTAGCCAGGGGTCACCCTTGAGGTGGAGGCCGATCAGGTGGTCAGGCTCGTTGCTATGCTCTTCAGGGCTGTTCTGATGTAGTCGCTTCTGATGCTGTTATTACAAGTATTATTTTAGTCTGCCACAGAGATGCCTCAGTCTTGTTCAATCCCGATTCCACTTATTCTTATGTATCTTCATATTTTGCTCCTCATTTGGGCACGACCCGGGGGTGTCTTACATTGCTCGTGCATGTATTTACCCCGGTGGGCAATACCATTGTTGTGGACCATGTGTAACGGTCCTGTCTTGTCACTATTGGGGGTTTGGAGACTCGAGTAGACCTGTTGCTATTGACCATGATCGGTTTTGATGTTATCTTGGGCATGGACTGGCTATCTCCGTGTCACGCTATTCTAGACTGTCATACCAAGATAGGCACATTGGCTATGCAGGGTATTCCGAGGATCGAGTGGCGAGGCATTATTGATTATGTACCCAGCAGGGTAATATCTTTCCTCAAGGCCCAACGAATGGTTGGGAAGGGATGTCTTTAATATTTGGCATTTGTGCGGGACGTCGGAGTTGAGCCTCCCAGTATTGATTCTGTTCCCGTTGTGCGGGATTTTCCTGATGTGTTTCCCTAAGACCTGCCAGGCATGCTGCTGGACAGGGATATCGACTTTGGTATTGACTTGGTGCCAGGCACTCAGCCTATTTCTCTTCCTTCTTATCGTATGGCACCAGCAGAGTTGAAAGAATTGAAGGAGCAACTTTAGGAACTCTTAGATAAGGGGTTCATTTGGTCGAGTGTGTCACCGTAGGGTGCACCGGTCTTGTTTCTTAAGAAGAAGGATGGCTCAATAAGGATGTGTATTGACTATAGGCAGCTGAATAAAGTAACAGTGAAGAACATGTATCCTCTGCTTCGCATTGATCATTTATTTGATTAGTTCCCGGGAGCTAGGGTATTCTCGAAGATTGATCTTTGTTCAGGCTATCACCAGCTGAAGATTAGAGATTCTAATATTATAAAGACAGCCTTTAGGACAAGATATATGCACTATGAGTTTCTTGTGATGTCTTTTGGGCTGACTAATGCCCCAACCGCGTTAATGCATTTGATGAAAAGTGTGTTCAGGCCATATTTGGAATCATTCGTGATCGTGTTCATAGATGATATCCTGGTGTACTCCCGTAGCCAGGAGGAGCATGCTCAGCACCTGACAGTTGTATTACAGAGGTTGCGGGAGGAGAAGTTGTATGCCAAGTTCTCCAAGTCTGAGTTCTGGCTCGTGTTCGTGGCTTTCTTGGGGCACATAGTGTCCAGTGATGGTATTTAGGTGGACCCGAAGAAGATAGAGGCGGTGTAGAGTTGGCCTAGACCAACCTCAGCTAGTGAGATTCATAGTTTCCTCGGATTGGTAGGGTATTATCGCGTTGTTTAGGGATTCTCTTCTATTGCTTCACCTTTAACTAGTTTGACCCAGAAAGGTGCTCCATTTGTGTGGTCCGAGGAGTGTGAGGAGAGCATTTAGAAGCTCAAGACAGCATTGACCACGACACCAGTATTGATATTGCCGTCAGCTTCAGATTCTTATACTGTGTATTGCGATGCCTCAAGAGTTGCTTAAGGATTATGACATTACTATATTGTATCATCCGCGGAAGGCAAATGTTGTGGCCGATGCTTTGAGCTGAAAGGCGGTCAGTATGAGCAGCTTAGCTTATATTCCAGTTGGGGAGAGGCCCTTTGCATATGATGTTCAGGCGTTGGCCAATCGGCTAGTGAGGTTGGATATTTCTGAGCCGAGCTGAGTGTTGGCTTGTGTTGTCTCTCGGTCCTCTTTATATGATTGCATCGGAGAGCGTCAGTATGATGATCCATATTTGCTTGTCCTTAAGGACAGAGTTCTACACGATGATTCCAAAGATGTGACTATTGATAGTGATGGTGTTCTGAGGATGCAGGGCCGGATCTGTGTGCCCGATGTTGATGGCCTTCAAGAGTTGATACTAGAGGAGGCTCACAGCTCGTGGTACTCCATTCATCCGGGTACTGCAAAGATGTACCAGGACTTGAGGCAGCATTACTGGTGGAGCAAGATGAAGAAAGATATTGTTAGCCATGTAGCCAGATTTCTCAACTGCCAGCAGGTCAAGTATGAGTAGACCGGGCATTGTTCTTCAACGTAAGGTTATTCCTGAGTGGAAATGGGAGCGGATTACCATGGATTTTTTGAGTGGTCTCCCTCGAACTTCAAGGAAGTTTGATTCAGTGTGGGTGATTGTTGATCGGCTAACCAAATCCGCACACTTCATTCCAGTATGTACTACTTATTCATCGGAGCGGTAAGCAGTGATCTTTATTCGGGAGATTGTCAGATTGCATGGGGTTCCAGTATCTATCATATCAGATAGAGGTACTCAGTTCACTTCTCAGTTTTGGAGGGCATTTCAGCGGGAGCTGGTACGCAGGTAGAGTTTAGCACAACATTTCATCCTCAGACAGACGGATAGTCTGAGCGCACTATTCAGATTGGAGGATATGTTGTGTGCTTGTGTGATCAATTTTGGAGGTTCATGGGATGAGGTTTTTCCAATTGCAGAGTTTGCCTACAACAACAGTTATCAGTCGAGTATTCAGATGGCCCCGTATGAGGCGTTGTATGGTAGATGGTGTAGATCTCGCATGGGATGGTTTGAGCCTAGCGAAGCTAGATTGATAGGACTGAGTTAGTTCAGGATGCTTTGGAGAGAGTGAAGTTGATCCAAGAGAGGCTTCGCACAACACAGTCACGCGAGAAGAGTTATGCGGACCGTAAGGTTCGAGATGTGTCTTTCATGGTTGGCGATAGAGTATTGTTGAAGGTTTCACCCATGAAGGGTGTTATGCGGTTTGGAAAGAAGGGGAAACTGAGTCCCAGGTTCATTGGTCCTTTTGAGATACTCAAGAGGATTGGGGAGGTGACATATGAGCTGGCTTTGCCACCCAGCTTGTCCAGTGTTCATCCAGTATTTCATGTGTCTATGCTCCGAAAGTATGTCGGGGATACATCTCATGTGTTGGAATTCAGTACGATTTAGCTTGATGGTGATCTTTCTTATGATGTGGAGTTGGTGGCTATTCTGGGTAGACAGGTTCGAAAGTTGAGGTCCAATGTCATTGCTTCAGTTAAGGTGAAGTGGAGAGGTCGACTCGTGGAGGAGACTACTTGGGAGGTCGAGTAGGAGATGCGGAGCAGATATCCACACTTATTTTGAGACTCCAGGTATGTTTCTTGACCCGCTCGAGGATGAGCATTTGCTTAAGTTGGGGAGAATGTGATGACCCGGTCCATCATCGGATGAGTTACCGTCCCGTTTTCCCCGTTATATGCTTGTTCATGTTTCAATATATGTGTTTGGTGAAGGAATAATTGAGAAAAGTCAGCCAGATGTTGATGTTTGAGTTAGAGGGCTCAGAATCAAATTCTGATAGTTCGGGTAGGTTCGGGGGATCATTTGTGGCTTAGGAGAGTGATCGGAATTGAATTTGGAGGTTCGGTGTAGAATTAGGCTTGAATTGGCGAAGTTGGAATTTTGGCGAAATCCGATCGATATGTGAGATTTTGATCCGTGCATCGGAACGGAATTTCGATAGTTGAAGTAGCTTCGTTAGGTGATCTTGGATATGTCCACATATTTTCAGGTCATTCGGACATCGTTTGGTCGGGTTTTTGATTGGATGTTGGTTTCGGAAGTTTTAGTTGAAATTTAGGCTTGAATCTGCTTTGACTTGATGATTTCCGTGTTTAAGGGTGTGTTTTTATGATTGGAACAAGTTTGTATCGTGTTTTGGAGTAGGTTGGTGGTTTTCGTTGGGGTCCCAGTGGCCTCGGGATGAATCCGGAGGTCCAAATGGACCATTTTTGGAGTTGTGCACAGTCAGTTTTGCTGTCATAATTGCAGGTCCATTTTTTTCTCTGCGATCGCATGGGAAGCCCTGCGATCGCGTAAAAGGATTTTTGGAGGCAGCATTTTTGTTCTCTGCGATCGCAGAGATGGGGATGCGTTCGCATAGTTGGGCGAGGTTGTTCACTGCGATCGCAGGTGGTGTATCGCGATCACATATAGTCTTTTCGGGGCCAGTGAAATTAGTTGTATGCGATCGCAATCAGAAGGATGCGATCGCATAATTCCAGATTTTTGTGCATTGCGATCGCATGTGAGAGGTTGCGATCGCATAGAGGAAATTAAGTGACGGACAGACCTGTTAAGTAACATTTCATCCGCGAGGGTTTTTATTATTTCACCATTGTTGGACAAGTTTTGGAGCTAGGGAACGTTGGATTAAGAGGTTTTCACCTATATTTCGATTGGAGGTAAGTTTTATGGTCTAATTGCAAGATTTTATCCTAGAATCTTCATCTATATCATTGAAAATTGGAGAATTTGAGGTGTATCAATGGGGGATTTTGCTCTAAGCCTGGGTTATAAAAAATCACTGATTTGAATGGCAAACGGAGTCCGATTTTGAGAAACTTTATATGTACGGACTCGTGGCGAGATACAGATTCTGAAAATGTGACTTTTGTATTTTTTCAAGAAGCGGGCCCGGGGGTTAGGTTTTGGCAACTTCGTGATTTTCGGTGTAATTCGAGTTATTTTGATTGGGTTATGTTCCTTTAGCCTATTTTGATGTATTCTTATTGGTTTTGATCAGATTTGGCATCCGAGGAGGTCGATTTGCGAGGCAAGCGCAAGGCGAGCTAGGACTTTCACCGGTTCGAGGTGAGTGGTACTAATGAATGATATAGTGAGGGTTTGAAACCCCGTATTTGCACTATCTAGTGCTTTGTTGAGATGAAACACGCGTCATGTGATGAGTGTGGCAGTATTGTGACCGGAGATTTGGACTTGGTCCTTCCCGATTGTTAGTTTGCAGTGTATATTAACTGAGACTGAGCTTATACCTGTCTAATTGGGCTAGTTGCCATGTTTGGGGCCTTGTGCCGATCTGTAGACTATTAAGGAAGCCTGTGGAGCTAAATGACCTCTATACTATGTTAAACACATACTCTCAGCTGTATTCGTAGCTGTATAGCATGACATGAACCAGTACTAGATGTGTACTTTAAGTGAGGATACCTAGGGTTGAATACCCTGTTCCAGCCGAGTGGGCCTGAGAATCTGAGTCTATATTGACTGAGAGAAGTCGAGGACCCATTATGAGGTATTGATATATATACCGGATCGGGATGCACGCCGCAGCAGTATATACATATACATGTATTGGATTGGACTGCACGTCGCTGTGTTATATATATGATATATATGGATCGGACTGCACGCCACAGTAATATATAAATATATGATCGGACTGCACGCTGCAGTAATATACATGTGGATCGGACTGCACGCCGCAGTACTATAGCGCTTGGGCTGAAGGAGCCCCTCCGGAGTCTGCACACACCCTTAGTGAGCGCACTATATATTATTGGATCGGCCTGCGCGCCGTAGTAGCATTATCTATTATATTGGATCGGGTTGCGCACCGCAGCACTATATATATATATTGGATCGGGCTGCATGCCGCAGCAGGACTAGATCAGTGTTGGATCAGTGTGAGACAGTAGTAGACTGGAACCAGACTTACCATTGTAGAGATGATTTACTTGTACGATTATTCTTAGAACTATTTAGTGATAATAGAGGTGTTCTTACTTTCAGTTATTATTTATTATTTACTACTCACTGAGTTGGAAGTACTCACTCTACTCCCTGCACCTTGTGTGCAGATACAGGGATCCTGGAGGGCAGTTGAGCTATACACTGCTGCTGTTTCTATTACAAGCCGAGGAGACATCGAGGTAGCTGGCGGCGTCCGCAGCACCCGACCTCTCCCTCCTTCTATTTATGTCTTTTGTCATTCCACTTAGACTTGTATTGTATAGGGTGTTTCCTTTCTGTTAGAGGCTCAGACTTGTGACACCGGATTCATTGGGTTGTATTTCATATATTTCTATTTCCGAATTGTTGTTTCTATTATGAAAACAGGCTAGTTAACTCTAAATGGATCAGTATTTATTTATAATTGACTGGTTATATGGAAAATGGTCGGGCTTGCCTAGCAGTGTATTGGGCACCATCACGACTGGGGTTTGGGTCGTGACATAGATGCTTGACGTTCGGAGGACATGGCTACTCTTCTTATTCCAGTTTTATTTATATATACATTTTCAGACTTGGGTATTTCATTTAGATATTTGTTATCCGGTTTTGTTTAGAGGCTCTGGACTCGTGACCCTAGATCTTTTTGGGAGTGTTTTATCAGTTTTTGCACTTCTCGGTATTTTTCTTCTATAAATATTGGATTATTACTCTACAACTATTATATTCTCCTTAAATTATTGGTTTTGAGATTTATTATTGATTTGAGAGTGGCTGTCGGTCAGGCTTGCCTAGATTTTGGGTTGGGCGCCATCACGACCGGGTTTGGGTCGTGACAAGTTGGTATCAGAGCCCAGGTTACTAGGCGCCACGAGTCATGAGCCGGTTTAGTAGGCTTTCGCAGATCAGTATGTAAACGTCCGTATCTATACTCGGGAGGCTACAGAACTGTCACGCCTCTAATCGAGGGACATGACCGGCGCCTGACTAGGTAGCCCCAGTCAAGCGGACCTCATATCACTTACCATAAGACTCATACTCATATTTATCAAGTCTAATTGATGTCCATTATGTTCATAGCACATAAAATATAATAATTAGCCTACGTGGCACCACAGAATCCTATATTACTTAGCGAAATTTTCTGGGGCCTTACAAGAACCTTTAGGAAACACTTCACTTTCTTGAAATTCATATCGTACAGCTTGTTGTTATGAAAACTAAATTTTTGTATTCTATTCTCTCGCAGAAGGCGAGAATCCGTGCTAACGGACGCGGCGGATGACCACTAGTGCCACCTAGAGGCCGTGGTCGCCATAGAGGCAGGGCAACATGGACATCACCTACTGACCCACCAGTAGACCAAACTCAAGGTCAGATTCCAGCACTAGTTGATGAGGATCAGGGTCCAGATGTAGATGCTCCAGCAGTACCTGTTCAGACACTGGTTGCCCATCGTGATTCCTGGTCTACGGGAGGCTTTGGCTTAGATCTTGTCTGTGTGCACTGGCATAGCTCGGGCGGTTTCATCCACTACTACCGCAACTACTTCTCAGGCCAGGGAAGGTAGTCAGACTCCCGCCGCTCGCACACCTGAGCAGGTCATGCAGGGACTTCAGACGCTGGGGGCATACCTCCAGCTCAGCCAGTTCAGCCAGTTGTTCCGGTTGTACAGTTGTTCCAGTTACGCCAGTCGCACCAGCTCCAACTCATGTGGTTCCAGCTATTCTTGATGACAAGCAGCATCGGTTGGAGAGATTCGATAGGCTCTAGCCTCCAACATTCAGTGGTATTGAGGGCGAGGATGCCTAGGGTTTTCTGGATAAGTGCCATCGTATGCTTCGTACTGCGGGTATTCTGGAGTCTAGCGGTATGGATTTTACTACCTTCTAGTTAACAGGGCCTACATTTACTTGGTGGGAGGAGTTCGACAGGCGTAGGCCTATTGGGGCAGCGCTCCTCATGTGGCAGCAGTTCTTCATAGTATTATTGGAGAAGTATGTACCCCAGTCTCATAGGGAGGAGCTGCATCGTCAATTAGAGTGGTTGAAGGAGGGGGATATGACAGTGACTCAATATGAGTTGAGATTTACACAGCTAGCTCGACATGCTACGTGGATGATTCTGATAGATCGTGAGATGATCAGGAGGTTTGTAGATGGCCTCAACTATCTGATCGCATATTAATGACTAGAGAGAGGGCTACAACAGTTTATTTTTGAGGAGGTAGTTGATGCGGCTCGTCAGATTAAGACAGATCGTCGTCGGGAGCGCGATGAGAGGGAGGCTAAGAGTCCTCGAGGTGCAGGTAGTTTCAGTGGTGCTCCATCTAGAGGCTTGTTCTAGCGCAACAGAGGTTGTTCCTTCAGACCTCCTCAGTCATGACGTACAAAGTCGAGTCGGGATTCATCGGGCCGTGGTCATCAGGGTCATCAATAGAGCCAGCCTGCACTGAATGCCCTTCCAGCTAAGACCTCTGCTCGTGCTTCATTTGCCTAGGGTTCATCCGCAGCAAGGGATCCCATCAGTCCCCTTCTCTAGCTCCAGGTTGTTGCTATGTGTGCGGTGAGTTGGGTTATATGAGAAGACAATGTCCCCGGTTCCTTAGTAGACAGTCTCAGCAGCCGGATCAGCCCTCATCTTTTGCTCCTATTTCTTCAGCACCCACTCAGTTAACTAGGAGTGGAGGTCAGGTAGCCCAAGGTCGCCCAATGGTTAGGATCGTACTGACGGCGGTCAGGCTCGATTCTATGCTCTTCCAGATAGAAGAGACACCAATGCATCAGATGCAATCATCACATGTATTATCTCAATCAGTCACATGGATGCTTCTATCTTATTTCATCCCAGATCTACCTTCTCCTATGTATCTTCATACTTTGCTCATCATTTAGGTACGACCCGTGGTTGTCTTTCATTGCCCGTGCATGTATCTACCCCAGTGGGTGATACTGTTATTGTGGATCATGTATATCGATCATGTCTTGTTACTATTGGGGGTCTGGAGACCCAAGTTGACTTGTTATTATTGGTCATGGTGGACTTCGACATAATTCTGGCTATGGATCGGTTATCTCCGTACCATGCTATTCTAGATTGTCATGCCAAGATAGTTATGTTGGCTATTTCGGGCATTCCGAGGATCGAGTGGCGAGGCGTGACTGATTATGTACCTGACAGGGTGATTTCCTTCCTAAAAGCCCAACGAATGGTTGGGAAGGGTTGTTTACTTGATTTCGTTAGAGATGTTGAAGCTGAGACTACTAGTCTTGATTCGGTCCCCGTTGTGAGGGATTTCTCAGATGTGTTTCCAGCAGACCTGCCGGGCATGCTGCCGGACAGGGACTTTGATTTTGGTATTGATCTAGTGCTGGGCACTCAACCCATTTCTATCCCTCCCTATCGTACGGCACCAGCGGAGTTAAAAGAGTTGATGGAACAACTTCAGGAACTCCTAGATAAGGGGTTCATTCGCCCAAGTGTGTCACCTTGGGGTGCACCGGTGTTATTTGTAAAGAAGAAGGATGGCACAATGAGAATGTGCATTGATTACAGACACCTGAACAAGGTGACAGTGAAGAACAAGTACCCTCTACCCCGTATTGAGGATTTGTTTGATCAACTTCAGGGAGAAAGGGTATTCTCTAAGATTGACCTCTGATCGGGCTATCACCAGCTAAAGATTAGGGATACATACATTATGAGAACAGCTTTCAGGACGAGATATGGGCACTACGAATATCTAGTGATGTCCTTTGGACTGACTAATTCCCCAGCCGCATTCATTCACTTGATGAACATTGTATTTCAGCCGTATCTGGATTCTTTTGTGATCGTGTTTATTGATGATATCCTGATGTACTCGCATAGCCAGGAGGAGAACGCACATCAGCTGAGGGTGGTATTGCAGAGATTGAGAGAGGAGAAACTTTATGCGAAGTTTTCTAAGTGTGAGTTCTGGCTTAGTACTGTGACTTTTCTGGGACACGTGGTGTCCGTTGATGGTATTCAGGTTGACCCAAAGAAGATCGAGGCGGTGCAGAGTTGGCCTAGACCATCCTCAGCTACTGAGATACGGAGTTTCCTCGGTTTGGCGGGTTATTACCGCAGGTTCATTCAGGGTTTTTCATATATTTCTCCGCCTTTGATGAAGTTGACACAGAAGAATGCTCCATTTGTGTGGTCGGATGAATGCGAGGAGAGCTTCTAGAAGCTCAAGTCGACCTTGACCACAACTCCGGTACTAGTATTGCAATTAGCTTCAAGTTCTTATATGATGTATTGTGATGCTTTAAGAGTAGGGATCGGTTATGTATTGATGTATGAGAGTAGAGTTATTGCGTATGCTTCTCATCAGTTAAAACCCCATGAGAAGAACTACCCTGTTCATGACTTAGAATTGGCTGCTACTGTTCATGCCTTGAAGATTTGGAGGTATTACCTATATGGCGTATCTTGTGATGTATATACAGACCATCGCAATCTTCAGCACTTGTTTAAGCAGAAGGATCTCAATTTGAGGCAACAGAGGTGGCTTGAGTTACTCAAGGATTATGATATCACCATCCTATATCATCCCGGGAAGGCCAATGTAGTGGACGATTCTTTAAGCCGGAAGACTATTAGTATGGGAAGTTTGGTGTATATTCTAGTTGGGGAGAGGCCCTTTGTAGTTGATGTTCAGGCTTTAGCTAATCAGATGGTGAGGTTAGATATTTTTGAGCCCAGTCGGGTGCTAGCTTGTATAGTTTCCCGGTCTTCCTTGTACGATCGCATCAAAGAGCGCCAATATGATGACCCACATTTTCTTGTCCTGAAAGATAGGTTCAAGCACGATGATGCCAGAAATGTGACCATTGGAGATGATGGTGTGTTGCTGATGCAGGGCCGGATTTGTGTGCCCAATATCGATGGGCTTTGGGAGTTGATATTAGAGGAGGACCGCAGCTCGCGTTATTCGATTCATCCGGGTGCCACGAAGATGTACCAGGATTTGAGACACCATTACTGGTGGAGAAGGATGAAGAAGGATATTGTGAATTATGTGGCTCGATGTCTCAACTGTTAGTAGGTCAAATATGAGCACCAAAGACTCGGTGGTGTACTCCAGAGGATGGATTTGGAGTTGAAATGAGACAGGATTACTATGCACTTCGTGAGTGGTCTCCCTTGGACACCGAGGAAGTTTGATTCAGTTTGGGTGATCTTGCATAAGCTGACCAAGTCCGCACACTTCATTCCTGTATGCACTACCTATTCTTCGGAGCGGTTAGTAGAGATTTTCATTCAGGAGATTGTGCGGTTGCATGGGGTCCCAGTTTCTATTATATCATATAGAGGTACCCAGTTTACTTCTCAGTTCTGGAGAAGATTTCAGTGAAAGTTGGGTTCACAGGTAGATCTGAGCGCAACGTTTCACCCACAGACAGACGGGCAGTCCGAGCGTACCATTTAAATATTGGAGGATATGTTGCGCGCCAGTGTTATGGACTTTGGAGGTTCTTGGGCTGATTACTTACCTCTTGCAGAGTTTGCTTATAACAACAACTACCAATCTAACATTCAGATGGCGCTGTATGAAGCCTTATATAAGAGACGGTGTAGATCTCCGGTTGGTTGGTTTGAGCCCGGCGAGGCTAGATTATTGGGGACAGAGTTAGTCCAGCATGCCTTGGACAAGGTGAAGGTAATTCAGGAGAGACTTCGCAGAGCTCAGTCGTGTTAGAAGAGTTATGCGGACCGGAAGGTCCGAGATGTGTCTTATTCGGTGGGCGAGAAGGTATTGCTGAAAGTTTCACCTATAAAAGGCGTTATGAGGTTTGGAAAGAAAGGAAAGCTGAGCCCAAGGTTCATTGGACCTTTTGAGATACTTAGGAGGATTGAGGAAGTGTCCTATATGCTTGCTTTTCCACCTAGCTTTTCAGTAGTTCATCCGGTGTTCCATGTTTCTATGCTCCGGAAGTATGTTGGGGACTCGTCTCATGTATTAGACTTCAGCACAATCCAGATGGATGAGGATTTGACCTACGATATGGAGCCGATGGCTATTTTGGATCGCCAGGTTCGAAAGTTGAGATCTAAAGACATAGCTTCGGTAAAGGTGCATTGGAGAGGTCGGCCCGTGGAGGAAGCCACTTGGGAGAACGAACAAGAGATGCGGAGCAGATATCCTCACTTGTTTGAGATTCCAGGTATGTTTCTTGACCCGCTCGAGGACGAGCATTTGTTTAAGTTGGGGAGGATGTAATGACCCAACCCGTCATTATGAGAGTTACCACCCCGTTTTCCCCATTTTATGCATCTATATGTTTTATTATATGTGTTTGGCGAATTTGAAGTAATTCGGATAGAGTTCGGTTAGAAATGAGGCAATTAGTCTCTTTATAGGAAATTTAATTGGAAAAGTCAACCGAATGTTGACTTATTAGATAGAGGGAACAAAATGGATTTCAGATGATTTGACTTGTTTCGGGGGATGATTTGTGACTTAGGAGCGCAATCAAAATTGAATTTGGAGGTCCGGTGTAGAATTAGGCTTGAATTGGCTAAGGTTGGATTTTGGCGAATTCCGGATGGTAGGTGAGATTTTGATCCGAGGGTCGGAATGGAATTTTGAGAGTTGCAGTAGCTCCGTTAGGTGATTTTGGATATGCGTGCAAAGTTTCAGGTCATTCGGAGGTGTTTAGGTCGGGTTTTTGATCAAATGCAAGTTTCGGAAGTTTTAGTTTAACTTAGGCTTGAATCCGTGGTAATTTGATGATTTTGATGTTTATGATAGTGTTCTTACGTTACGAGCAAGTTTGAATGAAGTAATAAAACATATTTGTGCATTTGGTTGAGGTCCTGAGGGCCTTGGGGTGAATTCGGATGGCTAACAGGGAATTTTGAGCATGTTTAGTGCAGCAGAAAAATTGCAGAGAAAATTTACTCTATGCGATCGCATAGGTACGTCTACGATCGCATAGGAGGTTCTGAGGGGGTGGAGCTTTTTGCTCTATGCGATCGCATAGGTATAGGAACTTGTTCAGTGCGGTTGTGAGGAAGATCGGTGCAATCGCGTAGTAGGAAGAAGCAGAGGTATGCGATCGTATGGCCTGTTATGCGGTCGCGTAAGAGGATTTTTCAGGGCCTGATTTTTGGTCTATGTGATTGCAATGGGGTTGATGAGATCGCATAGAAGGGGTCGCCTGGACAGACCAATTAAGTGTTAATTTCAGTTGCGATCCACATATTATTTCCACTATTTTTACTTCGCCAAGAGAACTTTTTGAGAGATTTGAAGAGGGTTTTCAACGGGTATTGCTTGGAGGTAAGTCTCTTGACTAGAAAACACCATTTTGGGGAAGAATCAACACTCAAATTCTTGAAATTGGGTAGAAATTATGAAGAACTAGGGCTTTGTTCTTGAAAATGAACTTTTAGTATTTGTAAGGCCATTTGAGCTCCATTTTCGATAAACTTTATATGTACGGACTCGTGGCGAGACGAGAAATCGGTCGGTATGATTTTAAAATTTTTTTGAGAAGTGGGACTTGGGCTCGGGATTTTACCAACTTCGTGACTTTTAGTACTTTTCGAGTATTTTTGATTGGGTTATGTTTCTTTGACCCATATTTATGTATTCGTTGTGGTTTTAACTAGATTCGACGCGCGGGGAGGTTGATACGAAAGGAAAGGGCATTGCGAACCAGTCTACGACTAGTTAGAGGTGAGTAGTTGGTGTATATGATGACCTGAGGCTTTGAAACCCCGGCTTATCATGACGCTATTTAGGGCGTGACTCGCACCCCATGGCAGGTGCGGGATTGTTTATGACCGGGGATTGTGACTTGATCCATCCCGAACAAGAATATTTTTATATTGGCGATTGATACGCACCCTGTGTTGAATATATCTGGGCTTATTGCCATGTTTGGGGCCTTGTGCCGATCTGTAGCATCCTTAGAGGATGATTAGCATTGTGATAGCATGTTTTGTATAAACATTGATCTCAGTACTGTTTTTAAATCACTGTTATGAAATGCTAAGTCACTATTCCTGAAGTAAATAACTAAAATATATTCTTATTAATGAATTGGAAATTGGGAAAATAAATTGAAACTGTTATGTGACTCATATGCATATTGTGGACTGAGTATGGATCGGGTTGCACGCCGCAACAAATGTTATGAATATATTGTGCTTGGGCTGAAGAAGCCCATCTGGAGTCTGTACACATCCCCAGTGAGCACCATCGATGTTAAATGGATCGGGCTACCCGCCGTAGAGGTCATGTGCATTGAATTGCTTTCATGTATTGTTAGTTACTTGTGCTAGCTGTTATTAATTGTTGTTATTGGTTCGTAGTAAGGTGTCAGACTGTTAGATTTAGCTTCACTTTGTGGCATTTCATGGATTTCTTATATTCAGACATATTATATGCTTATTACTCACTGAGTACTTAGTACTCACCCCTACTCCCAGCACTTTGTGTGCAGATTCAGGTACACTGGAGGTTTAGCTGAGCAGTCTTGTTTCCAGAGTTATAAGAGATGTTGAGGTAGCTACTTGACGTTCGTAGGACCTGGCTACTCTTCTTATTCCAGTTTTATTTATATATACATTTTCAGACTTGGGTATTTCGTTCAGATATTTGTTTTCTGGTTTTGTTTAGAGGCTCTAGACTCGTGACCCCAGATCTTTTTGGGAGTGTTTTATCAGTTTTCGCACTTCTCAGTATTTTTCTTCTATAAATATTGAACTAGTTGTCGTACCCGCGCGATGCGTGGTCAGTATTAAAAAAATATTAATTAAATTAAATTATGATCAGACTTGTTTGATCCTATTAGATCGTATTGCTTTAATAAAATTTAATTGTCATCTTGTTTGTCAATAAGATATATCCAATAATGAAATCTCTATTAAATCTAAGATACTTATACAGTGAGTGAATAATTTTTATTTTATATAATATTTACTATTCGCTTTCTTTTTATAATATATGAGAAGATATATAATTTATTACAATTGAAATATTGTTTTTATTTTAAAGTTTTTTTTGTTGTTCTTAATAATATTATCTAAATTTTAGTGAACAAAATATATGTTAAACTAATGGGACTTATACAGGCAGCGCAACATTTTCGTTATGTATTTTTCTTTATTATATCTTCTAATATTTAATACTATTACATTGTTAATAGAAAGTTTCATTAGCATATTACGTTATTTAATATTTTTCTCTGAAGTTTATTTTATTATCTTTGTTTTTTATTTTCAAATAATTTTAAAACTCCAACTTAAAACTACTCCCCAATTTGGATTGGTAATTTACTATTTTATTAATTTGGTTTTATATTAAAATTATTTTAAAACTCCAACTTGAAACAACTCCCCGATTTGAATGGGAAATTTTTCTTTTTTTTTTTTTCATTTTTTGTAGTTTTTTTTAAATAATTTAAAAGCTACAACTTGAAACGACTACCACCCAATTTGAACGGTTAGCTATTTTTTTATATTTTTATTTTTTTTATTATAGTTAATTATAAGATATATATTTTTATTTTAAAACTCCAACTTGAAACTACTCCCCGATTTGAATAGTTATTTTTTATATATTTATATTTTCATTTTTTATATAGTTTTAATAATAAGATATCTTTATTTATTAATGTAAATAAAGCAACCAATATATATATGTAATTTCTTTAATTTTTTTAGATATATTTAAATTCAAAAAGAATAACCAATAACTAATTATTAACTAAATAACTAATTTAATAACAAACTAAGCTACATGGCTTTTTTTTGAAGTTTCCACTTGGCTTAAGGAGAGGGCTTTTTCTCTCCTTTTAATAATATATAGATTATTACTCTACAACTATTATATTCTCCTTAAATTGTTGGTTTTGAGATTTATTGTTGATTTGAGAGCGATTGTTGGTCAGGCTTGCCTAGATTTAGGGTTGGGCGCCATCACAACCGGGTTTGGGTCGTGACAACAATAATTTCTATGACTGAGTACAAATAAAGTAAGCATGAATAAAGCCTAAGCATGATATCTAACATGAAGGCAGCCAAGTTCAACAACAAGTAACGATGTACACATAGATGATGGCCATGAGACCTTGTGGGACGGACCAAGTCTCGAACCCTCAGGGTATACAAGAAGACGTCCGTCACCTAGCATGGGTATCACGTCCAAACAATCACATGATATCAAATTCTCCGGGTTTATACCCTCAAAGCCAGAGTTAAAACTGTTACTTACGTTAACAACATAAAATCTTTCTCTGGAATGTCCTCATCCCTCGACTCGATCTCCAAGAGCTTCGCATCTATCCATAATCAGAATAATACTATTAACATAGGCTAAAGAATCGAATTCCACAATAAAACTATATAAATAGGCAAAAAATCTGAAATCGGCCAAAACCCGGCCCCTGGGCGCACGTTTCGAAACAAATAAAAAAAAGAGGAATAATAAACCTCGTCCTCTACCTAATCTAACCATATAAAATTTATCAAAATCTGCATCCGTTTGGTGCCTCAAATCCCTACTTAAAACTCTATAAAACTCAAGACCAAACTCCCTCAATTTCACTTTGAAATCATCAGTCAAATCCCGAAAACAAAGATGGGTTCATGAAATATAACTAAAATATGACCGAATGAGCGAACCCTTATTTAATATATTTTTCTGCCAATTATTTTGCCTCGTTTCTCATGTCAAACGATCCTAAAACTCGCTTTTTATTTCTCAAATAAATTCCTTGTGAAATTCTTGTCAACTTAGGATCTTGAATCACTCAGTTTGACCTTATAATGAATGAGATATGTTAGTTTCAATATTTGCAAATGGTGCATATTTTTAAATACGCCGTCAGTGGTAATTTTGTAATTAATCTAAATATCTAGCAACCTAATTCTTAGTAAAATGATCATAAAATCCTCATACAATGTCCAAATTTGACAATGCATTTTGATACGGGTCCGTAATTATGATATGGATCTAATGCTTCAATCAAAAAAGAAATCGAAGCTCATTTGTTCAATATGAAATCATTTATGCTTGGAGAAACGATGTCAAAACATAGGGAAAAACGAGCACAACACAACCCAAACCTATCTGAAACTCACCCGAGGCTCTCGAAATCTCAAACAACAATTCCAACAGTCATATATCACTACACGAACTTAATCGAACCTCCAGAACAACCAAAACGACACCAAAATACCAAATCAATTCAAGCCTAAGAACTTTTAAACTTTTAACTTTCGTCGACGACGCCGAAACCTATCAAACCATGTCTGAATGACCACAAATTTTCACACATATCGAAAATGACTCTGCGAACCTACTCTAACTTCTAGAATTTTATTCCGACCCCGACACATAATTGTCCACTGGTGACCAAAATCGCCAAATTTCTAACTTTCGTCAATTTAAGACTAATTCTACCACGAACCTCCAAATTACATTCCAGACACAATCCTAAGTCTAAGATCAGCCAACGAAGCTAATCGAATCATAAAAACCCAAATCCGAATTCGTTTACTCATAAGTCAACTTTCAATTGACTTTTCCAACTTAACTTTATAACTAAGAGACTAAGTGATCATTTCACTCCAAAATTACCCCGAATCGAAACCTACCAACTTGATACAATTCAACACAGCTGAATAACACATAAAGAAATAAAAATGGGAGAAATGAGGTTATAACTCTCAAACTGACTGACCGGGTCATTACAATAAAAAAGAAGAAGAGGAAAAGCTCTAAAATTGTCACGACCAAAAACTCAACCCATTGTGATTGTGCTTATCATGGAAATAGGCCATCCTCAGCATCAACCTAATCCAAAACAACAACACAAAAATCTGAAACCATTTGCGAAAACTTTTATACTTTGAAAATAAACTATTTATAACATAAGAAAAATCTGTAATATGATTCAACTAGCCCAAAACCATGGTGTCACGGAGTACAAGAGTGTCTAGAGAAATAACATAGTCTACTACAATGTTTACCGAATACAACTTAAACACAACTAGAATAGAGAAGGAGGTTCAAGGCCTGCGAATGCCATGCAGATACCTCAACAATCTCCAAATCCTACAACCTCGATCAATGGCTGCCACTGGGATCGAAAGTGCCTGGATTTGCACACAAGGTGCAGGAGGTAACGTGAGTACACCAACTCAGTAAGTAATAATTCCAAACTATGGACTAAAAGGTAGTGATGAACTCAACCAAATATGAGATAAAATGAATAACATAAAGAAATATAGGTATGCTTTCAGTTAACTAAGCAACTGCAAATAGAAAACAGAGTAGGTGAGAACATTGTAAAGAAATATAATTCTGCTACATCTACATGCCAATGCACATGCTGTATGTAATGCACCGTTCTGAGTGCCTCATGTACCCACAATCTAAAATGCTCGTCCGCTCAGTACTATATATGGCTCACATGACCCCGGGAAATCCATCCCGGAGTATATACATCTCTGACAACAGTCACTTCATACCGAGGAAGGGCAATCAAGACTTATGGAGAAGATCCATCTCCAGATAATGATAATAACCTCACAACCACCCGGTATTGTATATGGCTCACACGACCCAAGGAAGATCCATCCCTGAATATATACATCACTGAATATCGGTCTCTAGTACTGAGGAAAAACAAGCCAATTCCAGCCTTATGGAGAAAATCCACCTCCATACCAAGGAATGATCCATCCTTGAATGTAATCAACCTTGCTCACTGGGGTGTGTTACAGACTCTGGAAGGGCTCCTACAGCCCAAGCACTGTCATAATCATTATCATAATTGATGCGACGTACATCCCGATCGCATATCTATCACTCATAATCAGGATCTCAGACTCACTCAGTCATCACTCTCCAGTCTCACACACACGGGCTTACAATTCCATAAAACTAGTCTGAAACAATGATATGATTTGCCAAAAATAGAAACTGAGACTGAGACATGATATGATATCCACGAATAAGACTGAGTACAAAATATCAATGAATCTAATGAAATGACTGCAAGAAACGACCACCTGGGTCTCTACAGTATCGGTGTGAAGCCCTAACCGGATAATTAACAGGATATACATCACATTTACTTAATCACATGAAAGAAACATGTATATCAAAAAAATAAAGTCACTAAGTGATGCCATGGAATGAACTATGTCACAATTCTCATGGTATACGCCCGCACGCTCGTCACTTGGCATGTGCGCCACATCAATTCCATCATATAGCACATAGTTTGGGGTTTCGAATAGTCAAAAGCAAGTTTAGAAGCATTACATACCTCAACCAATCTAAAATCCTACTCTGTGATGCTTTTACCCCTCAAATCGACCTTCAGATGCTCCGAATCTGGCCATAAATAATTTGATACTATCAACATGATCTAAAGGACTCAATCCCATAACAAAATACTAAGCTTTAGGCCAAAAGTCAAAAAGTCAACTCAACAGTTGGACCTCGAGCCCGGATCTCAAAATCCGACCAAAGTCACGAAATTCGACAACCCATTCGAGTACGAGACTAACCATATTGGTTTTACTCACTACCGACCTTGAATTAGCTTTCAAATCCTAAAAGTTCATATTATGAAGTTTCATAAATTTTCCCTCAAATTTCATCCCAAATTATAAATCAAATGATGAAATCAATGATAGATTAACGATTGCTAGCCATAACTGAGTTTGAATTACTTACCCCAATGATTTCCTTGAAAAACTCCCAAACATCCACCTAAAATTGAGCTCCTAAAGTCCAAATTTAAAATAAAACCCTAAACCTCGTTTATATAGCTCTCTATCCGTGATTTCCTTAGCGCGGCTGCTCTACTACTATTGAGATCCGCAAAATTTCCATCGCGACCTCTAACCTGACCCCCTCTCCTTACCACAGTCCGCAAACTCTTATCGCAACTGCATTCTTCTACTGCGTTCTACAAACTTCCTAGCGCGGCTGCACTTCTAATAATGCGAGACCTACAACTTTCAAAACACCAGATATCAGGTATTTTTTAACTTCCAAAGTCAAATAGTAATCGGATAACCATCCGGAACTCACTTGAGGCCCTCAAGACCTCAAGCAAACGTACAAACAAATCCCCTAACATCATTTAAACTTAGTCGAACCTTTGATTCACTCAAAACAACATCCGGACACCAAATTACACTCGTACTCAAGCTTAAGAACTTCTTAAATTCCAAATTTCACAAAAGATGCCGAAACTTATCAAATCACGCCCGAATGGCCTCATATTTTGCATGCAAGTCACTAGTAGCACTACGAATCTAATCCAACTTCCGAAATCCCATTCCGAGTTCGGCTACACATAAGTCAACATTCAATTGACTTTTTCCAACTTCTAAATAAGAGTCTAACTGCCTTATTCCAATCCAAAACCAGTCCGGACCCGAATCAACCCTCACGATACGATAAAACACAGCTGAAGAACTCGGAAGAAAGCAAAAAATGGAGAAAACAAAGCTATAACTTATAAAACGACCAGTCGGGTCAATATATCCTCCCCTTCTTAAACAAACATTCATCCTCAAACGAGTCTAAAAATATACCTAAAGCCTCAAATAGGTGTGGATATCTGCTCCGCATCTCCCATATAAGGCCTCAGACGGAGCCTCCTCTAGAATCAATTCTGCGATACCCGGATGGATGGAACACCGCGAGGTGAGGGCCTCCTCTAGAATCAATTCCCAAAGCCCATCTATATTGGGCAAAAATATTCGGCCCTAAATCCTCAATACCCACCATTCCCGATAACCACATCTATGGCATTGCCATGATGAACTTTGTACTTGAGGACTAAGAAATGAGAGTCATCATATTGGCGCTCTCCGATATGATCAAACAAGGAAAACCGTGAAACCACACATGCTAGGATCTGACTGGGCTCCGAAAATATGCAGCCTCACAAGCTATTGGCGAAGGACTGAACATCTATGCTAGAGGTGTCTCCCCAACAAGAATAAATGCAAGATTGCCCATACTCTCTGCCTTTCTGCTTAAGGCATCGGCCACCACATTAGCTTTCCCCGAATGATACAAAATAGTAATATCAAGTCCTTTTGTAGCTCCAACCACCTCCATTGCCTCAAATTGAGATCCTTTTTCTTGAACAAGTGCTGGAGGCTATGATGATCACTAAACCTCACAAGACATATCATAGAGATAATGCCTCCAAATCTTCAATGCATGCGCAATGGCAGCCAACTCCAAATCATGAACATGGTAGTTCTTCTCATGAGGATTCAACTGTCGAGAACCATAAGAAATCACTCTACCCTCATACATCAACATACACCCAATACCAACTTGAGAAACACCATAATATGCCGTATAAGAACCTGAAGCTAATGGCCAGACTAATACTGGAGCTATGGTCAAAGCAATCTTGAGCTTCTGAAAGATTGCCTCACTCTCATCGGACCACCTGAAAGGAGCACCCTTTTGGGTCAATTTGGTCAAGGGTGATGCAATAGATGAAAATCCCTAAACAAACCGAGGTAATAACCTACCAAACCAAGAAAGCTACGAATCTTTGTGGCTGAGGATGGTCTAGGACAACTCTGGACCGCCTCTATCTTCTTAGGATCAACCGAAATACCTCATTGGACACCACGTGCCCTAAAAACACCACTGAACATAGCCAAAACTCACACTTGGAGAACTTTGTATAAAGATTCTCTTCCTTCAAGCGCTGCAGTACCACTCTCAAATGCTCATCGCGCTTTTCCTGGCTATGCGAGTACACCAGAATATTATTAATGAATACAATAACAAATGAGTTGAGATAAGGCCAACACAAGCTGTTCATCAAATGCATGAACATTGCTGTGGCATTGGTTAGCCCAAAAGACATCACAAGGAATTCATAATGACCATATCGGGTCCTGAAAGCTATATTAAGCATGTCTGAGTCCCTGATCTTCAACTAGTGGTACCCTGACCTGAGATCAATCTTAGAGAACACTCTCGCCCCTAAAGCCGGTCAAATAAATCATCACAACTAGGAAAATGATACTTATTCTTGACTGCTACTTTGTTCAACTGCCTGTAGTCAATATACATTCTCAAAGTGCCATCCTTCTTCTTTACAAATAGAACAGGCGCATACATTAGGCCGAATAAACCCCTAATTAAGGAGTTCCTGAAACTGCTCCTTCAATTCCTTTAACTCCATCGGTTCCATACGATACACTATAATAAAAATGAGCCGAGGGCCCAACACTAAATCAGTACAAAAGTCGATATCCCTATGCGGCAGCATGCCCGGCAGGTCTGCATAAAATACATCCGAGAAATCGCTCACCACCAAAACCGAATCAATACTAGGAGTCTCTGCACTGACATTCCTTGCAAAGGCCAAAAAAGAAAGACAACCCGTCCTAACCATCCTCTATTCCTTCAAGTTTGAAATCACTCTATTGGGAACATAAACCAATGAACCTCGCCACTTAATCTGTGGCACCCTCGACATGGCCAACGTCACCATCTTAGCGTGATAGTCTAGAATAGTATGACTGAAATACAACCAATCGATGCCCAATATCACATCGAAGTTAACAATACTAAGCAACTGAATGTCTACTCGAGTCTCCAAACCCCTAATGGTCACCACACAAGACTGATATACGCGATCTACAATAATAGTATTACCTACAAGAATGGATACACGAACATATTAAACAAGAGACCCGTGGGGCGTATCCAGAAAATGAGCAAAATATGATGACACATATGAAAAAGTGGAACTAGGATCAAATAATGCAGAGGCATCCCTGTGGAAAATTGGGATAATACATGTGATCATAACATTTGAAGAAATAACATCCGGTCTGGAAGGGAGTGCATAGAAACAGGCTTGATCACCAAGATCGGCCTACCCCTCTACACCGAACTCTGGTTGACTGACCTCAACCTCGAGCTAGCTGGGCGGGTAGGGAAGTAACTAGTGCGGAAGCCAAAGGCTGACTTCTCAGCTAGGATAAATCTCTCGTAAGGCCGGGATATAATCTCTTGAAATGACCTAAATCTCATAACTCAAAGCAATCGCTCCCAACAAATGGAAGTGGGGACTCAAAGGAGCCTCGAGCACCGAGATATCAACTAGAAGAACCATTCAGATAAGCCCTAAACTGAAGGTTCATGAGTCGAGCTTTGAGTTGGAAGAGCACCAAGAGATGAGTGGCCCTGATCTGAACTATTAGAACCATGTCCAGATTATCTCCCACGGTGACCTGGAGGAGCTGACTAAGGATGTATGGATGAACGACCTCTACCAGATTGCAATTGACCTCCAAAAGGAACACCACCAAAACTACCAGATCCCCGAAGCTTCTTGGCCTCCTTTTCAACTTGCTCATGGCGGCGAACAAATTCTATCTCCCCGGCAATATCAACCACTTCCTTAAAAGATGCACCAGACACCCTCTCTCTAGTCATAAGAATCTGTAGCTGATAAGCGAAGCCATCCACAAACCACTTGATCCTCTCCCTATTTGTGAGAACAAACTAAACATCATGACGGGCTTACATAAAAAACCTCATCTCATACTGCATCACAGTCATATCATCTTGATGCAACTGCTCGAACTGTCTGCGCAGATCCTCTCTGTGGTACTGCGGCACATACTTCTCCAGGAAGAGAATAGAGAGCTGCTTCCAAGTAAGGGACGCTGCACCAATCGTCTTATGCCTCTCATACGCCTACCACCAAGTAAAGGCAGCTCCATAGAACTAAAATGTAGTGAATAAGACTTCACTAGTCTCCAAAATACATGATGTATGGAGAATCCTCTAGCACTTGTCCAAGAAACCCTAGGCATCCTCGCCCTCTATACCATTCAAAGTCGGAGGCTAAAGTCTACCAAACATTTCCAATCTACGCTGCTTATCATATGGCATGACTGGAACCACATAGTCCTAAGAAGGCGCAATCAGCTGGGCTAGGGGTTGCCCTAGTTTCTAAAGTCCCTAAACCACCTGCTCGGGTGTGCAGGAGACGAGAGTCTTAGTGCCTCCCCTGGCCTGAGAAGTAGCTGCTATAGCAAAAACACCAACCGCCTGAGCAAGACTAGTGCACACAATCAGAATCTTATCTAAGGTCTCTTGAAGACCTGGAATAACCATAGGCATACCTGGCACTTGAGCTGGTCCCACTGGGCATCTGCACCCAGAACCTGATCCTGATTTGGGGCAGTTGGTAGATCTGCTGGTACGAGATGCACCTCTACCTCTACCACGACCCCTACCGCAACCTCGGCCTCTCGCGGCCCCAACTAGTAGTACTAACAGTTGCCCGTCCTAATCGGTAGTACGTGTCCTTACCATCTGTGAGAAAATAGAATAACACAAGTTAAGTTATAAAGTCAATAGGTTCACACGACAAGAATTCAAGAATGTGAAGTTTTCTTAAAGGTTCTGCAACCTATCGAAGATAAGTACAGAGGTCTCCGTACCAATCCACAAGACTTTAATAAACCTGCTCATGACTTGTAAAACCTAAGTAACATAGGCTCTGATACCAACATGTCACGACCCAAAATTTAGTTCATCTTGATGACGCCTATCATGGAATTAGGCCAGCCTCAACATCAATGTAATCCAAAACCACAATACAAAACTTTGAAACCATTTGCGGAAAACTTTATCATTTGAAAATAAACTATTCATAACATAAGAAAATTCCATAATACGATTCAGCAGGCCCAAAACCAGGGTGTCACGGAGTACATGAGCATCTAAAGAAATAGCACAGTCCACAACAATGTTTACCAAATACTACTAAAACACAACTAGAATGGAGAAGGAGGGTCAAGGCCTTACTTGTGTTACAGACTCTGGAGGGGCTCCTATAGCACACGTGCTATCATAATCATCATCATAACTACTATGGCGTGCAACATGATCCGATAACTATCACTCATAATAAAGCTCTTAGCCTCACACGGTCATCACTCTCTAGACTCATACACACATGCTCACATTGAAACTAGCTCGAAAATAATGATATGATGTGGCAAATAATAACAACTGAGACTGAGACATGATATGATATGCATGAATAAGACCGAGTACACAATATCAATGATTCTAATAAAATGAAAGTAAAAACAATAACCACTCGGGTCTCAACAATATCATCATGTAGCACTAACCTGATAATTAGCAAAATATACATCGCATTTACTTAATTACATGATAGAAACAGGGATGGCATGAACCAGGCTACAATTCTCATGGTGCATGCCCGTACGCCCGAGACTTGGCACTTGCGTCACATCAATTCTGTCATATAACACATAGTTTAGGGTTTCAGACCCTCAGAATCATGTTTGGAAGCGTTACTTACCTCAACCAAGCCAAAATCCCACTCTGTGATGCTTTTACCCCTCAAATCGACCTCCTAGTGCTACAAATCTAATCATAAACAATTTAATACAATGAACACAAGCTAAAGGACTCAATCCTATAAGAAAATACTAAGCTTTAGGCCAAAAGTAAAAAATCAACTCAACAGTCGGTCGTCGAGCCCAAATCTCGAAATCTGACCAAAGCCACAAAATCCGACAATCCATTCGATTACGAGACTAACAATACTAGTTTCACTCAATTTTGACCTCGAATCGAATTTCAAATCCCCAAAAGTTCATTTTATGAAGTTCCACAAATTTTTCCACAAATTCCATCCAAATTTCAAATATAATATTGAAATCAATGAGAGATTCATGATTTCTAGCCACAATCCAATTAGAATTACTTACCATAATGATTTCCTGAAAAAACTCCAGAAAATCCACCTCAAATCGAGCTCCCAAAGTCCAAAATATCAAATAAAATCCTAAATCTCGTTTATATAGCTCTCTAAACTTCCAGGCCGCGGTCTGCATATTTTTCACCGAGGCTACTCTACCATTACCGCGGTCTGTGGAATTTCCATCGCGACCGCCAACTTGACCCCCTCTCCTTACCAATGATCCGCGAACTCCTACCGCGGTTGCATTCTTCTACCACGGTCCGCGAACTCCTATTGCGGTTGCATTCTTCCAACTTCCTAAGCCAGATAGTTATCCGATAACCACCCGAAACTTACCTGAGGCTTTCGAACCTCAACTAAACATACCAACACATCCCATGAAATTATTCAAACTTAGTCAATCCTTGATTCACTCAAAACAACATCCAGACAGCAAATTACACTCGGATTCAAGCGTAAGAACTTCTAAGTTTCCATATTCCAGAAACGACGCCGAAACTTGTAAATCATGCCCGAATGGCCTTAAGTGTTGCACACAAGTCACTAGTAGCACTATAAATCTTCTCCAAGTTTTGAAATCCTATTACGAGATCGTCTACACGTAAGTCAACATCGGATTGACTTTTTTCAACTTATGCTTCTAAATAGGAGGATATGTGTCTCATTCCACTCCATAACCACTATGGACCTAAATCAACCCATACGATACGATAAAACACAGCTGAAGAACTCAAAAGAAAATAGAAACGGGAAAAATAGAGCTATAACACATGAAACGACCAGCTGGGTCATTATAGAAAAATTTTAGGGTAACTGGGTCGCCATTTCAACATGCGACCTACTGTTAGAACTTACATTTACTAGATAAACGGAATAGTATAATAGAAAATTTTAAGTTATAGAAGTGACCGTATCTATATAGAATATACCTGTCACGACCCAATTTCATAACAGGTCATGATGGTGCCCAACACCATTGCTGGGCAAGCCAATGCGAAAATACTAGCTAAACTTTCAGTCACCTTTACCCTAAAAATAGTTGAAATAATTCTTTAAGTTGGAAATAAATCAAAAACGATGAATAAAATCATGATAATCATACAATCCCAAAGTAATACAGTCTACTAATGTGTGTGCCAAGACCTGGTGTCACAAGCATGAGCAACTAGTAGAATATACAAAAGAATCACGCTATCCTCCTGTCCGAAAAAGAATAGATAGAAAACATACATAAGAAAGACTTATTCATGCTGCTGAACGACATGGAGGAGAAGCACCTCATTGTAAAAGTCTCGAATCTGCTCAGAGATGTGCACTCGACTGATAGTTGGATGTACCTGCCTCAGACTCTATACAATTAAGTACATAAGTGTAGTATGAGTACATAAACAATATTTACCCAGTAAGTATCTCGTCTAATCTCGAAGGATTAGAGAGGAGTGGTTGACTTGATACTCACTAGGGTCAAATAATGTGAGGAGAATTTATAACAAGCATGGATAGTACAAGTTATTAGCATTTAATAATCATGGAATAACAGTTCTTTCCCAAGTATTACATGGATATTAACCTATATGTCAAGCAGATATTAAATTCAGTCCTCATAGAAAAAGTCTAAGCAAAACATGCGCAAGTAATACATGGGACGTACGATCCGATCCTACATAAAAGTAAATTGTGCACTACCGAGGGTCGAAACGACTCGAACCATAGATGCATCTATTACCCCGCTCGCGAATCACCCGTGTGGCACTATCAAATATAAATAGGCTCATAAAAAAAACAATAATATATATCCGAGGAGTAGTTATACGTAGGAATACCAAATATTCTCTTCGAATTTATCATCAAGTCACCAGAATATCACGTAGAGCATGCTTACGGGTCCTAGACTACCCAAACATAACATAATAGTCGTTACGCACGGACTCTCGTCACCTAGTAAGTATGTAGCCCCCGCATATAATGCAAAATAATTCAATTATTATACCTATTTGGACAATTTCCTCTTACAAGGTTGGAAAGGAGACTCGCCTCGCTCCAATATGTACTTCCAATACCAAGGATGAGTCCAAGCCCTCAATTCGGAGCCGAACGATCCTAAACTAGTTAAACAAAGTAAGAAATTGTCAACAAGACTCACAAGATTGAATTCTATCTACTTAAGCAATTTCCAACCACTAACGCAAGTTTCCTAAAATCCGACCCTGGTACCACGTGCCCGGATTCCAATTTTTTCTAAGGAAGTTGTTCTCTACAACCTAAGGATCAATAATATATGATTTCTAATTAATTCCAGAATAAATTTTGTGTTTATATTAAAGCCCTAAGTTTTTGCTCAAACCCCAAGATTTCACCTTAATACTAGTGTTTAATCTACCTAAGACAATGATATTGAACTAGAAATAGGTAACACATGCTTACCTCAAGGTGCTAGGTGAAGTCCTTCTATCAACACCTCAAGGTTCTAGGTTCATTTAATACGGGTTTGAAGTCATAGGAAACTTCCCTAACTCTCCTCAACACCTCAAAGGGGCCAATAAACCTTGGACTCAACTTGCCCTTCTTCCTAAACCTCATAATGCCCTTCATGGGTAAGACTTTCAAGAGAACCTTCTCGCCACCCATAAATGATATATCACACGCCTTCTGATCCGTGTAACCCTTCTGTCTGGATTGAGATGTGCGAAGCCTCTCTTGAATCAACTTCACGTTATCCAAGGCATCCTGTACCAAGTCAGCACCATACAGCTTAGCCTCACCAGGCTCAAACCATCCAATAGGAGAACAACAACGACGACCATATAGAGCCTGGTATGGAGCCATCTCAATGCAAGACTGATAGATGTTGTTGTAGACAAACTCCGCCAAGGGCAACAATTGATCCTACTGCCCTCCAAAGTCAATCACACACGCCCTAAGCATATCTTCAAAAATTTTTACTGTCCACTCCGAATGCCCATCGGTCTGAGGATGGAATGTTGTGCTAAGCTCTACACAGTCACCAACTCACTCTGAACAGCTCTACAGAAATGGGAAGTGAACTGAGGGACTCGATCTGATATGATGGAA